>OZ018339.1:1200000-1717500 GCA_963969495.1 Ceratothoa steindachneri
CTGGCGCTTAATATAGCCTAGATTCCTTTGGGCCTTTTTCTCCGCCTCAATGCACTGTTTCGAGAACTTGAGGTCACTAGTGATTGTTACACCCAAGTCCTTCTCAGTGTCACTTGGTTCAAGAGCAGTGCCCTTAAGGATATACTGAGATTCGGGGTTTCTGTGGCCGATATGCATCACTTTGCATTTCCCAACGTTAAAAGGCATTTGCCACGTGTCCGACCACTCCCCAATCTTCCCAAGATAGTATTTCCATCCTTTGCAACGTTCGTACCCAGCTTAGTATCGTCGGCAAATTTGGAAATCTTGGCAACCATGTCACCGTCCATGTCCTTGACGTATATGATGAATAATAGTGGTCCCAGGACAGAACCTTGAGGCACCCCGCTAGTAACGGGCACTGACTCAGAAGACTCTCCATCTACCACCGCCCGTTGCCGTCTGCCACTTAGCCAGTTCTTGATCCAGCCGGCTACCTTTCCGTCTATGCCCAGGGCTCGCACTTTCCGGAGAAGGCGGCGGTGTGGTACCTTATCAAAGGCTTTCTGAAAGTCTAGGTAGACCACATCCACCGCCTTGTCGCGATCGTGCTCACTGGAAACGAAGTGGAAAAATTCCACAAGGGTCGTCAGGCATGACCTTTGCTTCGGAAGCCGTGCTGGGAACTCCTCAGTAGCAGGTTTGACTCTAAATACGACGTCACTTTGTCCACTATGATGCTTTCCATGAGTTTACCGACTGCGGAAGTCAGACTGATAGGTCGGTAGTTCGACGGTTGGTTACGGTCTCCTTTCTTGAAGATAGGAGTCACCTCCGCCCCACGCCAGTCTCTAAGAACGCATTTGGTCCGGATTGACTTGTTGATGATTGCGCTCAGGTGTCGTGATGCTTGATCGCGCAATTTTTTCGACACTTTAGGTAGAAACCCATCTAGGCCAGGTGACTTATTCGTCATTAGGTCACTGATCTTGTTTTTATTTCCCCTTCGGTGAAGTCCATATCTTCCAGCTTTTCCCCCGGGTAGGAATCCGTCGGCTGGGGGATGGGACCACATTCTCCAGTAAACACTGAAGAGAAGTAGTCGTTGAGGAGGTTAGCATTTTCTGCATCTGAATGCTTTAATGTCCCCTCCTCATTCCTCAAAGGGCCAATCGTTCGACGGATTGGTTTACGGCTGTTTATATATCCAAAGATCTCCTTGGGATTCTCTTTACAGACTCTTGCCACTCGGAGTTCCTCAGAGCGTTTAGCCGCCCTTATTATGGACTTCACTCTCCTGGCTAGCCTCCGGTATTCGCCAAAGTCACCTGAAGTCTTCGATTGCTGGTAAACAGTTCTGTTCTCCCTAAGCAGTTGGCCGATTTCTCGATTAAACCACTTTGGTTGAACAGAAGACCGACGGGGGCATTTCAGAGGGATAAAACGCGATTGAAGACTCATGAATGTGGTTTTGAAACTATTCCACGAGTCTTCAACAGCATTGCACACTTCTAGCCTCACGTTAGTCAGTCCAGCACGAAGGTTTGCAAAGTCTGCTCTTCTCAAGTCAAGTTTCCTTGATTGACTGGCAACAGAACTTACCTTCGGGATCTCGACGCTAAATCTAACTTGCTAGTGATCACCGCCACCGAGGTTTTCGCCTACAGAGAGATCTTCAACGATATCATCCTCAGAGGTGAAGACCAAGTCGAGGATATTGTCTCCCCTCGTCGGTTCTCTGACCTATTGAGTGAGGAACTCGTTGTTGGCGAACTCCAAGAGTAGCGCGCTCTCGCCACAGGCTGCTCTGGTTTCCCAGTCAACTTGGCTTTTGATATTGCTTAAACGATGCACACTCTGCCTTGAACCAGCTCACCCAGCAGCTGGTTCAGTTCCCTGTCCTTCTCAACGGGTTGGGAAGGGGGTCTGTAAAGCAGCAGGGTCCTGTATCTGACAGGACCAATCTCTAGGTCAACGCCTAGGAGCTCTTGGTCGGATATAACGTTGGAGTTCGTAGATTTGATTGTATCCTTGACATACAACAATTTTAAATTCTGGTTAGAATCTTCAAAGGTTGCTCCTGACTACGAGTCCTTAAAAAAATTCGTGTTGCGGGATCAATTTTTGGCGTCTCTTCCGACGGAGATCCGTGCGTTCGTCAAGGTTCGTCGGTGCCAGTCCTTTAAATAATGTTCCGAAGAAGCGGATGTCTATGCTGCCAGCCATAATTTGTACCCCAAGGAGAATAGAACTTCTCATTACCCCCGTACCAGGAAAGAAGGAAGGATTCGCGCCCCTTCACAGGAGTCCAACGAAGTTTCCGGGTCCCGTAAAACCCCAAAACTTCTTCCCCTCAAACCAACAACGGGACACCAAACCTCTCATTAAGATTTTTCCACCATCACTCTTCCCGAAGCGACTGATCATATGCTTTAAGGTGCACTTGTTTCATCGTGTCCAACAAGCTCTTACCCCAAGTAGACCCTAACCACTAAAATTTGCGGTAGTACATGACTACCTTAGGCGGGCGAACCCATTCCCCATTGTTAAATGTTACCTGCAGTGTCACTATTTTGATTGCTGGGCTGAAGTTATTTCGGCACCTATAAAGTTTTGTTCAGTACTTATCGGGCAGAGTCCTCAAGTAAGCTCCGACCCTGTGTCTCAGGATGCCCTTCCTCGAGCATGAGCGAAGAAGGAAGCACAGGAGCCCGTCCCCCCAGAACCCCGATACCGTCCGAATTCTCGAAGATCCTTAACCATGATTTTAGGTCCGCACAAAAGGAGTGTGAGACACTAACGCCCTTATGGGAAAGGCCCAAAACAATGACAAGGAGACTGTGCGTTGACCTAAAATAATAAAGTATCTGGAGCAAGGTGGTTTACTATACCGATCCGCCGAGGCCGAGGACAGTAATAACGCCGTTACAACCGCCTTATGCCTTCCACGATCACATGTACCCATAGTGTTAAAAATAGCTCATGACAGCATCTTTTCCGGTCATTTTAGTCATACCGAAACGGCCCAGCGTATCTTTGAATATTTTTACTGGACGGGTGCTGCACCTGACATCTCAAAGCAATGTCAATCATGCGATGTATGTCAAAAGACGTCCGCTAAGGGCTGGGTTAAGCCTGCTCCCTTACAAAGAATACCAGTCATAACTAAACCCTTCTACAGAGTGGCCATCAACCTGGTTGGCCCTATCCACCCCCTTTCGATTGAAAGGCACAGCTACATTTTTATTTTATTTGATTTTGCCACCCGTTGCCCCGAGGTAGTCTCCCTTCGCCGAATCGATAGTATTTCTTGCGCCGAGGCCCTCATTTTGATCTTTTCAAGGGTAGGCGTCCCCAAGGAAATACTCTGTGACAGAGGAGGGCAATTCATCTCAGAGTTAATGGAGTACGTAGGGAAGCTGCTCATGGTAAACCCCTTTTTACCACCCCCTTACGGCTACAGACAAACAGGATGTGTGAAAAATTAAACGGAAATCTAAAATTAATTATTAAGAAGATTTGTGCCGAGCAGCCTCGCGAATGGCTTCGATATCGTCCGGTCGCCCTATTCGCCTATTGAGAAATTCCTCATCGCACATTAGGCTTCGCACCGTTCGAGCTCCTTTATGGACGTAATGTAAGCAGACCACTCAACATTTTAAAGGAGTTGCTAACCAAGCCCCAACTGGACCAAGTACTAGAGTCATCATACGCCCATGTCTTAGACCTACGCCAGAGGTTAGAGAAATGCTCGAAATCGCCTATGAAAATGCCGACGTCAATTTGGACAAATATAAAACCTATTTGATGTCAGGTTAGAAGATAGGAAATTTGAGCCCGGTGATGAGGTACTCCTGCTCCTTCCTACCGCGAGTAATAAATTACTGAGCGAATGAAAGGGTCCGTACTCGGTCCGCGAGGTACGAGGACCGTTAGATTATCGCGTTGGTACCCCAGAAGGCGATAAACTCTACCACGATAACTTATTAAAGAAATACCACTGACGCGCCCATGAAGATACGTTCGTAGCACTGGACGAAAAATCGGCGCTTGAAGAGGATTAATGTCATTCAGAAAGTGTGCATTCAACCTGATGACGACTACCCTCTTCCTTCCCTGCCAGGCGAGTCTTTTGAACCCTCTGACCTGGATATAGACGCGCGGCTGACACCACATCAAAAGAATCAGCTACAACAATTAATATTTCAGTTCGACGACGTTATTTAGCAGAAGCCTGGATGCGCTACTAGATTCGAGCATGACATTAAATTGACGATCTTGGAACCTGTCCGTTCAAAACCCTATCCCATGCCGATTCATTTATGCCAAGCTTCTAACGCCGGAGTAGATAATTTGATTAGTTTAGATAATAATAGAACCTTGCACCTCTAGTTATTGCTCCCCAATCGTCATAGTCAAGAAGCTGATGGCTCTTATTGGATGTGCATCGACTTCAGCAAGTTAAATTCGGTAACTGTGTTAGACGCCGAGCCCATCCCGTTGGTAGATCAAAACCTCCACCGTTTTTAAGACGCCATGTTCATCTCAGAACTTGATTTGTGCAAGGCATATTACCAAATTCCCCTCCGGCCCGATGTGAAGCATATACCGCCTTTGCTACTGAGAAGGGCTTAATAAAATTTAAGCGCCTCCCTTTTGGCCTCGTGACCGCTTGCAGTAACTATAACCGTCTCATGAGAAGGTTGTTAGATGGACTTCCGAATATCTCCTTTTACTTTGATAACGTCTACGTCGCTACTCGTCAATGAAGTCAAAATCTAACTAGCCTACTAGCTCTCTTCGAGTGATTGCGCGAAAATGGCTTCACCATTGGCACCAGCAAATGACATTTTACCCACGAAACCAAAAAATACTGGGGTTTTAAAATAGGACAAAGCCAGCTAGGTCCAAAAGAGGACAAGATTGAGGCAAACGCCGAAATGCCCCTCCCGAATACTAAAAAACAATTAAGATCATTCCTAAGATCAGCTTCTTACTATCGGCGATTTTCCCCAAATTTCGCTGCAATCTCGGCGCCACTCAGCACCCTATTAAAAAAAAATTCCCCCGATTGACTACGATGGAATGATGTCGCTATTTCGCATTTTAACCAGCTCAAGAGTAAGCTCATTTCTGCCCCCATTTTGTAGTTGCCCAACCCGGAAAAATCCTTTGGGATTAGGACCGACGCGAGCAACGAGGGCGGCATCGTGGGCGTACTCCTCCAATATGAGGATGACGGAACGAGTCATCCAGTTGCATACGCTAGTCGCAAGCTATTACCCCGCGAAAAGAGATATGCCACTATAGAGGAGGAACCTTTAGCTATCATTTGGGCTATTGAAAAATTTGAAATGTATTTAATAGTAAAATAATTTCGGATAGGAACTGATCATCGCCCGCTGGCCTATATTCGGAATGTACGAAACTCCAACGGCCGCATTATGTACTGGAGTCTACACTTGCAAGAGTATCAATTTAAAATAAATTATATAAAAGGTTCCGATAATTACGTCGCTGATGCTCCCTGTAGGAATGCTTTACCGAATAGTGCAGATTAATCTATAATTCGGAGGATTAGGATTTCCACGTATGTATGTATGTATATAGCGTCTTGTACGACTTAATTAGATTCTCATGTAATATAATTAGTTTAATTGAATGTAAATGTTAGAATTTCGTGGCCCAATATATATTTTTTTTCTTTCTTCTGTTCGTACATTTGTACCCATTAATTTACGCATGAATTCTTTTGTCCCATGTGTATTTTTGTAAACGCAGTTTTCGCAATTTTTATTTCATGTCATTATTACGCCATGTATGAATTTTATATTATTCTATTGTTCCCTCATGTCTCTTTTATGACTAAGATTGTATTAAGGGTTGGTCTCCCTTATAGTCAAATGATCGACATAATCCTAGGTATTGATGCAAATGGTAACTTGGGTGCTTGGAAGGTCGGTCGATGCAAGAATGTGAGTTCCCGAAAACGTAGCTCTATGGTTGCCCCTTCTCTCATTTCGAAGTGACAACTTTCCCATCGGAAGGGAGGAGTGTGATAAAATTGCCTGAGGCTGCCGTGCATCGCTTCTATCACATATTGGTACTCATGCTTCCCACGTGTATCCTGCAAGAATTTTTTGTTTTTTCAGAGCCCATCTTGCGACTGCCCACTTGGGCATAAGTCGCCGGAAACACGACAGCCTAGAACTAGGCTACTTTAAAATAGGAATATGAAAATATAACAATGATAAAAATTAGAAAAACTCATCAATTAGGAAGCAATCTCCGGCGTCGGGGGAGATCCCCCTCATCCCGGTGCAAGAGCGTGGAACTTACAAAGAAAACAATAACAAAAAAATAGAAACTACTTAAATAAAGGGGAGAAGCCCGGCCTCCCCCCAAAAGTCAACAACTCCACAAGTTAATTTGCACGAACTCGCCCAAAGACAAGGGACAGGCGGTAGCGACCCCGCTCATCCCGTTACCGGGACAGGCAACGTGCGCGGAGATCACCCAGACTGGGAGATTCGACAAGAATGTGCTGAACAGTCTGGGGGACGACGCAGTCGTCACAATAGGGTGCAGGCGAGCGCTCCATCAAATAGCTATGCGTCACAAGAGTGTGTCCGATTCGGAGACGACAGAAAGCGACCTGAAGCCATCGCAGGATTGGGGGATAGCTCTAGGGGAACAGTCGCAGCGCAATAGCAAGCAACTCTAAGTTTCCTTCGACCGTCTCCCATATTCTTTGCTAAGCAGTCCGAAGAACTGCATGTATTCATGCCATGTAGCCCGTATGAGGAAGAGCAAAACGCTGGTCCGGTCGCAAAGTCCTCGCAGACTCTTTGGCGCCCTCATCGGCACGCTCATTTCCCGCAATTCTTACATGTCTGTGAACCCAGCAGAAGATAATCGCAACATCTGCCCGGCTCGCCAAAACTCACAATCCGGTCTCCGAACCGAGCACGTCGCGTAATCTCCCGTACTGAGTAGTGTATTGCAACCAGTTTGGCCGTAAAGACAGTGTCAGCGCTTGGCAGAGCCCAGCTGACTTCAAACAGAGGGGACACGGCGTGGAAAATGACCCCCTCTTCGGACTTGGAGCCATCTGTATACACTGGCACGGTTCCAGCGTGACACGAGGTGTGCTCCAAAATGTTCGAACGCAATACTCCCGGCGCCGTACAAGCTTTGGGAGCAGAGGCGTGACGACAAATAGCCAAATGTGGTACCCTCCAGGGTGGTGTCCTGGGCAAAACCAGGGGCGCCACCGGCCCAGGAGCTATATCTAGCTGTCGATGGAGTTTCCTGGCCCTAAACCCAATGGGGGAAATGCGGAAGGTGCAGGTCGCAAGGCGAAGGCAAGTGTGGTGGATCGAATCCACCTTCCGCAATAAACGCTCGGCTGTGGCTGCCTAAAACTCGCATCCGTAGTCGATCTTCGAACGAACAAAGGATCGATAAAAAGTAGGGCAGTAGCCCTATTAGCGCCTCAATCACTGAATGTCATGGAACGGAGAATATCAATGGCGCGGGTACAAGAGACCTTAAGGCTGCGAATATAAGCGTCCCAGGTGAGGCGTCGGTCGAATACAAGACCAACGAAACGGTGCGATTCAACCACATCCAAGCGCACTCCATGAAAAAACAAATCTGGGTTTGGGTGGAGCCGTGGATGGTGGCAGAAGTGTACTACCTAGTGTCGTCCCATGAAAACCGAAACCCGTGCGCTTCGGCATAGCGAGAGGCGCGGTTCAATGCCTGTTGGAGTCGACGCTCCAGAGTTGACATCTGGTCCCCTCCAAAAGAGATCTAAAGGTCGTCCACGTAGAGCGTAGCGAGAACATCTTTCGGCAGCACCGAGGTTATGCCATTGATGCTCAGGACAAAGAGTGATGAGACTTCCCTGCGGGACACCCTCTTCCTGTTCCTTTGGGCCGGAGAGAGATTCCCCCACCCGTACGCGGAATCGACGTTCTCGCAAAAATTCAGATATATACATTGGGAGGCGTCCCCTCGCTTCCATCGTGTGGAGAGTCTCCATGATACCGTATCGCATTGCAAAATTATAGGCCTTCTCCAGATCGAAAAACACCGTGACGTAGTGCTGTCTACGAAGTAAAGCCTCGCAGACGGCATTTTCCAGTCGGAGCAGAGCACCCAACGTGGAGTGGAACTTGCGGAAGCCGCACTGTGCAGAAGACAGATGGCATCCACTGTCCAGGAAAAATGCTAATCTAACATTTACTAATTTCTCCATCAACTTGCACACGGAAGAGGTTAGAGAGATTGGGCGGAAACCGGTCGGAGTAGAGTGATTTCTCCCTGGTTTGCGAAAGGCGAGCACAGTAGCGATTCGCCAGGAATCTGGGAGAAGATCCTCCATTCAGATCTTGTTGAACAAATCTAACAGAAATGCCAAGCCTCGCTCACCCAGGTGTCGAAGCATGGCGTACGGGACATCGTCTGGAAAACGGGCGGTGTCCGTGCACGAAGCAAGAGCGGAGCGCAACTCACTCACAGTAAACCTGTCGTTGAAGGGTTCTCCGCCTCTGGAGGTAAAGCGTAGCTGGCGGCCTTCCGCCACATGAGGACACCTTTAGAAACCGCGGAAAATGGCCTGGCGACCAACTTCATGGGTGTGGCATCCGGGTAACGGTCACGCTGGGGGAAGAGGGGGGAGCCCTGGTTTTAGCCATGGCTGAGTCTGAACCTTTTTTTCCGCCAGCTTTACCACGGGAGCGCCAGGGTTGAGTATAGCCCGCAGAAGGGCTCCGAATGGGCGCGGAAACAACCGTGCTCGTTGGCCTGGATGGGCCAGGAGCAGAGGGTGCCTTTCTAACTATTGAGGCATATGACGTCCCAGGCAGAGCCTGGGGCGCCAGAACAAAGTTCTTAGCCGAAATGGAGAACGTCCTGGTGGTCGCAGGGGCACCGGTTGGAGGAGATCCCTCCCCTCTTATTACTGCCTCGAAGACCCCAGCCGTTTGAGGAGAACCTTGCATAGTGGCGGATTCGGGTTCGGTGCTTGGCGCTGAGCCCAGATTCCCCCCCATGGAAGGCCATACCCTCTAAGGCTGGGTTTCCTCAAGGACCATGTCTATTACACGAGGGTCCTCCAGTTGGCCATCCCCTTCCAGAACCTCACAAGTCCCCTTGGTAGAGTCACCAGTCTTGTGTGGGGAAGCACAGGCCTTGACACCGGCAAGGTTTATTATTATTGCCGACAGGTCTTTTGAGGGAAGCGACCGAAGGGGCCTGGCTTCCCTTTCCTACCTAAATGGGTTTGTCCTACCGAGCCCCTTCGATGGGGAGCAGTTGGCTATGGGCTCTCTGCTGGCTTTCTTGGCAGTCCCCTTGGAAAGAAAAAAAGGGACTGCCGCTGGAAGCAGGGAGGTGTCAGAAAGCACCTCCAGAGAAGGGGGTGAACGGAAGTCCCATACACCCATAGGCGTAGGAGAGGAGTAAGCCTCTTGTCCGGTTAAAGAAATATGGAGGGTTCCCTGCACAAGCACAGGGACGGATACCTCCATTTTTTTCGTGGAGCTGCTCGAGGGCGGCTCCGTCGATGGAACAGGGGAAGTTGAGGGTTGGGGGTTTTTTGCTTGTTCATACATGGGCATGGTGACCCTATTTTTTACGGGAAGCAATAGCTCACACCTCTCGCAGTTGCCCGTACTGCAAGAGGTGCTTATAGGCCTGCAGAGTAAGTGCCTGCATTCAGGACCACGCCTCCCGCCTGGTGGCCTGGCAGTCCATCAGAATGGTGGCTCCACCTTAAACGTGGCGTAAAATTGACAGAGTGTGAAGAGCAAAGGAAAAGGGATGTGAGGAAGGTATGGGTCGGGATGAAGCAGGTTGTTAAAAAACCCCATCCCGAACCGGAGCTCAGGGGTTACGGAACGTTGTCCCCTCCCCCCTCAGCCCCGATCTGGAACGATTGGCTAAAAAAAATGTCAGCATCTACCCTGTGAAATCAGAGGCTGACCAGAGAAAGTTGTGGGAGTTTGTATGAAAAGCGAGGAAACAAGTGTTTTAAAGGAAGGAGAAAAGGCTAAGCTGGGATCGGACGGGAGGCTGAGACCCGTCAGCACGGCGGCCAGGATGGCAAATCGCCGCGCCCCTTACGGGGTATCCTGTGAGAAGAGAGTAGCATGGCGTTCTTATCGCCATAACATTTCCCGAGTCTAATCTTCCCCCGCTCCAAGTTTAATCAAGGAGGTTAAATCCCCCGTTTGCTTGCAGGCGTCGATCTGGCCAGATTGAGTTAGGCTTTTGGGAATATAAGAGTGTTCGAATCACTAGTGGGACATTCCATGGAAGTCCCCCAGATTGAGTAAGGCTTATGGGAAGATAACAGTGTTCGAATCGCTAGCGGGACATTCCATCAAAGTTCTACCTGGCTACGGCTATTTATGCGATAGAATTTCGAATTTGAATCAGATCCAGATTATCTTCGTCAGGCATCACGCTGATCCGGTCTCCCTTGTGCCCCGTATCCTCTACCTTGAGAACCCCATTATTGTCTAAAAGGGGACAATATCCTTGAGTGCCAAGGTTCTTGCCCCTCGAGACCCCAAGTTAACAGGGGCCCCCTCTTTTTTAATTGTTCAGAAGAGAACAACTTTAGGACAGTCATTGTTCTTCGAGCCCGTTCGACAAGAAACGTTTCTCGCTCTTCTGATATCACGTCAGTAGGAATTTAATGCCCCCCTTTTAACGTTCTTCAAGAGAACGCATGGTTACCCCAATAACCTCAATTCTTCATCCAAAACATCTCGGGTATCCTGTCTCAAGGATCGCTCGTACTTCTGAGCCACACTTCGCTCATACTCCTCGAAGTGTGTCCTTCTCCCCCTCGTTAAGGACAGCCCACCTAAAAACCCCTCCTCCTGGGAAGAATATCTCAGTCGGACCGAAGCCATTCCTTCAAATTGCCTCCGCCCGCACGCCGACCTTATTAATACGTAAGCTACGAATTGAATTTATTTATTTAACTTTGTTGTCAACTGAACTCCTAGCTTTAACACGGATTTAGTCGACCCTTGCCCTTCTTGTTTGTTTTGTCATTTAAATCCCTATGACCTTTTGATTTCACTTGCATCTTCCATTTTAATCCCAGGTCATGTAAAGTTTTTGCATGTGTTATTTTTGTTAGTTTAATTAATAAAATTCTATTTTATTAATGCTTGCAATATTATTTATCCTTGGGTTCCGTTTCACTTCTTTAGTATATTGAAGATAAATAAGCCCTCTCCAGGCGTATTTATTAACGTAGAATAATACTCAACCAACTGATTAATCCCCGCACTCGAATATTGAATAATCCCTACAAAGAAAAGATATATAGTATATCATCGGGAGCCTTTTTTTACGACAATCTATTTAGCACAATGAAATCCAAAAGTTTACGAAGTACCGAAAATAAGGAACTCAGCTGAATGTTCCAGGATCGATATTTATATATTTTTGGAAAATCAGCGTTGAATTTGCTCCTTGTATTCGTCTCGAACGATAATCTCGCTAATAGATCTTTTGAAAATGCAAACAAAGAGATTTTAATAGTTTACTTTTTAATACTTCAAATGTATTGGATAGATTTTATCGGTGTTCTGCCCTTTTATATTTTCCATATATTTAATATACCAAGTAATTCTATTGGAATTCATAGCAAGATTGGATTAGTAAACTCTTTAGCCAAATTACTTTACGGTAATTTAGATAAGTTAGTTCTATTTTCGAAGGTAAAAAAGTAGAAAAATATTGAACTAAGGTCTTCATCGAGGGTTCAAGCCCGTCAATAAGGACATCCTTTGTATTTAACTGTCTTTCGATTATATATTTATATATATATATATATATATATATATATATATATATATATATATATATATATATATATATATTTATATATATATTTATATATATATATATATATATATATATATATATATATATATATATATATATATATATATATGCAAATTTGGTTGAAGGCCATTGTGTATTTTGCCTTAATTAATTTTCTTTGACAACTTTCTCTTCTTCTAACTATCTTTTTTATTCCATCTTGTAGATGGTGGATCACTTGTCCAGTATTCATCTCTTTTTTTAAATGAATGTATTTGGTAAAAAACAAACTAAATTGCTAAGCTTTCGATCTTATTCGATCATCTTCGGAGCGTTTTGAAATGTCCTTGCCTCCTTTACCTATGTAAGGAGTGGAGTGAGGATCTGACAGAGGGAAAGAAAACGATTTTTAAGGTGCATATATTCCGCCTTGGTTAAACGTAACATTAGAGGATATGGGCCACTCATGTGCGATTCCAGCTAGTCGCTTGACTCTTGATGGCCGGCTTATTTATTAATATGGCTTCTGAGATGTTCAGCCTCACTTTATTGACTTCTTTACTTTCAATAATGGTGTTATCAACGAGCATATCTCTCGTTAGGTGAATATTATGGGCACTCTTCATATGATTCTTAGGCCCTCCACTTTGTAGATGCAGGGTTAAATGTCACAAAAGTGTAGTGGTTGTCATGTCAATATTGCCGAATAGGAAGTGACACTACCCACGGTGTTATACAATCGCACGTAGCCTCCAGATAAAGGGAGGAGGGCGTTCAGAGGTTGTTCTTTTACAAATATATTTGAGCTAAATCTCACAACTTTAGTTCATTCAATTGCTATCATCATTCAATATTACCTTCCAGGTTTGTGTAAACTGATAATGTAGAAATTTTTTGGAGTAAAATAGGTTTAAGAGATGCTCGCTTCAACCGTAGAGTTTTAATAGTATATTTGTATAGAATAATTGTCCAAAAAAACTACATTAGTTGTGAATTATGGCAATTCCATCTTTTAGCAAAGCATTATTGATCATTGAATTTAGTGAACATGATGGGAGTTTGATTCAAACAATAGCCAAGTTTTATTCGTGTTGCTTCCATACGATTATCATATATTCATATTTAGGCGTATGATCTAATTTATCAAAATGAATCATTTTGTTTTAAAGAGCTTAAAATCGTTGTATATATATATATATATATATATATATATATATATATATATATATATATATATATATATATATATATATATATATATATATATATATATATATATATATATATATATATATATATATATATATATATATATATATATATATATATATATATATATATATATATATATATATATACATTACGCACGGTATTATTTCGCAATTTTCATCTGTTAATTTTAGGCATCTTTATTTTATCTTCGTTTTCGGTCTTTTTATTCTTAAGAAAAAGAGTACTTTTCCTTTATCTAGGACAAAATAATTGACCTTTGAATCTTCCAAAATGTGGTAGAGGGAGGGAATCCTCCATGAACTCAGCGCATAAGGAAATACAATGAGAATTTTGACTTCCTCAACGTCAACAAAATGGTGCTTGCAAAGGTAAGAGAAAATAGAGAATGATTAGGTTTAAATTAAGAAGCGACAGCAGAGAGGAAAACTCCTGGTCGACAATCTGACGGCATCGAAACGATGAAATCCATGAAATCATCAACAAGTCTCCAAGAGTGTAGTTACAAGCCTTTACAATGGAGAAAGATGTGGATGAAAAGCTCATCAATCTGGTGATTGATACATAAGGTCGGTCGGTATTTATCATACACGATAAAGAAGGGACAATAATAATTTCTTAAAATCAAGTTCATTCCCTACTAGTCTGATCACCGTCAGTCAAATCTTATGTGAAGAACTCACCGCTTCTTGTTGCCATTTTTTCCTCCCTTAGTAAACTTAAATAAATGAGGTCTACATAAACTTTAATTCTAATTTTATTCTTATATTTAGCTAAACTTTTCACCATACTTTCTCTCCCAATAAACTGTATTCCAACCTTCCTTGACACACGACTATAAAATAGCTACTCGCTAACAACCCAAACTTGACTGAGTGAAACTTCATTTACGACACGATTACTTTTGAGAAGTTTCCTCTATAATGGTGGCAGCAAACAACCAAATTTCTCTCAACCCTGCGTTTTACCGGCCGTGAACAAACATGGCGGCATCTGTTCGCTATTCGTAGCTACAACGAGGAGCATCATCACGGAGGCCGAGTGTTTGGTCGAGGACACGTAGGAAACCTCGGAGAAGTCCAATCGAAGCTTACCATGCGGTCAATTTGTTTGTTGATGATCGGATCAACAGTGAAATTTTTCATCAAAAAAGGGAGAATTTGATTAAAATGACTCTTCGAGTCGTTTAAAAAAGTGACGATAGTACTCGTGTCGTTGATCTCGAATATGGTTGGTGAACAGAGGTCTTTCCACGCAATTCAAACTCTAAGCGCTCTCCTACTCGACGAACATAGACAGCATGGCCGTCAAGATGTTCTTTGTGTTCGCGAGCGCAGTGAATTTGAGCTTTAGAGCAATTTCGAAGGCATTCCTCAGCCAAGTGATAAAGAACTTGAGATCTACATTAAGGAAGTTGATTTTTAAGGTCTTCCTCGTTTTTGAGCCTCTCTGCGACTCTGTCGACGGTTATTCGGCTCAAGCATAGCCGCTTGGTGATGTCGGACTTATTGTGACCCACGCAGAAGATCTCAATTCTTCTCATTTTTATTACTATATAGTCTCATTCAATGGAAAGGACGTTTTAAGGAAAAGTGCTAGAAAAGTCATACTTTAAGTTTCTTTGGCGGAACTTCTTAGATCATACACGGAAACCATAGAAAAAAAACGATTTTAACAGAAGTTTTGCAAAACTCCATGTGAGCTAACATTTGCTCAAGTTAAACGTTATTCTCTTTGCTATCCGATGTCGTATTTTGTTTCCCGATAAATTAAGATAATCCTGAAAAAAGCAACATTAAGAATCGTTATATTTATTCCGAACAAAAAATATATATATATATATATATATATATATATATATATATATATATATATATATATATATATATATATATTATATTAAGGTGAAAACCAAAGCACTTTAGTGTTAAAATTATTTTTATTTATCTGGATTTGAATATTTCGAGGACCTAGCGTCCTCATCAGCACTAAAGCCAAAAAGATTTTGGGTTAAAATTTCTAATTTGATAAAATACTTAAATGAACAGTGCAATTTAAGCTAACATGTTTAATGCCAGGCTTAAATTATATTAATTTTTGATACAATGTAGAGATTGGTTGTTGTTTGATTTTTTTTTAAATTAAGTTTTGATTTTAGGATAAAAAGTGATTCTCTTATTCGTAGATCGTTGAGATTGGGGTATTGCTGAGTATTTTGAAGTTGTGAAGACTAAGTTCAGACTTACATAGTTGAATGTGAGTTCGTATGGGCAAGGTGTCTGGTTTGTTTAGACCAGCCCCGTGCGGGTCGACATTTCCCGATGATGCTCGATGCGACAATGGATTGACTTAAGGGTCGAGCCAATATACGATGAATCGCAAGATTCACAATTATATTTATAAATTAAAGAGGAGCGGCAATAGAATGAAATTCGGTCCTTAGAGCAAAAATTCGATCCAATATTATACCCATTTTTAAATACGCATTGGGGGCGATACATGGAGATTAAGGGAAAATGCTAATTTTTCTACTTTATTTGCGTTAGATTTTGATGATAGAGAGTATTAGGAACTTTTTAATATGTTTTCCCCTTACTGAGTCAGAGTAGTCATTGTTTTTAAAGAATGTTTTAAGAAAGTTGAATTCTAAATGCAGCAGTACGTATGAATAACTTAGGCTCGATAGATAAAGAGTAATATCCAGGATAACTTAAGGTTTCCTGGCAAGAAACTAATTAAATTTGAACCTAAACCTGTAATGTAGGTTTCTTATAGACTGAAGTTTTATACTTTGTTTTTAAACGCTTAAAATCTATATCCCAAAATCGGAGCCTACCAATTTTCTCTACTTTCATTGTGTAATTTATACAGTCTTGTCTAGAATTTAAGTATTTAAGGCATTTTTCTGCGTGTTTCTTTTGATTTAATTCAGACAAAGGGGTCATCCACATAGCGTCTGTAATAGTTTTATATTCAATCCGGCAATTAATGAGCTTAATGACATAAGAAGATAATATTATCGAAAGTTAGCTCAAGTTCTTTTTGGACGTAAGATTCTTTATTAAATATAGAAATAGAAATTTAAGACAGCCACTTCTATAAACGTCTTAAAAATAATTTTTAATACCTATTACTTTTTGACCAGTATTAAAAAGTTTTTGTACAAATTTTTATGGTTTCATTTAAGGGAATATTTTTTAATCAGAATTCGACGTAATAACTTACCATTATGATGTCATCATCGTCCGAATGGGTGGAAAAATATTCTACATTTTTTTTAAATATCTATGGTGTAGTCATTATTGATAAGTTTGCACAAGGCTATATATGACTGGAAAAATCTAATAAATTGAAAATCATAAATAACTGCCATTAATTATGCATAATTACCAGCATTATTTGTAAATATGAGATACTTTAGCAAATTTTCCAATCAAAATTTATTATTCATTCATAACTAAATTCGTTATAAATGAAATATATTAAATAAAATTTGTGTAAAATATGCAACATTTAAAATTATCATAGAGGTTAGCTATGTTGTAAAGTTGGGTAACTATTTGAAATTATCGGTAAATTGGAATATCGTATTTAAATGCAACAGTAATACCAAGGACGCTTGGTACTTATCATTTATTAATATTACATTTGCCAAATTTGCTAAGCTTAGTGACATTTAAAAACATTATGCTAATTATAGATAATTACCGCTAATTACTTATAATTCTCAATTGATCACAATTACCACAGCATATGTAATAAAGTTGCGTGCTCTGATCAGTGTAGAGATATATTATGGGTAATCTGATTATAGAAAATCTTATTTCTTCGTCTAACTCTATAACGAGAGACCCCATTTTGTGTTGGTCGAAGATCTCGCTCGAATAAGGCACTACAGTCTTAATTATGGTTGGTTGCTCCTGGCTAGGCCCAGGTTCGTGACCACATAATGACTCAGGAGAAAAAAAACTCAATGCCTTGGGACTCGTCTTTTGCGATCTTTGACCCACCAAAGTCATTGCAAACTACTTCAACATGCAACTATACTCGTATGAAAGCTAAAATGTCTAGAAAATACTGTATTAAGAAAACTGAACATCTTTATCAAAGTTAATGTAGACTGGACTCAACTAGTTTTGAAAAAGATCGGCATTGTGTACAAAAGGCAGGGTTTTATACACATGTTGTTATTTAATTTATAATACATAAATTGACCGTTCATCTTCTAATCAATTGTAGGCATTAATTAGATCCCCAATTATCTTTTGCAATACGAGACTTATCTTTCAAAGGAATATGGGTATTAATGAATATGTACATTCATGGGCAAAGGATTTGAGTCTAAGATCTTTTTTTATTTGATTCTTTTTAAAAAGTTTCATGATATGAATAAATATTCTAATATTTAAATTATTGCAGATTTATTAAAAATCATTTGAAAATAGGAAAAACAGATCATTCCTTCGCTGAAATCAAATTCGCGCTTTGGTCCTTTTCCTGAAAGTGGCGAGTTTAAGATCCAGGGGCTTTGTTATTAGATCTAAAGGGTAAGATGATGACAAATATTGGTCAAATGAATTATAGTATAATTATAAACTATTTTCTAATATTTTTTTTTTTAGAAAAACAGATATTTGATTTTTTTTCAATTCCAGAAATAGTTCTCCCCAAAGAAATTTGTGGGACTATTATTGCTCTGCACCAAATTGACCTGAGTTGCAAAAAAGATAGTTTCTAATGGTAGTGCATCAAGAAGCAGGATCTTTATAATCCCTGATAACTTTAAAAAGATTTCTGACACTCTAAAGAAGAAGACTTATGGACCATCAACAGCTTTAAATGAAAGCCATGATCTGCCCTTGGTAAGTTCCGAGATCAAGGATCGGGTTACTTCTAGTGCCAAACTGGTCACGTTTGAGAAAAGGTAATGGTGAAGGTTTCCGCAGTCACATTGAGTGGGAGACCTTTTAACAAAGGTATAAAGTCTAGAAGGAGTGCGAAGAAGCCTCATCGCACCAAGAAAGTCCTTACGGATAGGCTCCACTTTTATAGAAAATATAAAAAATGGAATTTTAAAGATTGAGGCCAAGTGATATTCTCTGATGACGTTCTCTTCCGGTGGTTTAGAGCTTCTGGTAAATCCCTCGTTAGGGGCATATAAAGTGAGTGCCTTCAAGAGAACCGTGTTGTACCCAAGGTGAAGTATCCGGACACTCTCCATGCCTGGGGCTGATACTCAACTAATGGACCTTAAGCACTAACAATTTTGCCCAAGAACACTGCAATAAACTCTAAATGACAACAAATCGTGCTTTATAAGCACTTCATCCTAACAGTCAGGAGCAGTTTGAGGATGATAACTGCATTATTTAGCATGATAACGCAAAGTGTAACATAGTATTAGCAATAACAAAGTTCTTTTCTGAAAATAACATCGAACCTCTGGGAGATTGGCAGGGAAATACACCATATTCTAATCCAATAGAGAGTTTGGGGGCAATAATCACACTAGTAATTGATAAACAGAAGCCATCCAATAGGGATTAGTTGCGGGTGATTATGAAACAAACATGGGGCAATAACAATTAAGATATTATCGCGAATTTGTTATTCAGCTTGCCAATACAAATTGAAGCACTCCTGAAGACCAAGGGAAATAATTGTAAATATTGAATTCTCGTATCAATTGACTGTATTTGATAATGCAATGGGTTTGGGCTCTATATTTTGTATATATCACCTTCGAATTGTGATACAAACTTAATTAAACAAGATACAACCTTTGATTAGTTCTATTAATTCTCTTATCCCCAAAATATAGCTGTCTCAAAACTTTTGCGCATGACTAGTAATCTTTGACCTCAAAAAAACCCTGTGACTTTGAAGATTCTTCAATGGCAGTGAAGTTTCAATACCTAAAATTTTAACTTTATCGCAGTTGGTCGAAATCAATTTTCTTGTTTTCACGAATGCAATGTTTCTTTTGAACATTTCATTTATTCTTATATCTCAACCTAGATTTCAATCCAAGATAACTGACTGACCCTCAACAGGCACCTTTGGCCTCAATTAAATCCTCATATGTAATTAAGAATATAAAGTCTTTTTTTACTTTGCTAAAAACTCTCATTGGGAAAGCTTCTACGTCTGGAAACTTTGGTATGCAGCTATAGAATTTTAGGGAAATTACTTAAAATTTTGAAGTCGAAGAAACAAGTTGCAAATCCTCATAAATTATTAAGTCGAATTGTAAAAAAACATAATGGTTAGAAGATTGTTCACAAAGTCAGTCGATGTTGGTCAAGAAACTGGTGAGAGTTCATAAGTTTACCTACGTATTCGTGGTGCAGCGACAATTCATCTATCGACTTTACCGTCAAAATCAGGTATTAAATATTCTTGGACATGGGCGTCAAAACTCTAGATTCGTGACAGCTGACGTTTATTTCCAAATCTAACCTTTTCTTTTATATTTTGCATTTGATCATGGATTCTTTGAATGAATTACAAGGCAAATATTTAAATAAAAAATTCCCATTCACGGCTGCAATCGAGGATTGTCATAGGGGGGGAGGGAGAGGATGGGAGGGGAGGAGAGAGAAGGGGAAGAGAGTGGAGGAGAGGGGAAGAGAGAGGTTTTACTCCTATTTTGGTTACCCTTTTGTAAGGGGGAAGAAGGGTTTGAGTTATGGGGGAGGAGAGAGAAGCCGGAAGGGTAGAGTGGGTGACAGAGGGGGAAGATTTGAGAAGAGGAGGGAATGGAAGAGAGGTAGGAGAGCTGAGGAGAGAATGAGGGAGAGAATGGGGTGAGAAAATGGTGAAGAGGTGGGGAGGGGGTAGGATCGTGGTGAGAATGGAGGAGAGAAACGAGGAGGAAAGTGGAAGGGGGAATGATGGAAAAGAATGGAGGAGAGAGGAGTGGAGATGGAGGGAGAGTTAATACCTGATTTTTTATTCCTAAAACTTTGTAAGCACTTGGGATTCTTTTGAATAATAAATATTTTATGAGATTATTGAAAAAAGGAAAACCGAACAAGGATCTAATTGAAATAAAATTCCATTCCAATAGAGTCAAAATCCCCCTGAATTTCAACAACCTCCACAAATAGACTCATTTTCACCAAATGTGATTTGAATTCTTTTAGTCAGTCTTCGTGAATTGCTCTACGTGGCCGGGTTTTATATCATGGGCGCTTTTCTGAAGTCAATTTGAAGTATTTGGCCTTTTTTCTTCCTTTCCCCGTTAATATTGCACACGTTATTACTACTCATATTTTTATTGTACAATTTCTTTTTAAAAAACTTACCACAAACAACTTTACAGAGCAAAGGATTCTTTTCTCCTTTTCGTTTGAAATCCCCATTGATGTCCTTTAAGCTGATCCTTTATTTAGGTAACGAACTTTACTTGAATCTATTCACTTAACTGGACTTTTTTCTAAGCCGATTGATTAAAAAATTTAAAATAGGAAATTGGAGACAATACTCCATACTTTATTTCTAGGAATTTAATCCCCCTTTCCCGGTTATGCGGTTTGTAGCGCGACCAATTTCCTGAACGATAACATTCGTTGACGTCATCCTGGAAAACCAAGACTCACGAGAATCCACTTCCACTTCTGACCTTATTCGTGGAACAATTAACTGCTGACCTCTGACTTTCCTGATGTCATTCGTCGGAAACGACGCCAGACCAACTCCTCTCCTGACAACAGAGGACGTAGAATTCATGACGACATTCGTGTAAAACACTTCGCACCTTTATAAAAACAGACAAGTTTCCACCAAATCACTCCATCGAATTAAAATTTGGAACGGCGTTGAGCCACCTACGATGGGGTGAAGTTAGTGTTATATTGAGTCTGTTGGATAATACGTCAGCGATGCTATGTCAATTAGGTAATATTTAATCGTCCTGAATAGAAAATTATGATGCCTTTTCATTAATTCAAATGAAGAGTGTAATAAAGTCTTTACACATTCAATTAGATTAAGCCTGCAGATACTGTTGTGAGAATGTTCAGATATAATAAGTATTTTGCACTGCTTATAATGCCGGTCCACTTCAATATGAGCGTCGTATGTCACATGGAGATCATCTAATCAGTATTTGTCTTTATGAGGGATCCAACGTCTCTTCGTTGATTGGCGTGATGAAATCTCTTATCCTTGTTTTCAATATATCAATGTCTGACACTGGAGTTAACTCCATTTTCTCCTTAACTTATCTACGAGAGGGTAGTTATGAGCTGCCAGCGTGGTGGCTATGAGGTTGTGGCCGTCTGACCGATTTCATAGATTGGAAAAGGGCAGTCAAAAAGTTTAGAACAATTTGTACCGATGTGGTGTACCATTTTGCTAAACAGATGCAATTTTTATTCTGCCATAATAATTTCATCCCCACCTTGATTTTCAGACTGTGTTACCCACTGAAATATTATTAACTTAAATAATCTTCCTTAGGCATTCCCTATATAGCATTTATATATCTAAATTAGTCTAAAATAAAATAATATTTTTTAAATGAGCTAATATTAATAAAAGCAACTTTTTTGAAATTTTACTAATCCCTAAATGAGTTAATACTTGTATAGACATTAACGATAAATACTCAAACGTTACTATTAAGCAATCTAGAAAGGTGGAAGGACTGTGCTCTCAAAAGCGAATATAATCATATACATCGACCAGGGATACGTTCACATTCTTACTTTGCACCCGATAATACGTACAGTAAATAATCATTATGAGGAGCATCTTTTTTCCAATATTGGAGTTAATCCCAGTGAGAAGTACACTCGCGCTATCGGCCAATCAGCTTTCTGGGTAAGAGTACGAGCTTATAATAATAATAATAATAATAGGGGTTTATTTTCGCCTTAAATACGTGACATTTATATCACTATGAGCGCAGCAATCTTAGTTCCTCCATTTCTGCCAAAATTTACCATTCTCATGGAAACAATTATCCAATTCGGGAGTACGGACCAATCCCCTAAACATGAAAAATACAAAATATTAGGCACGAATTTAACGAGAAAGTTATTAATTAATTATAATTGAATGAATTATAACATTTATATGACCTACCTAGAAAGAGAGAGCAAACCAACGGTCTTGGCAAATCTCTCGCTTAGATGATATCATTCTGTAAGGGGAGGATTTCTTTTGGTCCTTAGAGAGCGATTTGTTTCTACCCGGTGATAATCAATGTATATGATAAGGCTCCAAATTGTTTCGCTAGTATCATGATAATAATAGTACTCATTGCAAAATCTTAAATTCTATTAATGTTGAATTATAAACTCCACCCGTTCATCCCATTGTAATTCTAAATATTGAATTCATTCAAATAGGTTACTATGATTAATTTTTCTGTTTGCTTTTTGTAGTCTTGTGCGAATTCCCGTAAATAGTGCCAGAATTGCCCCTTAATTAAATGTCTCGCAATGTTTACTCTAATTGCGGCGTATTGACCCAGAGCTTCCATCCTTTTATTTGGATCATTCATCATTCATAACGATGAGGTGTAATGTGCTGTTGCATCGCGCATAATAAGAGTTCCTCATTAGCGAGAAGTCACCAAGCAATATCCCTTAAAAACCTCTTCCATTCACACCTATAATACTATCTCATCTACTTTTTTCTCTGTCAGACGTCTGTCTCTTAAACATTCTTAAATATGTAACAAAATTTTGCTTTCTTCTTGTTCTTGGGTTAAAAGTGTTTTTTTCTAGTTGTTTGTAACTAAATTAAATGAAAAAAGTCAATTTTGATCCCAAAACTTCGCTTTTGTAGGTATGAAACTGAATTTATAAATTTTCCCCTTTGGAAAATAATGCTAAGGTATTATTAATTTAACAATAAAATAAGAATATATAAAAGGATGTAGGTTGTAATTTTTTCAAAACAAGGTATAAAGTTCAAATCTTATTTAATAAAAAAATTTAAATTTTAAAGCTACAAAGCATAATTTGGCATGTCAGTTGTGGACTAAGACAAACCATGAGTACCTTCCTTTGCTTGTATACACTTCAAGAAAGATTTGGATGGTAGAAAATTGGTAAGAGCAAACTATTAAATGTCACAAAGTGTTTAACGTATTATTTTTGATGCAAGCCAAATGAGTAATAAATTATATTTTCTTAAATTTTACAAGAGGATATAGAAGGGAAGGAAGAGCCATGATATTTTCCATTCCAAGGATTTGGCGTAAACCCAATCAGCACTCAAGCAACTGCTACTTCTACGTGGTGGACACTTCCGAACGTCGAAATGGTAAAATTAAACCTGCTCTTCAATCCCCTTTTGCAACAGCACAGCACAGTAGTGATCTTCCTGTACCACTTGCCTTAGAAAGAAACAAGTCACTCTCAGGAGAAAACTGCAATTCAGAAACTGGAAAGATCAGGGATAATGTAGACTACAGTGTCAAAGATATGGCGCTCGAGAGGAAACAACACTATCCAAGGCAAAGAGTCCTCAATGACTTCCTTAGAGCTCTTGTATTGTCAATGTCAAATGCTGAGCTTTTGATTTCCATGCCAAAAGCATGTGATTTGTTAGATAAAAAACGTGCAAGTGAAAAGCAAAAGGAAACGTCCTAAAAATCTCTAAGGACTCTACACTTATCAAGCTGAGCTAGGCTACTGCAATGATATATCTGGTTGGTTTGATGGAATTGGAATTACATGTAATCGAAATGAATGTAATCTCTTCATTGACAGCTTCTCATGAATTATAGGGCGGTACTTCTCCATAATTAGAGTAAACATCCATTCCTTCACCTAGCTCATTCATTATATCGCAAGGAGGACTAAAACAGTGTCAAGCTCCTAGTTTTGAATTATAAGGATTATGGGTGGGAAGTAATTGAAGACTTCAAAATGGTACTAGTTTTTCTGGGCCTCCAGTAAGGTTTTATTCAGTTTGCATGCCTTCACTTTCTTTGGAGCACTAGAGCTACCACAAGAAGTAATTTCCACAATAGACTGATTTCTCAGTTGAAGAGCAAAGTTTAAGCAAAGGCAATTGAGAGACTTTCAAAAGGTTATGTTGCTTTCATTGTATTTAAAACTAGGTTTAATTAACCAGCTTGTTTAGAGCTTTTAACAAGAGTATGCAGCCTTCAATTACTTTCCAAAAACCTTACTCTAAATCTATGAGGCAAAGGTGAAAGCTGGTTCTTTGTTGTATCACAAATCAGGAAAATCATAGTGATCAGAATTCCATGAAAATCTTACCAAAATGCAAAATAAACATGGAAGAGATTTGTATTGGTGCATCAAGGTATTTAAGACAGCCACAATGCTGAAAATCATGTAACCCCTGAAGGTGTACATCCTTCATGCCATCATGACGAGTGCATGGAATTATACTCAGATTATCAAGAAAGTGGTTCTATCAAGATATCCTCGACTTTGATCCTAAATACTAAGGATTATATAATCAAGCTATGATGCGAGAATGTTCACATCCTGTTCACATCCTACTTCTTTAACTTGTTTTTATACATTTCTTGTGTAAGTTTCAATAAAATTATATACATTTATCTGTTTGTTTTAGCCCTACAATTAATGAAAAACTAATAGTTGCCTATTCTAGTCAATATTTCGTTATATACTCGTAAGTCCCACAAGCAAATTTTAAAACTCATAATGGGGATTTTCTATTATTTTGCAATAAAAAGATTTGGAAAATAAGACTTAGTGGCCAAGAACAAAAATGTATTACTTCTTATATTTTAAGCGATCTTCCGCCCTTTCACACGCCCATTTATTATTAAATCTTCCATTCATATATCTTCTCTCCTCCTTCTTATAAATGGCTGTATCCCAGAGGAGATCCTTTGTCAAATCTCCTTCAAACGAAAGAATCAGCATGAGAAGCGCGCTCGTTACTGCTGAACCACGATGAACTAAAGATAAAAGCAATTTGAGCTCTTTAAGAGGCCCAAGGAGGTATGTCAAATTAAAGGACGGAGGTCTTGTAAGTACTTTACCATTTCCACTCTTGTAGACGATAAAATTTAATTTCAAACCATCCACTCCAATAGTAAAGCTTTCGTAGGAATTTAATAATGCATAACGATGCCTCGTGTAGGAACGGTTGTTTCTATTCTCGGCCTCTGCGGGCTTCCTTATTCTCGTTCTATGCAGTTTATTTAAGGTTATAGGTTAATTCATTTGATTTATAGTTATTAAGGTGTGAAATAATAATAATAATAATAATAGGAAGGTTTTTGTAACAGAGGACCCAGCCAACGACTAAAAAAATGTTTTTAGTATGGGGCGGCTCTTTAAGTCACGTTTAAAATCAAGAGGGGAGGGCGAGAATCGAATAATGGAGGCAGATCATTCCACATTCTACCAGCACTTTTATAGAATGCATAATCACTGATGCAGCACAATCATTTATGTAGTACAAATTTCTACAATCACAAAACAAGGGAAAAGATAAAAAACGAGCGTTTCTCGAAGGGAGACCGGTAGGAGGAGTACGCGGTGTAAGCGTTTAATTCAAATTCTAATTTATCGCATTCGTTAGCTCCTTTAAATGAAATTCAGTAGAAGTTTTTGATACACGAAATGAAGATCCGTTTGGAGTTGTACTACGAAATCCGTTGAAAAATGAGTAGATACTCGATATTTTTGTTTGGTATCAATTTTATGGTATTCAACGGTGAATACCCGTCTTTAACTGTTACTTACTTTTTTTCATCCAAACTTTAAAAAGTGAGTAAAATTTGAGTTCTAAAGAACCCAGAGTGAAACTGAGTGCCTTATTTGGGTTCAAATGGCAAAGTATGGTGCATCGAGCTATTATTTTCTTCTGGTCTTTTGGTGTATTATCTAGGACGTTTTCTTTTTTATTTTATATTATTTCGCTTTTATTAATATAGCCTAACGATAGAATAGTCTCGTATTTTAGCAGCTAAAGTCTTGGTGGTAGTCTCTAGTTTGAACTGAATTGTCTAAGCAAGATTGAATACAATTAGCTGCCAATTATCACCCTACTATATTTAATTACCAACACTAATTTAATAATTTACTCTGCTAGTTTCTTTAAAGTATCCAAGTTGTATTTATATAATATTCAAAGTAGTTACCAGTCAAAATTTTTAAGTTGGCAGAGGCTAGTTCTTAACTGAAGGAAAATAAAGTATATCATTCTTGTGTAAAGATGGCATTAGATTCCTTAATTATTCCGGACTGTTAAACAGTATTTTTGAAAGGTGTGAAGATTCTCTACCAGTTATTTTTGCCTCTTGAATAAATAACACTGGAAAACAATGAATTTGGCGAATTGACAAGCTAAATTTTTCTACCTAATTCGAGCATACTGAATTCAAATCTGAAATCAGATTCTCTCTAAATAATACTGAATTTTCTAAATATCAATAACTAATACTATACAATAATTTCCAGGTTATCGCGCCTATCATCATGTCCTGAAGTAATTTGAATCATTCTTTTGCGTTATTTATCGTAAAGCAGGTTTTGGGGCACAAACATTTTATTGCATATGAGAAGAAACTTGAATTACACATTATGATTACAAATACTGTAATTTGATAGATGCTAATTTATTAATGACTGTACATTGGACTGGAAGACCTCTGCTTCATTTTAATTGGGCAAAAATTTGCGGTTGTAACTCTTTCTCTTGTAAGTCTTCTTTGGCTGATCTCTTCTAATCATCTAGCAGTAGTCCGCCATCATATGTCTATCCCAGTATCCTTGGTAGCGCTCTTCAATTTTCATCAAATCCTGATGGAAGCGTTTCCCTTGTTCGTCGCTCACGGCTCCCAAATTCTCTGTGAATCGGTCGAGGTGACTATTTAGGAAATGCAGCTCTACACTCATGTTGCATCCTAGATCACGATATGCTAAAAGCATATTAGTAACCAGATCCTCGTAGTTATGCGCGTTTTTGTTTCACAAGAAGTTACGAACAACGCCAGAGAGGGAGAGCCAGGCTGCCTTCTCTTTTTCATTCATGGTTTTCACGAATCGAGAATCACTCAGAAGTCTTTGGATTTAGAGACCATCAAATACTCCTGCTTTTATTTTTTCGTATGACAAAGTAGGAAACGCTGATACTATGTAATGAAAACAATCATTGTCAGTCCTCAATGCCTTGACATACTACATAAACCCCAGTTTGAGATGAAGTGGAGGTAAAACGATCTTCTCTCGACTTACGAATGGCTCATTAACAATGTTTGGCATTCCTGCTTCTGAAGTTTCTCGAACTGCCAATCTTTTTGGAACCAGTGTTTGCCACGGGCTTGACTGTCCCACATACAGAAAGAGCATGAAAACTTAGTATATCCCTTCTGCTGGCGAAGGAGGAAGTTGAACATCTTAAGGTTTACACATATGATTCAATTGTGTTCATAGTACTTAAGTAAATCCATGACCGTTCTTATGTCATCGTGAGTTTCTCGCAGATGGACAGAGTGACCGAGAGGAACTGTACCAAAGTCATTGCTATTATGAAAAAAGACACAATAGAGGCTACGCTTGGAGCTATCCAAAAACAGTCTCCACTCAGCAGGGCTATAGGTGCCAAGTCCCAACTCGATAAACAGACCAGAAACATCGTGTCAGTATACAAATTGTTTGTCCTCAAAGAAATACTTAAGAAATGTACTATCGCTTTTTCGGTAAAATGTTTGGCATTCCTGCTTCCAAAGTTTCCCGAACTGGCCAATCTTTTTGGAACCAGTGTTTGTAATGGGCTCGACTGTTTCATAATTAAAACTCTATAGCCCTTCTGCTGGCCAAGGAGGAAGTTGACCATCTTAAGGTCTACACATATGATCCAATTGTGTTCATAGTACTTAACTAAATCCATGACCATTTTTATGTCATCGTGAGTTTCTCGCAGATGGATAGAGTGACCTAGAGGAACTGTACCAAAGTCACTGCTCTTATGAAAAAGGACACACTTGAGGCTACGCTTGGAGCTATCCAAAAACAGTCTCCACTCAGCAGGGCTATAGGTACCAAGTCCTAACTCGGTAAACATACCAGGAACATCGTGGCAGGATACAGATTTTTTGTCCTCAGAGAAATACTTAACAAATGTACTCTCCCTTTTTCTGTAATATGATACCCATACCGACCTGTCGATTATATGTCTTTCACTCAACCTGGAAGCTAAAATTTTCTGCAGCTTTCTTGGAGAGCGCCAAATCACGCGTCAAGACATTCAAATCCTGTTGATTGAAACAGTGAGGAGGCTAATGACTGTTCAGCATCTGATGATGAATCTGCAGGCTCTGAATCCATGCCGTGGACGTCCATATAAGGTACATCATTTTCCTCCTCGGAGGAAGCATATCCACTGAAAACCGGAACTGGTAAAGACAGAAGGAGGTACTGGCCAGATCACCGAAGGAATGTTGGTCTAATGACGTGATCTATTATTGCGGTTTACTGTAGTCTTGTTATCGTTACTTCAATACTAGGTGACCTCTGAAGGTCGTGTAGAAATAACCAGTGAGTCCACGCCTATCACCCAATATTTCAAGATAACGAACTACTTAAGAATAAACTATAGATACAACAACTCTAGCCTACTGTTTCTTATCATAGCCTAAATTACATATTATATTATTCTATTTACTAACCCCTACTAATTATTTATTGTGTCAATTACTACCACATATAATGTGCACTACATCATCCTCGGTGTTCTAAATAATAGTTGTTATAACCTAACTGATAATAGATACACTACATTGGCGACGAGGATTGAGGATTTGTGTTTCGCTTATTATCAGTGGGTTAAATTGTCCCCTATTCCTATTTTGCGTGTGTAGATTTCTATTTTTTGTAGGTTATTTTTTGCAATACAATGTCTCTTAAAGGTTCTATTGATAGTTTTGATGCTGGCGTAGAAGATTTTGAGACCTATATTTGTAGAGTCGAACTCTATTTTCTAGCTAACTCTATCCCTTTGTTACATTGGCTAGACCTAAGGTTTTTGCTTTAGGTAATGGTCTGTTATCAACGAAGGAGCCAGGGACTTGTAAATACCTTGATATTATTAATGTTCTAAAGGAACATTACAAACCCAAGGTTTAAGATTTAAGTTCTATTCTAGGAATCAAAACTCTGGTAAAACTATTGCTAATTTTGTTGCTGGAATTAAAGCACGAGCACACACATGTGAGTATGGTGACCATCTAACAGATATGTTAAGAGACAGATTTGTGATGGGCCTATCTAATGAGTCTACACAGCACATTTTGCTGGCAGAATCAGACTTAACTTTTAGTAGAGCTGTAGAAATATCTAGTGCTAGAGAAGCAGCTTTCAGAGATACACAAGCTATGGGACATTATGCTATAAAAAACTGCATAAACAGAGCCCTACCTATAAGCATAAGCTTACTCAGCCTAAAGCTGGGGCGGCAGATGCTACCTTACAACCTAAGACACCTTCTGGTTGTGGTAAATTACACTGGAAACGGGAGTGCCCATTCAAGGATGCTACTTGCTTTGCTTGTAATCAGAAGGGACATATTAAATCTACGTGCAAAAATGTGCAAAGTGTAGATTTTGGTAGGACCAAACCAAAATTTAAAGGGAATAATCGTGTCCATAATCAGGACAAGGCTAAGTCACTGAGATAGATTCTAGCTATGACTATGTCTTTAATTTTAATCTTACTAAAGGTAATCCTCTTAATGTCATATTATTTCTAAATAATGTCTGTGTAACTATGGAATTAGATACAGGTGCTGCATGTTCCCTTATTTCTGAGGACACTTTCACTAATCTACAGTGGCGGCAACAAAAAAAGTGACATGCGACAATTCAGAGAAAATGAAACAGAAAAATGTAACTTACATATTTTATTATGAATATTTCATGAAAGTTAATACTTGGTCATGTTGCCCTTGCACTTGATGATCATCCTGAGTCGATTGGGCATTGATTCAGTAAGGTTTGCGAAGTAGGTGGGGTCGATCGTAACCCAGATCTTCTTCAGTGATTCTATCAGATCCTTGATGCTGCCGAGTGCTGGCTCTTGAACTTTGGTTTTCATCAGATTCCAAGCATTCTCAATAGGATTTAGGTCCGGGGAATTACCAGGCCACTCCAAAACACTAATATTATTATCATTGAAGAACCTTTTCACTAACTGGGACCTGTGAGCAGGGGCACCATCATGCATGAAAAATTCACACTGATGAATTTCCCAAAATGGCAGCATGTGCTGCCTCAAAACTTCCAGATAGTTAGTCCCCCTCATGGTTACATTCTTGGGAAGGAAGTACAGACCCCTCTGCCCTTGTTTCCACTAAAGGCACCACACACCATCACACTATCAGGGTGTTTCACAGTTTTCACGGTATATTTTGGTTTATACCGAGACACATTGCTGGGACGACGCACGATCTTTGACTCTCCTCTGACCAGCCTAAAGGTGTTTTAATCACTGAACATAACCTTCTTCCAATGGGCAGCTGTCCAATGTTTATAGGTCTTGCACAAATTGAGCCTTTTCATCTTCATAGTCTTGGTAAGAAGTGGCTTCTTGGCAGCGCGGCGAGCCGGTAGGCATAAGTCCTTCTGTAAGCAATGACGGATGGTCCTGAGGGCGACGCTCTGGAGGAGGTCTGGGTGTTTTTTCTTGATTGAAGCGGAGGTTACAGAAGGGTCTAACATCACTTCACGCCTTAGGATATTATCAGTCCTTGGAGATGTCTTCCTAGCTGCACCAATGCCCTCCTTCATCTTTGGTATGGTACCTGGTGGCAATAACTCAGCTGCCCGTTTTAGGCGATGAATCGTATTTTTTGAGGTTCCTAAATCTGCTGCTACATCAATAAAAGACTTTCCCTGCTCTAATAGGGTCAAGGCACGGCTTTTCTCTGTCATAGAAAGCTTTTTCCGCCCCATTGTATCCATTTGCACAGAAGTTATAGCACGTCAAATGTAGGCACGAATGCAGGAAATCAGCACGCTGGAGTGCCATACACTAAAGCCTAACTGTACGAGCTCAAACGAGACACTGAGTTCCAGTAAAGCACAGTTCTCTTGTCTTAGCTCAGGAGAGTCGTCCACTTGCAGCATAAGCCCCGCACCTTTTCATTGGCTAGTTGGCAAGTAAAATCGTGAAAACGATTTTGTGTATCGATTTCTGTTGCCAATATTAAATGTCACTTTTTTTGTTGCCGCCACTGTATGGTCTATTGAAAGTGACAGACCTGTTCTTCATTCTTCTTATATAAACCTTAAGACTTATGGAGGTGTTCCCCTCAAAATAGAAGGTGAAATTTCTGTTTGTGTTAGACTTGATTCTACTAATTCTTGTCAAGCAACTATTGTTGTTGTTGAAGGTTCAGGCCCATGTCTTTAAGGAAGAGATATAATTAATTGCCTTTAGCTAAATAATCGGAAGCTCTCAGATATAAATAGTGTGACATATACTGAAGCTTATCTAGTAAAAGAATTCCCAGATTTATTTTCTCCTGGTCTGGGTTGCCTTAATGGTAAAACGTTCCCTATTGAGGTAGATTCAAATATCCCTCCTAAATTCTGTAAAATCAGGACAGTTTTCTATAAACTAAGAGCTAAATTAGAAGGAGAATTGAATAGATTGGTAGAAGAAGATATAATTTCCCCTATACCGTATTCTGCCTGGGCTGCTCCAGTGGTATCCGTATTGAATGCAACTGGATCAGTCAGGATTTGTGGAGACTATCGGCTTACAGTAAATAAAGACGCTAACTGGATACGTAGCCCATTCTTAAGATAGAGGATCTGTTTAGCAGTCTCTCAGGTGGTAAGTTATTTACTAAACTAGATATGTTTCAAGCATATGCCCAATTATGCCTTGATGATGCATCGCAACAGTATACAGTGATTAACACAGATCTTGGGTTATTTAAGTATCATAGGTTGTCATTTGAAGTTTCCCCCTCACCTGGTATTTTTCAACGAGCAATGGATGATTAAGTAAGGGATCTTACAGGTGTTATTTGCTACTTGGATGATGGCTCATATGTGGTTCATCTAAACATGAGCATGATCAGAGATTTAGGTCTGTACTAAAGATACTACAAACTGCTGGATTTAAGCTTTATTTTAAGAAGTGTGCTATTGGTGTTCCTACTGTGTCTTATCTGGGTTATCGTATTAATGCTAAGGGTATTCACTCAACTTCTGACAAAGTTCAAGCTATTGCAGATGCCCCTATCCCTACTAATGTGACTCAGCAAAAGTCATACTTAGGTTTGCTTAACTTTTATAGGAGTTCATTCCTAGGGCAGCTTCAATCCTGGAGCCTCTTGACACCTTATTAAGAGCTGGTGTACCTTGGCCTTGGGGAAAAGTACAAAAAACTGCTTTTGTTACTTCCAAGCAGCTTCTACTATCTTCTGAAGTGCTAGTGCATTTTGACCCACAGAAACCTATTGTAGTGGTTTCAGACAGCAGTGCTTATGGAATCGGAGCTGTTCTTTGCCAACTGATAGATGTTATAGAGCGGCCTGTTCACTTTGTTTCTCGTACTCTATCAGCTACGGAACGTAATATTCTCAGTTGGAAAAGAAAGCTTTGGCAATGGTTTTTGCTCTAAGAAAATTCCATTTCTATTGGTGGGGTCAGGACAATTTTACATTGGTGACAGATCATAAATCTCTTCTTGGTTTATTTTCTTGTTCTTAATGTATCCCTCCTATGGCTTCTGGTAGAATACAACGTTGGGCTCTTCTTCTGCTGGCTTATAATTTCACTTTTATTCATAGTTCTGTAACCTTATTAGGTACGCCCGATGCTCTAAGCCGTCTACCTCTTCCTAGTATAAATATAACAGACAATACTCCAGTTCCAGCTGACTGGACTATGCTGGTGAATTGTCTAGACTTTTTACCAGTCACTAGTGTCACTGTCAGGGATTGCACACAGGCAGATCCTGTTCTTTCTAAAGTACACAAGTTCTGTGAGATTGGGTGGCCAGCCTCATCTATGGGGGATCCTGCCCTCCTTATGTTCGGAGGAGGGATGAGTTATCCATTCAGTCATGTACAGTCTTGTGGGGCAGTAGAGTAGTTATTCGTCCTAAATTAAGGAATGCTCTACGCCAGGAAATACATGTTAATCATGTGGGTGCTTCTCGAATGAAAGAATTAGCTAGAGGTTACTTTTGGTAGCCTAATTTGGAAAAAGGACCTCGAAAAACTATTTATGTCGTCTCTTTAGTGCTTAGCTCTACACGCTACACCTCCTAACGCGGAATGACATCCTTGGGAGTGGCCACAGTCGCCATGGCACAGGTTGCATGTCGATTATGCTGGGCCAGTAGATGGGAGGCATTTTCTCATCATAGTGGATGCTCACTCTAAATGGGTTGATGTTTACCCTACATCAGGTCCAACTGCTAGAGAAACTATTAAGTTTCTAAGACATTCTTTTTATTAGTTTGGTTTGCCAGTTTTACTTGTTTCTGACAATGGTCCTTATTTTACGTATGCTGAGTTTAGGGAATTTGCCCCAAGTTTTAGTATTCATCCCATTACTACAGCAGTATATAAACCTTCTACTAATGGTTTAGCTGAGAAGATGTTTTAGACCTTCAAGAAAGCTCTCCGTACATCTTCCGAGCCTCTTAGAACAACTATAGATAGGTTCCTATTTAACTATCAACTGACACCACACTCTACTACTGGAATTTTCCAGCTGAGTTGATGTTTGGTCGACGCTTGAGGTCTAGATTAGATTTGTTGTGGTCCACAGAACCACTATTTGCTAGAGTGGCCCATAGGCAGGAATTTCAGAAAGCTAACCACTTTAAGTCTACTAGAAACTTATCCTTGCAACCATCATCTTCAGTGATGATCATGAATTATGCTCCTGGTGGTCCTAAGTGAATACCTGCTGAGGTACAGGAGCAGACTGGTCCTTTATCTTATAGGTGTAGTGTACTTACAGGAGATGTTGCAAAAAGGCATTAAGATTAGGTTATTCCTAGAACCACAGGGGCTCCTGTTATAAAAGCTCCTGTGTTACAACCTGTTTCTCCTACTTCTCCAGTCCGTCCTATTTTGCCTCCTACTCCTGTCTCTTCTGTGGTAGACTCTTCACTGCAGGTTATTGGTTCTCCTTCAGCTAATGTGCGCAGGTTTTCTAAAGTAAAAAAAACTGTAGATATGCTCAATCTATAAGTTTTGTTCTATGTTCTAACTAAGGGTAGAGGGATGGAATGATGTGATCTATTATTGCGGTTTAATATAGTCTTGTTGTCGATACTTCATAACTAGGTGACCTCCTAAGGTCCGGTGGAAATAACCAGTGAGTCCACGCCCGTCTTTCACTCTATCAAGATAACAACCTACTTAAGAAAAAGCTATAGACACAACATCTCTAGCCTACTGTTCTCTATCATAGCCTATAATACATATTACATTATTCTATTTACTAACCCCTACTAATAACTTATTGTGTGAATTACTACCACATCTGATGCGACACGTCATCCTCGGTGAGTGTTCTAAACAAGAGTTGTTCTAACCTAACTGAGAATAGATATTCTACAGTTGGGGTAATCGATCTTAGACCGATTTTTCTTGCCAATCTTTTAGTATTCACCAGACAGAAATAACAGTGTGATACATGATCCCTTGGCTCTCGTTCCACCATGAGGATTCCAAAGGGAAGAACATTTCTCTTTCCTTTTGTTTACTCATGAAGATGTTCCACAAAACTATGGCGAACAGTATGTGGGGCCCATTTCTTATATTGATCGCCAAAAAGAACATCAAAATATGCTTTATAAGTGCGGATCACAAAGTTTGATATATTGTGACTTTGATGAGCTAGCATGTAACAGCCACATATGTAGCAGACGTGTCTGTATCATTAAGGCAATTTCCTCTTGACGAAGCCATCGCTCTAACAGGAGACCTGAAAAAAGAAACAATAATGGCAGTATTTTGAACAATAACCCTTATTACGATCTTACTACTATGTACTGTGAAGTATTTCCTTTCTACCAGCGCCCTCTCTGTCCGTCTGGAGGGCAGTTTTCGAGGAAACGAGAAAATAGAAATTACAGAATAACTATACATAGAATGTAGGTAAAAGTGGATTATATATTTGAAATAAGCATGAGAAACCGAATTAAAATTTGCTGATGAATCTAAGTCACCGGAAAATATGATTAAAATTGTCCCCCTCTCTAATTAGTTGATCAACATTTTTTTCTACCAATCAGATGATGAATCGTATAGGGCTCCTCCCTGTTCACCTCTCTTATCAAACTGTTGCGTATTTTTTTCTAACGTAATCTATCAAAACATAAAATTTTATCAAGTTTATCGGAGGAATTTTATAAATGGGATCTTTTACATTAGCTAATTAAGTAAAAATTACTTGATAAATTAAGGTTTATCAAATTTCATTTTAATCTCAGTTCATTTGACCAAACTTCACGATAAATATATTGAAATTTTATGCTGTTTTATTGCGTTCAAGGGGTGAAATTAGAGCCATGCACAGAAATCTTTTCCCTGGAATATTATGAGGAAATCCTTCATAGGGCAATTTTCTCTTTATCTAAAAGAGACTCTTACACATTTATTCATGGAGTTAGTAAACATGCTGCTTCTAAATAAATGCATTAACCCCCAACATTCCTTTTAAGGGTTCAGTTTAATCAATTATATATTTTTATAATAATATTAATTGAATTTTGTTGTTTATTTACTTTCCCGTCGCTGAGCCTCTTTCAATCTATTTGAATTAGTGATTTGCTCAGAAATATTTCCCTTTCTTCCTTTTTCATTTGGTGATTTTATTTAACCAGGTTATTTATTTTTCCTTAATATTTTAACTTTTAAATATTTACTTGAATGGTTATTAATTTCTGAATAAAGATATGAGGTTTGTATTATCATATCATTTTATTTATGTTTTAAATACAAAGTGCAGCAGAACCGATTTAGCAGTTTTGAGGAGACAATGCTCGGGGGGAGGAGGAGGGAGAGAGGTGCCCGTAGTTTTACTCTGCTCCGTAGACATCCCTATTTCAGTAGCAAACATGGTGTTGATGGAAGCATATCGCGGTTTTGCCGTGCACGTGTATTTTAAGAACAATCAATCTGTGATTGCGACGCAAAGAGCTTTTCGGCGACGGTTCAATATCCCGCGCAATGATGCCGTTCCTCAAGCGAGCAGAATTCGGTCCTGGGTTAGGCAGTTGGAGTCAACTGGTAGAACACTAAGAATATATACACATGGCTGACGCAGGTCCATCAGAACACCAGAAAATGTGGAGATGGTAAGAGCAGCGATCGTGCAGTCGCCGAGACGTTCTGCTCGAAGGCATGCTGTTGCTTTGGGAATTTTCGACCGCAGTTTGAGGAGGATTCTGCATATGGATTTAAATTTCCATCCCTACAAAATAATGATGGCTCAAGAATTAAACCAAGCAGACTTTGCCAACCGCAAAAAATCTGTGTGAAAACATGCTTGCACAGATCGCTCCTGAGGCAGCTTTCTTCAGTAGCGACGAGCCTACTTTCACCTCTCTGAGGCTGTGAATAAGTAAAATTTCCGTTACTGGGCTGAAAATAACCCCCGAATTATCCAGGAAATACCGCTATATTCCCCTAAACTAACGGTATGGTGTGCCATATGAAAATTTGGCGTGATAGGCCTGTACTTCTTTGAGGAGGATGGAATGACCGTGATAGTAAATTCCAAACGTTATCTCTCAATGTTGCACAAATTTCTGCAGCCCAGAATGGAGGAGATTGTTGAAGATGAGGGATTGGGGGATGTGTAGTTCCAGCAGGATGGGGCTACAACTCACACAGCCCGAAATTCACTCAATGTTTTGAGACGAATGTTTCTCGGACGTCTGGTGTCTCTGAGGGGTGGTTTAGGGTGGCCTACGCGGGCACCTGATTTGAGCATAAATGACTTCTTTCTTTGGGGATATCTGAAAGAAAAGGTGTTTAAACGTCGCTCTCACATCCTACCACAGCTAAGAGAGCAGATTATTGAAGAACTTAACGCTATATCCCGCAGTATGTGCGAACGTGCTGTACGAAACTTCAGATATCGACTCCAACAGTGTGTTGCTGTTAACAGTCACCATCTTCAGGAGATTATTTTTTTAACCTAGGGAATATAAAAAGTATGTACTGCTAAGCTTGGGTATAATAACATCTCTTCTCTATTTTCCCCCTTACCTTCTTATAACTCCTTAAAACTGCTCAATCGGTTTTGCCGCACCCTGTATAATGATTTTTCCCTTGTATTACGACATGATTAAATACCTGTTTATATGTTCATAAAAAAGAGAAAGAGGATAAAAGACGTATTCCTATACCTTAAAATATTTCTCGACAAAATGGGATTGATTTCTTCAGCTTTGCTCCTTCTTCTATAGACTGAAATCATAGAAGCAAAATTGTTAACATTTTTATAAAACATAGTCACGTTACAATGATTTTTTAACATACAATAATAAATGAATATACTCGAATTAGTAATACACCAAACTGATTTATCTTTCGCTTTACGTTTATATAATTTGAAGAATATTGGGGCAATGCCAATTGCTGCATCCCAGGTTCCTAAAGAAAAAATATGGCATAAAGATTAACTGTTAACTTGTCCATTATGGAGCTCGAATAATCACAAATATCCATTGCCTCTCCTGCTGTCATTTGCAATAAAGGATCGAGCCATGTTATAAGCAAGTTTTGCGCGCCGTCAAACAATCTAATGTATGGTTGTTCTATTCAATAATTGATTTACAGATAAAAACAGCTGGCAAAAATAGCAATAACTCATATTCACTCTGATACGTCAGTAGTAAAGTCCTGAAATATTCGGCCAGGATTTCTTCTAAATCATACTCGTATGTATCTCATTCTAACCAACAAAATTTCCCTACACCACGGAGAGAGGTAGGATGTTTAGTTGTAATAGGAAGAAAATATTCTTGCTAAATGAGTTAAAATTGACATTAATGAACACACCCAAAGAGTGTGTAAATGCTCTTTGAGTGGTGATGTAAATATCCCATCGTTATAACAAAAATATTTACGACCGTAAGTGACTAAGAAAGAAGACATGAATAGATCGAAAGAGAAAAAATGACGATTACATTCCAAATGAAAGTTATTTTTCTTGATGAAATTGGAGAGAAGTCAAGCGAACAATAGTGAGTGACATAAACATTAATTCTAAGGATGAAACGGTAATTGGGAGAAAAAGAATTTTAGTAAACTGTAGAATATGTGAGTGTAAGAGGCAGTTAGTGTGAGTAGGTTTCCCAGGTAAAAAATCATTTAGTCTTACAAAGCAGAGAACAATTAAGTATGAAGGAGGTCCTTTCGTTATCAAAGGTCTGAAAAATGTCAACAAGTGAAATAAATTATTAATGAGACAAATTGTTAGATAAAAGAGGTAACGGTGTAATGTAAAAGATCCACTGATTTTCGTGTAAGTTATATGAAGTAGAAAATACCCGAAAAGTGAAAGAAAGATGTGATAATAGATCATTATAAAACGGGAAATGTTAGATAGTAGGGGAATTAAAGAATTACATGCAAGAAAGAGAGAGGAAAGATCAAGATTCCTTTAGAGAAGGAGAGGTAACAGAAGAATAAGTGATATCATTCGGCATAAATAGTATAATAATTTATAATTGTTCTAATTAGCTTCAATATTTTCTACTTAAGCTTTACTAGGATAGGATGATTCCATAACGACCGAAATAATTTAGCACAACGTAATTTTTAGTTTCGCGCGGCTCTATATCACATTATGTCGGTCGGTCAGTCGAAGGAACGGTCCGTCGGCCCCGGTTTGCGTTTTTTGTTTTAGTAATAACATCCTAACTCTTCGGCCGATTCTAACGAACTTTAAACCTTTATGTTGTTTTTCTATTCTCTTTCGAATGATATAATTGTCAAGTCATTCCAAGCTTAACCAGGAAATTATTTGGCAATAACATCATTACTCTTTGGCTGAATCCAACGAAATTTGAAACCCTTATGTTGTTCTATATTCTCTTTCGAATGATATATTTGCCAAGGTCCTCCAGAGATTAGTCCGGGAATTATTGAAAGTTTGGAATGTGGTAAGATGATAAATCAGAATAAGAGAGAACGCAACTTTGGTGAGAAGAACTTGTTACTATAAATGTCCACTGTATCGCAGAATAGGATGGGTGTACCTGTAAGTTTAATATGGTAGAAGTTGAGTGGAGGTTCATCAGGTGGCATACATGTGCTCAGATCATACCTTAAAATTAAACTTTATATGTTGTAATGTGATTTAAGGTAATTGTTGTCTGTTTAGGTTTGCGTTGTATACGAAGTGTATTATTGCTATTTGCTTTGTGGATCATATGGTGTTCTCTATGAATTTTTTGAGGCGTGAATTTATTTTGTTTTTTAAGTGTTTCGTGAGTAAAGCTTATTTTAGCTTTGCCAAAATGTTGTGCTAAAGGTGTATTTTGTCTATGTGATGGAGTTTTTTTCTGCTTCTGTTTTATTCTTTCCTTTTCTATTTTACCTTCTATAATATTATCAGGTAGTTAGTAAATTTTAGTTTACAGTTGACTATATCTCATAAAATATACGGACAAACACGCAGGAGGGGTATCATAGTGGCATTTGAGTATTTAAGCTAATCAGGAGATAAAATCAAAGGCCGGGGCCACTTGATTTCTAATGATAATTAGATACATTTGCTTTAAGGAAACTCTTGTCTAATAGAAAATAAACTTTTTTCAGGCTTTCTTTTCACCACTTCGGTAAGAATTCATTAATTTTGTGACTTAATTCTCTTTTTCTTCTAAAGATTTTTCTCCCTTTCCCTTTGTAATATTTTTTCAATTAAAAATGTATCAATTCTTTTTTTCTCTGAACTTAGTTGGATAATTTTTGCATTTGGTTTCTATGTGGATGAAATTCCTTTCTCTCTTCATAGTAATGGAATCATTCATTTTTAATGGTAATATCTAGATCGAGCTACAGAAGCGGGTTTTTTATTTTGATGCCCGCAACGGCTTGCTTCTTTTGACTTATTCCCTTTCAAGGCAATCAACGCAGTCTCGTCTTTGTGCTAATTGGCGACCAATTTAGGTCGAAGTTTTTATTTTTAAGCAGGAGATTACGCTCTTTTCTGCTTAGATTAATGCATTTACTAGTAGGAATGCGATTTAGAAATTGACGCATCTCTATTGACCCACTAAGTATGGACATTCGGTAGTCGAAACTAAAGGTTATTTGGTTTATGCTTTTCTTAGGATGAGGACAAGGATAATGTTCGCCTTGTCGGCGATTTAACTGTGTCGAAACAAATTTTGTCTTGTGATAAGTATTCGGCTAAAATAAGATGATACGGCGATCCGTATGTCACACTCAATCCACTACTAAACTAATTCCATTTCTGAATTTGCAGACGAAACTATTGACAATGCCAAGTTCATAGTCATTCTACATAATAATGATAATAATATATTTTAATAAGGTTGGAAGATCTGTTTGCTCGTTAAAGTTCGTTAATGACTTGACCTGTAAAATTATTTATTCAGATGTACAGCTGCGGGTAAATTCAATCAAGATCAGCCTTGGTTCATCTTTTTAAATTGGTAAATGATCAAAATTTCCTTTCTAGGAAGAAGCAGTACATTTCTTCTCCAAGTGGAATCATTTCTACCAACGACATGTTTATGCTGGATGAATTGTGGGTGGATAGGGTCTAGATAACTTCATACACTTTGTATGTTAGAACAGTACTAGCTCAAATGCCAATGAGATTTTTTTCAAAATGATCCAAAACAACTGGTAGAGGAACCATAAATTAGTTGATCGCCAGCCTCGAGAAATCGAAGAAATAATTTATCATTTAACACCGGAATAAATTCGAAATAAATTTAATGATCTTGTAAAACTAGTGGATATTAAAAATTTTGACCTTATTGTAAGGAGTTAGAGTCGATAGGCGAATTCAATTTAAATAGTTAAAAATTTTAATAATCACATACATACTGCCGGGGTATGCCTGTGAAAACTCGTTGGGCGCAAGGACAAATAAATAAGCACGGGCAGATTGCCGAAACTAGGCCACTTCTATATGCTTTGAGGCAATTAAGGAGTGTGGGACCGCCTCTATGATTTTTATAAAGAGTGAGATTTACGGTCGACCTTGATTTATCTAATGGTTTGCCAATTTGCAGTCAAAGGATATATAAAGAACATGAGCCCAAAATATAATTTTAATATATATATATATATATATAATAAATGTTGCAATATATATACAAAAACGGGGAATTATATTACTCGATTAAGATAGTTAATTGGGAGAATATATAATATGACAGAGTTAAAAGGGAGGAGCAAAATTAACGTTAACTCGAACGAGAGATAATAATTACGATTGAGCGGGAAGTCAATTCCAAAGTGGATGCGGGTCACGATTGTCGGAGTGTAATCAAGGGATTACAACACAAGATCACTTTAACTTGAAGCATAGTGGTGATCTGAGGGGGGTGCGTAGACAAACGGCTCAGGTATTCTAGAAGATACTTCGGGGAGTCCTAACGAGGAGGAGTCTTAGATGGGGGTTTTGAGTACTTCCTGTTGAAAAACGAGATTTTCTTTGATCCAGAGAGATGGAATATCAAACACGAGACTGTTTGCGATTCGGCAGGCAGTCTCAGACACGAAGGAAGGAATGTGAGTCATGAAGAGGCTCCGAAGTGAGGGGGGCCGCACGCACAGTTCTCCGGGAAGAAAGTGGCCCGATAGCTTTCCTCTGAATAGGGGCCAAAGCTTCACGAAGGAAGACCTGCTGGTGAGATCTTCACTCGAACAGGGATTGCTAGACTTCCCGAGAGAACAGACAAAACAGTCTGGATGGAGGAACCTGCAGACCTTCAATCTCTTCGAAGAATGGCGGACTCAAGGTTAAATAGCCAGGTGACTGGTCCGATAGATAGCTCCATGGCATGGCCGATCCTAGAGGATTCTCCACATCACGAGATAACGAGTCGAATCTGAGAACGAAGTTTGCCTCATGATATGGGTGTAGGGTTAGTAGGGCTGCGCTCGCGGGGTAATTGACATGCCTGGGAAGCATGGGGTGAGAACTCGGCGTTATCGCGGGGAAGGGGGAAACAAGGAGCGTCCGAAAGCAAATAGAGCTAGGTCGAGTGACTCAACGCGGGACTGCTTCCTTCTCGATGATTCTAAACTTCCCATGTCAAAGAGCACGTGGTTTAGAGTGAAGGGACTCAAAGAGGTATTCCACGGGAGGCTTTCTCTCACGCTGTTCCTTCGAGCGCATCCCCTCACACATACAAAGAGATGAAGTGAGCTCCTTTTGTATGTGCTAACATTTAATTACAATTGTTTTTGTACCGTTAATATAGCTAATCTTGATATTTTAGTAGTGTTAATAGCGACCGCAATCATTGGAACAGGCATTAGTTTTTAATGACTTACATAGGATTAAGTACTGACATGTGATACCTTGTAGTGTGCGAGAAGTTCAGGCGAGCGGCTTAAATGCTTTGCTTTAATGGGTCTTTTTGGGACTAATATTAAAATTTGCGAAAGTATTAATAGAGATATACTCCCAAATATTTCTTTCCCGAATTTTAATTTTACCCTGGGTTGTTTAGCCTAGATCCTATCATATCTAATAATATTAAATCACAAATTAAAGTGTTTAAAGAATTTGTACCCCATAGTTAGGGTTTTGATGCAGGTAACGGTTTTAACCCACCACTCCTTACTATTTAAGACATTGTCTGACCTGACCTACGTTATTCCATGAAGAGGTCTTTTAGAATAAAGACGAAAGCGCTCGGAATCGTTTTTCCATTTTCCTTCTGGGTGTTATTTATCATATATATATATATATATATATATATATATATATATATATATATATATATATATATTCGAAAAGTACAGTAGCATACGTGTAACTATAGAGATAAAACAACAGTAATAGGACTAATTTTATATGCGAAAGCAGGTTTCGACGGAGACATCCGTCATTATCAATCGCTAGTGAACAAGTGAGATACAGAAGTTGCTTAACGTACAAACACACAAATCAGTGGCAGTAAGGTGGATTATGCGAGAATGTGTCGGCATTTTTGAGAAACGGTAGTATGAATTTCTTGCTTATTAAGGTATTAGAATTGAATTGGCCGTCGGAAGTATTACAGTTGGGAATTTCTTTTATAAGTGCCGATTCAATTAAGCGTCGATGTATATAATTGTGAGACTTATAAACTATTTTAGCATTATCAATATCAATTTGGTGATTTTCATTGCATATATGTAGAAATAAACTCGAGGAGAGGGCACCACGTCGCATATCGCATTTATGTTCATTCATTCGCTTTTGTTCATTTTTCAGTGTTTACTTATTTCTGAGATGACTCGTTGTTTTTTTTGTTCCTGCATATATATATATATATATATATATATATATACATTGAACCCAATTCTTCAAAGAAATAAAAGGAGAAATAGTAAAGTTAAATTGACTTTTTACCAATACTCCCGATAATAATTAAAAATTTTCATCATATCAAATAGATGGCAAATTTGACTGTTGGAATTCATCCCAATTTCAATTTCCCGCCTTTGTTTACTTGAAAAAAGTAGGAGGATAGGAAAATACCATTCGATATTTGCAGTAAGAGGTTTGGGGGCGTCTACGACAGCCGAAGACGTTTCTAGCTTACATAGCTAGAGTGTTAAGAAATCTTTGTTTAGGTGTATTTTCTAGATGGTATCTTTTCCTTATACTTTATTACGAAATAGTTTCTGCTGTCACTTCTAATTCGTTTTTCCTTTGTGCAGCAGAAAACCAAGGTCCTCTGCATTGAGAGAATACCGGTTCCAAGACATAACAAAGACATTTTTAGACTTCTCTGAAATGGATTAGGCTTTGATCTTTTCTCTCCATTTTATTTCTCCTGTTCTTCAAATTTAGTGAGAATATATTCGCAACTGATGTTTGGGAGATATTTCTTTTAGAGTTAATGAAGATGTAGCCTTAATATAGATACAATGGACGTAGATAACCTTAATTAGAAAACTGATGTTCGGTATGTTGCTTAACATATATCTTTTCGGAGAATTTGGTACTCTTTCATCTTTGTTTGGTTCTATGTAGGCATCGGGAGAACTAAAGAAAAGAGATAAATCATATAATGCTTCCAATATAAATAGAATTAATGTACAAGATTGGAGATAAAAAAGATTGGCATTAGTTTGTTATTAATATGTATATTTCTGGATTAAGAGGGGTACTCAAAAGCTGAACAGCATTGCGATATATATATATATATATATATATATTTAATTAGCCCAGATTGGTAGTTAAACCCACCACCAATTTCTTATTTCAAGTGGGTTCTCTTGTATACAGGAGTTTTACAATTTAATATTCTTAGCCTAATCCAGAAAGAGCAAAAATAGAGTAAAGGTTCACTCAACTCCTCTTATTTAGTTTTCAACGTAATCGCCTTTGACATTGATGCACTTCTCTAGTCTCTTCTCCATTTGCAAAAATCCTTCCCTAAAGAATAATGGGTTAAATCCCTCTTAAACCTCCTTGACATTCTCTCTGGTCTCCTCGTCATGAGCGAAAGCGATACCCCGCAGCTGCTTCATCATGTGTGCGAAAAAGAAAAAGCCTAAGGGTGCCAGATATAGGGAATAAGGAGGTTGGGGCAACAGTTCGAAGCTGCAAAACGCCAATTTGTTCATGGCCACTATCCTCTTGTGTGCAGGTGAATAAACCGTCAAGAGAAAAACAACTTCGGTCACTTTCCCTTGGATCACTTTCCATCAGGTCACTTTCCCTCGTATGTTTAATTAATGGTGCAGCCATGATCCAAAAAGTCCACGAAGAGAATCCCTTCTAGGTCTTAGACCACTGTCACTATGGTCCTCCCGGGAAGAGGGATGCTTCAATTGCTTTGCTAGGCTTTGTTTTCAGGATCGAAGTGAGGAGCTCACGTTAAATCCATCCAGATCCGCTCTCCATAGGGCAAACATCTCCGTTGAAGTCATTATTCGGTTCTTCTTCTACTCAGGCGTCAGTATTCTTAGGATCCATCAAACAGACAACATAGAGAGGTTGAGGTAATTTTTGCAAGATGGTCATAATGGATTTATTACTTATTTCCAGTTGAAAAGCAATGTATCGCACTGAGATTTGGAGATTATCCATGACCATGCTCTCCACCATAGCCACAGTTTCCATGGTGACTGCAGTTGGTGGACCACCACTTCGAGGGTCATTTTCACACGAGTCTCGGACCTGCTTGAAGAGAGAAGCCCAACGTTTTATAGGGGAATAAGATAGGGCCCTCTCCCCTAGTGTTGTATTCAACTCCTTATGAATCAAATGTTGCACTTTCCCTTCATTCATTTGCAGGAAGCCGCCATCCTCACTCAGGAAAAGTCACCGTTGAGCTGAAATAAATGAGGTGGGAGGATGTCAGCCCGTGCTTTGCCGGTTGGAACATAATCCAGCTGTGGCGGGCTCCTGTCTCCCCTCCTTGTATGTTAGGCTGAGATCTTATTGACCACTTTAGTAGTTAAAGAAGTTAGATAGAGGAATGGTAAATTTAATGTAACCTAGTTTAGATTTATCTAGAAAACCTGATCATCCCCTACAGCAAACGTAGAGGATAGGACAGGGGGGCGTATTTATCTTCGGGGCAGTATTTTTAAATGTACAGTCTCTAGCGGTAAACGTTCAAATGTCACTCTCTATAGCACTTGCAGGGCTGAGGCAATCTCAGGGATTTTTTCTCTTATGTCTCAATTTGCGCTTCCTTTTATCATTTATACTTGTTGTCAATGAGTTCAAATTAGATCTATCCTTCGCGCGCCATTTGCTCAAATTATGGGTTTTATATAAGACTTCTCAACAAATTCATAAGGGAATTTTCAACACGGTCATGACATAAAGTAGTATGTCATAAACTTTTATTAAGCAATTTGGAATGCATTATTTTGTGTTCACGTGCGGAAGTACTTTCCTGCGCGCAAGAGATTACGGAAAATGTTTTAATGGAGGCGAGATTAATTTAGATTTATTTATTTTTTCATTAGGGTTTTGAAATGGATTTATAGGCTTGGCCTATCATTTTCAGGCTCGTATCATAAGCTTATTTATATCGCACACTTTATTAATTTGTTAAATTCTTTCTTCCAGACTCTTCTATACTTGGGATGGTCCTTTGCTTACTAGTACTTATACATCTTAACTTTGCCATTACTCATTTATCTATCTACACTTCTTTTCTCATTGAAGTAAAGAAACACACACGAACTTTGACACGGCTTCGAATGCTCTTTGAAAGGAGAAGGAAGGTCTTAGTTTTTCAATTTGAAACTCTCTCGTTAGCTTCAAGTGGAAGCTAAAGTAGTTTGGAAGTTGTCTTTAAGACTATCATTGCCGTTGATCATAGTTTGTGACTAGGTAGTGTAGGTGATGCAATTTGGTTAAAATCAGGATATCCAAACTCGGTGATTAAATATTGATCAGGAGCTCTTCCCCAGCAATCGATTGCCTCGCTATGGGAGAATTGTGCCTTTTTGGTCGATTGTCATCTAGTAGTATAAGGTAAACTTCTGTTTACGCAGTTATGTTATTCAACGTGAAAGTGGCTAATCATTGCTATACTAACCGCATACCATAATTGCATACATTGAGGTTGACCTTACTATTGTAAGAGATAGCTTCACCCCTGGGGGGGTGAAAACGATCAAATGTACCTGGAATGCAAAAATGAATGTTAAAGTACTTAAAGGATACAATTATTTATTTCAGTTTTTATTTTGTCCTATTGGATGCAGTGTGAAGGCGGAAATTCACTGCATCACACCATCTAGCACGCTTGGGTGATTCTAAATTAAGAGGGATTCAAGCCCGGGCAGATGTCTCTCCCATAGTTTGCTCGCGCATGTAAATCTCTGTTACGTTTTAGATATCTCCTAAGATTGTCGTTATTATTCTTATAGCTTTATTCGGGATCCATTGAATTTTTCGTTACCATTAATGGCTACTATCCTTAGTGGTAGGAGTAAGTGAAGTAGTTTGGCCTAAATTGGGTCGCTATAAATTTGCTTTTATTACTCTCTCAAAGATTGATGAAGACGTACGTGGAGTTAACTTGCTGAGGTGTTTGGCATATGATTGCGTGATAAATGGTGTTTATAAGCGGTCTGTTGTTTTGTTTCGATAGAATTCGTGATCTATTCTTATATCAGTCAGTTTTTATCTTTTAAATTTCAGCCAAATTGTTGCGATTTTTCACTTTACCTTAAACTGGTTTATGGTTTTAATATTTAAACCTGTGGTATGTACTATTATATCTCCTTTTACATAAGGTGAGTAAAATGGCTGAGTTATGCCATCGGCGAACTAAATTATGGTGCTTGGCAATTCGATGCTAAAAGTTAAGAAGAGTGGAGGCAAGCATCACTTTTTAGTAGCAATTGCTCTTAGCTCGAATGTTGGGCCATCAAAGTCCTGGGAAGAGAAGTATGAATGCGGCTTATGATTGTAGCGAACAAAATGTTCTCACGGATGGGGTTTAATCGAAGCTTTAGTATTTTATATTACAACTTTCTTATCCAGTCTTCGTAAAAAGCCTCATGGACGTCTCTAAAGACTATGTATGACGGCATACTTTGTATTTTACTCAAATTTGACTAAATTTGCATTTATGCGGGCTAGCTTCGTGTCAGCGGTTCGCTATCTGCGCCACTTCTGCGGTTGAGAATTATATAGATGATGGATAGCCAGGAAGGCATAGACACGGCTGCTCAACTTTTGATGGGTCTTCCCACTAAATTTGGAGGGTAGATAATTGAGAGAAATTTCACAATGTTGCAGGCGAAACATAAATTAATGAGCTCTAAAGGGGCCCTCCTGAATAGGGTTAAAGAACTCTAGTGAACTTTTGTAGCCGATTAAGAAATAATTACAATTGCTTTTACCTGAACTCATTGACATCCATAATTCTCATTTTCTGTTAAAGTTCAAAGGACATCTTCTGCAAAAGGCTTCTTGAAATTTCACTTTTATACAAAGAAATGGTTGCCCAGTCCTATGGATAAAGCTCCTGAAGAGGGTCGATTAACTTAAAGAGACTTCTCTACCGGACTAATGAAGTCATACTATTGTCCTTACCTAACCGCATTAACATGCAGGTTATTGTTCATTTATCCTATATATATATAAATATTAAAAGTATATAGAAAAGGTACGGACATGCAAAGATGCCTCAACGCGGTTACTGAATGTCCTGAAAGGTACAAAAAAGTTTAATCAACTCATACAACCGCCGAGTATACACATGCTCCTCTACGTGGGAACTTTTCCATCAAGAGATCTTCCGCGTAAAACAAACCCTCGTTAACAACGGTTTCCCGAACAGCATGAATTAAAAACCACTTCAATCCTTTTTAAGTATGCAATTCAAAGATACAGATAAAACGAAAAGTAAGCAGGAAGCAGGAAATAACATCAAACTTTATTGCAGAAATCAGATGTTTACGGCCTATATAATAGACGAAAAACCATAAAACATCCCGGAGACTGGTGCCTGTAACATCAAGGTTATGAATTAAATGGCCAAAATTCAAGTTATTATATACTATAAAACGAGAAAAGTTAACAATCTCCTTATGAAGAACAACAGCTTCTAAAACTCCTCGAATTTAAAGTCAACCAACATAGTTTAACTGCCCCAATGAAGATTACAAGTTTCATAATAACTCAAAATATGATGGCATGCCAACCACCACCGTTTCGATTGCGTTTAACCATGCATCTGCAAAGCGGAGGGCACAAAAAACATATGGCGAGCGCACATAACATCATCATAACACCAAAATGGAAAGAAAAGAGGGAAATAAAGCTAGGCCGAACATATTAGAAGCCATCTTAATAAACGAAGAAAAACCGCCCCTTAAAACCCAGGCTACGAGCTGGAATCGAACAATAAAGTTGTTTTAAAAATTCCACTTACCAGATTGGCTCGTTTCTCAAGACAATACGCTGAAGCGATGAGGAACAAATATCCCCTAAAAACCGTTTTCTTTGCATTCAACCTGATTCAGACTTCACCATAGTTCATCGGTAAAGAAAGAAAGCATACCTAAAGACGTTCCGAAGATGATCGAATAGATCGAAAGCTCAGCAATTTTAAGTATGGTTTTTACAAAATGCATTATTAAAAAGAGATATACACATAGGACAAGTTATCTACAATTTACAAGATGAACTAAAAAGACAGTAAAAAGTATACGTAGTTGCCAAACAAAGGATATTGACCAGGGCGAAATATACCATGGTCTTCAACAAAATCTGCGTCCAAAAAAGACTGCTAAACATCTACACTGATATATATATATATAAATATATATATATTTATATATATATATATATATATATATATATATATATATATATGAAAGAACTCACAAAATGGCCCGTGAGAAAATCAATAATAGAAAAATTAACCCATAAAGCCAGGAAAAAATGAATCCAAGCACATTCGAACTATATTTGCAAGTTCATTTTCGAGGAATAGCATGAAAATGGAGAAGACAACCTTATATAGGGTACAAAGTCATGAAGGGAACGCTCATCACAAGTACAAACTAATGGAATAACACAAACACAACACAAAAATAACAGGAAAAAGAACAATAGGCAACTAATAACAGACATATGCATCCCTAAATCGTGTATATGAATGGAAATAGTGGGTGAAAAAAACAAAAACATTTTGAAGGATTATCATTAGAACGAAAACATTTAGGGCTAACAGTTAATCCGCGATCATAGCAGAGACACGTGGTGGAGGAGGCAATGCGAATGATATTATACTAATAAAGAGTGACAACAGGCTACATTATGAAGTTATTTAATTTAGTACAACCTAAAACGCTTGTAAGATTATGACCGATGATAGAATTGGTGCTAATCCTGAAACGTTTGCTTGCATTTTGCCTCCATCAATGCGTAATGAATTTGGGGGACCAGAAATAAAACTGGAAGCTAAACTCCCACAGTTTTAACATTTTCTAAAATATGTTCACAGCATAAGTAAAATATTCTTGGAAAATTTTAGAAAAATATCATTTTCAATTAAAAAAATTAAAATACCCTAATTGGCAATAAGAAAACCTTTGTTCACATCTAAAACTAAATATTTTATTTATGAGTGATATGGAGTAAAGCACAGTAATCATAATGGAATTTGAGATGCTAATAAAATTGTGTGGGTCCTCATTTCCTTCCTGAAGCTAGCACATCTGTTGCATCTTCTTCTGCTCTCGACTTGCTTTGGCAAATGGTCACCAATATTTGTAAGGTCTTTTCGTCTTTTTAGAGTCCGTCCTCTTGAAGATCCAATGCTTTTTATTTAGGGTTAAGTTAGTCTTCTTCCCTTTTTCATCATGATTTCAGATCAACTAAGAAATCAAATAGAGGAAGCTTCATATAATTGGTCTCCTCATAAATAATCTTTCCATTCACAACAGATACCATTAAAAGTTTGAAGAGAACACTTTTCCACCAGTTTCTAGACTTTCTGTCAAATTTATAGATGTCACTCAATTCTATTATAAAGATCGACTCCTCCTATGGGTAAATTATAGAAAGCAATCAATTCTGGACAATCATAACGGATAGTGGTACCATTTTTAATTTTCCTTAAAGCTTGAACAATTGAAGCAGTATGACAATTACTCATGGCAAGAACATCCTTAGTATCCTTCCATTTAAGTGCACTAAGACCTAAGCTACTAAAGGCATATAGGCTGTTACCTTTAAGAATAATTTTAGAACTAAAATTAGGTGTTTTCCTTTCCAGTTTTCAATGTACGTTCCTACAGTAGGTAAACATAGCGAAGAAAAAATAACTTCATAGCTAAGAAGAATCTGCTAAAGAAAATAGCCACTTCATTTGACTGTATGGATGAACATAGTTTATTAACTGCCCTTTCACCTAATATTCCTACTACATTTGCTTGAAGCTCTTTTCCACAATATATGTATATCTCGATCATATACATATCATGTTAGAGAACAACTCCTAACCCAAATTTTGATTCCTCTTTTTATCGGCTTCATCGGATTATATTGCTTCAATGAGCTCCTACCTTTAAACTTTGCCATCACTTCGTCAATACTGGCTTGAGCTGTCAGATCTGCATGCTTGAAATTGTTTGTTTTTTCAGGCAGATAACAACATCATCTAGGTAATATGTTTTACCATACTAATCTGGTTTCTCTGGTGGAGCAAAGTACATTTTTGAGCTATTTACCTTGTTTTAAACCCTAATTATTGCATTTCAAATAGCTTTATTGCCTAAATATTTTCTTTTCGACCAATACGACAAACTATTTGGCTACTAATCGTAACCCATTGCAGAGGAACATCCTAAGACCACATAATTTCATCCTTATCTGTTGGAGAAATATTTCTTATTTTTTCTCTTTCAAAACTTTTGACCTCTCATTTGTACACTCTGCAATATAAATTAATAAACTTTAAGGAAAACATTTGAGGAAACTGTAGAGGAATTACAATATAAAGCCACACGCAGGGCCAAGCGGTTAAAGTCGCCCCCTGCGGAGAAAGCAAGAGAATCGAGCCACATGAGGAGAGGCGTGGGAACGTTAGCTGGTGGACTAACAGTCAAACGGCCTACCCTTTTGATCTTCCCGCCGCATAGGTAGTCGGGAGCGAGCCACTGTGACAAGGTGACCACCAAAGGCCATTACCCAGCGCTCAAAGGATCCAATTACCTATGAGGTCCGGAGGCACTTGGTTAAAAGTATGCCGTTAGTACACTACGTAGTGTACTAACGGCATACTTTTAACTGTGATCAAAGCGGTGCTCGCTGCCTCAGTGTGCCTGGTTCTAGTCTCTTCCTGCACGGATTTTTTCGAAAAAAGTTAATAAAAATATTACTGCAAGGAAAAATTATTCCGTTTTCTCTTTCAATGTGGTTTAATGGATTCATTTTCATCCTTCTCTCGTGCTACTTTGAGAGATATATACATATATATATATATATATATAGAGAGAGAGAGAGAGAGAGAGAGATAAAGAGAGAGAGAGAGAGAGAGAGAGATAAAGAGAGAGAGAGAAAGAGAGAATGAGCGAGATAGGGAGAAAAAGGCACAGCCCTCTATATTGACCCAAGGATGTAAATAATATTTATCAAAATGTTGTAAATAATGAGCAGTAGGGAGAAGGGATAAATTTCAATGTTATAAACTAACCTAAATATTATCGGTACATCAAGTTAGAAATTATTATATACGATTCATGGAACAAAATTTATATATATTTATATATAGCACCGACAACTTCAAATCTTTGGAAAAAATTTAAATATCTCCGAAACACCCACAACCACACAATCTCTCACTTTAGATGAAGCAGATGTGGGTTTGTATGATGTATCAGGCCGAATATTCGGAATCAATGAATAAACCCGTACCTGCGCTGTGTTGTCATAAAAGGACTTTTTACGTTTCTCTCAGTAAAAACGACCAGTAGTCATCATTTACCATTTTACTATTCTTTACTTGTCTCCGGTTATTTCATGGTAGCCTTATCTTACAAATTTTCAATAGGAAAGAGGTTACCTTTTAGTTACCAATCATCGTCGCTTGTGATGTTTGGTTTAGGTAAAAGAGACGACTCTTCGGGTTCTGGGCACTCGTTTTGATGTGAAGGAACTTATCTTTGGTCATTATTCGTTTCAAGATGAAGCGAGACTTATTGCGTCGAATCTATGACGCTTGTCTCGATTTTTAATAACTTCATTATTTGACTGAATCAAATTTATTGGAATTCCACCTTATTCTAAAAGATATAATTTTAGCTGGGATAAAAGTGTATAAAAAAGTATTCCGTTATTTCACGAGGAGAGAGTGGAGGGATTAAATAGGCGAATTCCTATTTCTAATAAATCAGGACCAATTTGATTGTGGAAGTTTAGGAAAAAACAGAACAAATCTCGTGTGCAAAGTTCTGCCCCCTCAATCAGACGTCCGTCCGCGCTTAACCTGTCATCACAGTTTCATTTAAAAGTTTTTCCTGCCTGATGTTTTTAGCCTCGGAAATTTCAATATTATTGGTAGAGAACTAAAAAAATAACGAGCATTATACCCAAATACTCGGGATAAGGAGAAGAAACCCTTTCGCTCGAACCTCTCAATCTACATCATTAAGGCATGGAAAATATTTTATTTTGCACCCATGAGACAGTGGCTAGTCGTTGTCAGTTGCGTTTTCTCCCTATCCCGATGACTATAACAGATCTGCTTTAATTCAGGAGGAAGGTAAGGTTCGGGAGATCTGCACGACTTACCAGGAAGGAAGTCGTTTTCAATTATTTTTTTTTTTTAAGGGGCTATCTGGTGACTGCCCACTTGGGCATAAGGCGCCGTTAACAAACAACCTAGTTCTAGGCTACTTTAAAATAAAAATTTGAAAACAAAACAACGATAAAAAGCGATGACAATTAGGAAGCAAGCTCCGGTGTCGGGGGAGGTCCCCCTCCACCCTGCGTATGAAAGTGTGACCTAGAAAGAAAACAATAACAAAAACAACAACAAAACCTAGTTAAATAAAAAAGAGAAGGCTGGCCTCCCCTAAAAAGTCTATCAGTCCACCAGTCAAGGTACACGCACTCGTCCCGAGTAAAAGAGACAGGCTGTAGCGACCCCGTCCCGTCCTGGTACCGGGACAGGTAACGTACGCGAAGATCACCCAGACTGGGACATTCGACAAGAATGTGCCGGACAGTCTGGGGGACGACGCGTCGTCACAATAGGGTGCAGGTGAGCGCTCAATCAAATAGCGATGCGCAACACGAGTGTGTCCGATTCTGAGACGACAGAAAGTGACCTGAAGCTGTCGCAACATTAGAGGATAGGTCCATGGGAACAGTCGTGGCGCAATGGCACGCAACTTAAAGTTCCTCTCGACCGTCTCCCATCTTCTTTGCCAATCAGTCCGAAGAGCTGCCCGTATTCCTGCCATGTAGTCGGTGTGAGGAAGAGTGAAACGCTGGTCGGGTCGCAGAGTCCTTGCGGACTCTTTGGCACCCTCATCGGCGCGCTCATTCCCCGCAATTCCTACATGTCAAGGAACCCAGCAGAAGATAATCTTGACATCTGCCCGGCTCGCCAAAACCGTGGCGTCACGGATATCGCGAACCAGGGGATGCGGAGATTCCATTACCTTGAGAGCACTCAGGGCACTTTGTGAGTCGCTATAGATCATAATCCGGTCTACGAACCGGGCACGTCACGTGATCTCCCGTACCGAGGGGTGTATTGCCACCAGTTCGGCCGTGAAGACAGACGCAGCGCCTGGCAGAGCCCCGCTGAATTCAAACAGAGGGGATACGGCGTGGAAGCCGACCCCCTATTCGGAAATTGAGCCATCTGTATACACTGGCACGGTTCCAGCCTGACACGAGACGTGCTCCAAAAAGGTTGAACGCAATACTCCAGGCGCTGTACAAGCTTTGGGAGCAGAGGCATGGCGACAAATAGCCAAATGTGGTAACCTCCAGGGTGGAGTCCTGGGCAGAACCAGGGGCGCCACGGACCCGAGAGCTATACGTAGCTCTCGAAGGAGTTTCCCTGGCCCTAAACCCAAAGGGCTTAGGGTATGACTGGCGTCTCTCGGCAGCATAGGAACCGTCGAGATCAGCTGTGGATGCAATGCGATCTGTTGGCGACTGAGGGAAGTGCTGGGCTCGCGCGTACAGGCAAGTGATGCAATACACAGGCATAGAGCGAGTGGCATCTTCCCAGCATCAACCAACAGGCTCTCAATGAGGAAAGTGCAGAATGCACCGGTCACAAGGCGAAGGCCGGTGTGGTGGATTGAGTCCACCTACCGCAATTAACGCTCGGCTGCGGATGCATAAAACTCGCATCCGTAGTTGAGCTTCAAATGAACAAAGGATCGATAAAAAAGTAGGGCATTTTCCCTATCGTTGCCCCAAGCCCTGAACGTCACGGAACGGAGAATATCCATGGCGCGGGTACAAAAGACTCTAAGGCTGCAAATATGAGCCTCCCAGGTGAGGCCTCGGTCGAATACAAGACCAAGGAAGCGTTGCGATTCAATCACATCCAGTCGCACCCCATTAAGAAACAAATCTGGGTCGAGGTGGAGCCGTGGATGGCGGCAGATATGTACCACCTTAGTCTTGACCAAAGAAAACCGAAACCTCTGCGCTTTGGCATAGCAAGAGACGCGGTTCAATGCCTGTTGGAGTCGACGCTCCAGAGTTGGCACCTGTGCCGCGCCAAAAGAGATCGAAAGGTCGTCCACGTAGAGCGTAGCGAGCACATCTTCCGGCAGCACCGAGATGATGCCGTTGATGCTCAGGACAAAGAGTGTGACACTGAGGACACTTCCTTGCGGGACACCCTCTTCCTGCTCCTTTGGGCCTGAGCGGGCTCCCCCCACCCGTACGCGGAATCGACGATCTCGCAAAAATTCAGATATAAACATTGGGACTCGTCCCCTGCCCCTATTGTGTGTAGAGTCTCCATGATACCGTATCGCCATGCGGTATCATAGTCCTTTTCCAGATCGAAAAACACCGTGGCGCAGTGCTGTATACGAAGGAAGGCCTCGTAGACAGCATTTTCCAGTCGGAGCAGAAAATCTGACGTGGAGTGGTACTTTCGGAAGCCGCACTGTGCAGATAACAGATAGCCTCCGCTGTACAGGAAAAAGGTTAATCCAACATTTACCAATTTCTTCATCAACTTTCACACGCCAGATATTAGAGAGATTGGGCGGAAACTGGCCGGAGTAGAGTAATCTCTCCCCGGTTTGCGAAAGGCGAGGACAGTAGCGATTCGCCAGGAATCTGGAAAGAGACCCTTCACCCAGATCCTGTGAACAAATCTAACAGAAAGGCCATGCCTCGCTCACTTAGGGGTCGAAGCATGGCGTACGGGACATCGTTCGAACCATGGACTGTGTCTGCGCACGAAGCAATAGCGGAGCGCAACTCACTCACGGTAAACGTGTCGTTGAAGGCTTCTCCACCTCTGGATGTAAATTCCAGCTGGCGGCCTTCCGCGACATCACAAGGTGCATTGAATGTTCGCGGAGCAGCATCCCGGCTAGAGAATGCGGTGGAAGCCGTCGCGAAGGATTTTGCTACGGAAGCGGGGTCCAAGATTGCAGTCCCATTCTCCTGGAGAACGGGAGATGGGTCTAGCGAGAACTTGCTCGGAATCCTTTTTACTCGCTTTCACAACTCTGCTAGAGGGGTCTTCTCGTTAAGTGAAGATACGTATACCATCCAAGAAGAGCGGCAGGCGTGCTTCGAAATATACTGGAACCTAGCCTGAGCCCGACGAAATTCACCGACAGTGAAATTGTTCGGGCGGTGCTTATAGCACATGTAGGCATAACGCTTCTGTTTGAGGGCCATCTCACACTTGGCCGACCATCGCGCCCGCGCCAAGCACCACCGAGGTGGGCTCTCAGGCGGCAGTTGCCCTGAAAATTATATTTGAATGGGAAAGTGATCACTACCATGGAAGTCATCGCCCACTCCCCAATTAAAATCAAACTGTGCATCCGAAGAGCACAAAAATAGGTCGAGGCAAGAAAATGAAGCGGTTCTTGGGCAGTGATGCGTTAAATCATCCGCATTTAGGACACCTATCTCAAGATCTTCGATCAGATCAGCAAGGAGTTGTCCCCTGGGATTTATTGAGTAATCTCCATAGAGAGGATGCCTGCCATTCAGATCTCCAAGCAAGAGAAAGGGCCTTGGCAACCGTGCCACGACGCGGCGGAAGTCCCCCTCGTCCAAGTCAGCTGACGGTGGAATGTACGCAGAAATGATAGCATACCTCCTATCCAGGGGAAGTTGCACAGCCACTGCCTGAAAGTAGGTATCTAAAGTGAAAGGAAAAACGGAGACATCATGCCGGGTGTAAACCACGCATCCCTCAGCCCGGCAATCCCATGGTAGTGGGGTCGCAAGACCCTTAGACCAAGCGAGGGCGGGCGGGGGGCACGAACCTAGCATAGTTTCCTGCAGAAAAATAGCTAACGGGGAACGGGACGAGACGAGCCTCCGCAGCTCTTTCTAGTTGGCCCGGAGTCTACGGCAATTCCATTGAAGGATTATGCCCTCCAGGCCTAGCTCGGAGGAGACGCGGGGGCCCACTTCGAACAGAAGAACGTCACGGGAATGGCCGTACGGTTTCCGGAGGCAGATCCCCGGGTGCTGTCGGCTGGAAAAAGCACTGAAGGCGCTGTCCCCATCGAGGACTTATTGTGGGAGGTTGGGCTCACCATGCGAGTCTTTTCCTCCCCCGCCTCGAAAATTTATGCGGGCGTTGCGGCTTCGGAGGCGGGGGGCACCCTTTTCGAGGAACCACCGTCTCCGAGCCACACAGCCCACCACTAGGCGTAGGCGAAGGAGCCGAGGCTTCTTTCTTGCTGCCTTCCTTTCATCTATATATCTAAGATCACATAGTAAAAAGGCCCGGAGATACATATCATTGATTAAACCTGTTGTGACAGAGCGATAGGAGTTAGAAAACAGATGGACCTACTCATCGATGTGGAAGGGTTTCTGTGATTTCAAAATTCGGATTTCCTGATTATTTCTTGTTATAAATATATCTGATAGAGAACTTTCTCTCACTTTTTTGTACGTAGTAAAAGAAATAAAAGAAAGAAAGGAATATAAGGAGCCACGAGATTATATCTATAGAAAAATCTACCAGCAAAAAGGTGTTATATTACATAACAGAACAAATTAACACCTGAAACAAAGGAAACCGGTAGAAAATTACTTTGCATTAGTTACTTGAAGATAGTGGTCAAGAGTGATAGAGGTTGTAGCCAATAGGTCACCTTTCACTTTAATAGAGTAATTATTAGTGAAACTGAAGAAATTATGTTTATACACAATCTAATTAGATCTATGATTAATTTAGGTTTTGTGGAAGGAAAGGGATGGTTCATATTAAGATATCCCTCTAGTATATTAAGGGTTAGTAAGTTAGGTGTAATGACCGAAAAGCGTTTCTTTACTATAAAAAATTCCTGCTTTGTTAATGAAATCAACATAATTTTCATATGAAAATGTAAAACATTATCTATAATATGGTAAAGAGTCTAAATTAGTGACTTTGTTAAGGTTTGTGTACAGCTAACCACATTGTAGGTAATAGGGTGTAGTAGGCGAACATCTCCCATGTCATCTCCCTCATTCGTAAACAGATCTCATTGCATTTAAGGCGATCTTAACGGTGCTTATGCCACCTAGAGACACCAGTCATATCCTAAGCTCCTTGGATTTAGTGATAGAACACTCCTTCGAGATCTCGATGTAGTTCTCGCTGGAGGGGCAGAGGTCTACTTCTAACCAGAACGCCACCCTGTTAGGAACCACCAATGAGTTTTGCCTCCAAACCTCAGCTTCCAAATCTTCAATAACGGCAGAAGTATTGCGTTCGACTTTGTTGGGTACATTCGTCTCATGCTGGATCCCTTTCAGTCTATATGGTCGGATCTAAGGCCGATTACAATGGGGTCTGCCTCCGGGAATTTTTATTCTGATTGAAGTCAATGGGGTGTTACCAGACGCTACTTTTATCTCTAACGATAAACTAGTTTTAAATCACCCCTCAGTACAGGTAATAACTTGCCGTGCTCTGTTCAGAGATTGGATTGGAATATTTAGCGACTGAAAAAACACCCTAAGTGCTTTCGCTGCATTTAAAACTATGCACCCCTTTGTTTGCAGTATCCGCGATACCCGGACTGCTACAAGCCGGGTGGATATCAAGAGTATATTCTACTGAAACTGAAGGGAGTGCAGGGAATGAGCGAAGCGATTAGGGAATCAATCAGTCCGCGAAGACCCGGCCACTAGAATCTGGCATCGATCTTCCTTACACTCACTACATTACAATAAATAGGTCCACCTTCCTCTCTACCTGGCCAAAAAAATGGCAGACCGATGATGGGCCATTAAAGTTGCGCGCCTTTTCTCCGCTACTCTTCCCGTGGATCTATCTCCAAAGCTTCGCCGGTTTCAGGTCACTTTCTGTCGTCTTTTAATTGGACATACTAAGATAACGCAACGCCATGTAATTGAGTGCTCCTTTGCACCTCACTACTATAACTGCGTTGTCCTTGAGTATTGGCAAGAATAAATGAAATCGGTCATTCATCATGTATTCTTTTAAGTTGAAAAGATATGGGAAAGTTATGAAATATAATGCAAAAATCAGCATATATTAAACAACGGTTAATCAAATCCTTTGTACTCTCACAAATTATTACGTTTGAGTAACATGAGCGCAAGTTGCGCGCAAGGTCTCACCTAATAATTATTTCCGGCACTTTTCCGGTTTGTAATTCAGAACTTGAACACTGAGGAAAATTTGGCGAATTTGCAAGCCAAATTTCCTTTGACAAAAATGGCTTAAAAATTGCCTGCCACCAGATTTTAACATTTTTTGTGTGTGCAGCGGATCCATTTTACAAAAGGATCCCACCGGTATTGCCTATCATGGTATCCACCTAGGCAGCGATGCCCAACCAGTGTGCCGCGTGAGATTTGAGAAAAGTTGTACGCTGAAGGTTTTTCTTTTCTTAATTTGTTTTGCTGTTTATGTCTTAAAGTCTTGAGTGTATTTTGGGGGGAATGCAGTATGAATTTTTCATTACTGCATTTTATATTTATTTATACTTTTTTAAACTTAGTGTATTTGATCTCCTTCTAGGTGATTTGCACTATTATTTTTTTTTCGTGTATGTAGTGTCTGATTATTGTTAATTTCTATAAAATATTTTTTATTCTCATGTTAATGCACTTAGTGTTTATTTTGTTTTAGGTGCATTTTTTTAAATAAATACACACACTCATATTTTCTTGTTTCGAGATGTTGTGAGGTATGGCTAGATTTCTTACAAAAAACACAAGTTAGACAATCAAGACAGCAAAGTGGGTGAAGTTAATGCTGGAATTAAAACTCTTAGGACCTGCAGTGTTACTTCCAAATCAAATGTGCGCTAGAATAAAGAAGTCTACTTGTCCTTAGATTCATGTCATCTGGAGAAGAAGAGCCACGTCCTATCTATGTTGTTTGTGGTTAGAAATTAGAAAATCAAGCAATGGTTCCAAGTAAACTGATAAGTTACCTTCAAGTAAAGCACTCTCATTTATTTGAGACACCAAATGCATATTTTCTAAGGTTTATCACTGACCAAACACGCCAGTCTCAAAATCTGACCGAAATCACCAAAATATCTGAGAAAACTCAAGAAGCATGTTATGCTGTTGCAGAATTATATGTCAAAAATATGAAATCACATCAAATTGCATAGTTAGAAATATTACCAGAATGTAGTAAAATTGACAAACATTATGTTAGGCAAAAAAATATGAAAAAGAGATTTAGAAAATCCCCATGACAAATATCACCATTAGTTGTCGTATTTCTGATATCTTTTAAGACATTGAGTCACAAATCATAGCGAAAAGAAAAAAGGTCAAGAATTTCGAATGAGTTGGATGAATCAACTAACATGGCAAAGTTCAACACTTAGTATTTATCAGGTCGGTTTATAATGAAGACATAATTGACTAATTTATATTTTACAAACCACCTCCAGAAACAACAAGAGTTCAAGACATTTTTGATTTTGTCGACTATGTATTATTTCAGCTCTAACAAATGTCATGGAAATCATGTATTAGTATCTGCACGTATGGTGCCCCCTCTATGCCAGGAAGCCTAAAAAGATTCATCACACTGGCAAAACAGAAAGAAACAAGCATTCAAATTACACATTGTTTTCTACATAGATCTGCCCTTATTTCAAAATCACTAATACCTGAGCCTCAGCAAATATTAGATGAGGCAATCAAAATAGTTAATGATATCAAAGGTAGACCATTAAAATCGAGGCTGTTTTCAACCTTGTATTCTGCCATGGAATCTGCTCACGTACAACTTCTATTGCATACAGTTGATGTAGGTATGTCGAAGGCGAATTCTTTCAAGATTTTATGAATGAAGAAAGGAGATTCTTATATTTTTAACATCAGAAGAGTTCAACCTGGCTGACCTACTAAATGATGAATCCTGCTGCAATGATGAGGCATTCATGGCTGATATTTTTCAAGCCTTGAACATTCTTAATAAGAGTATGCAAGTAAAGAAGGAAAACATTCTTAATTTTAAAGACAAAATTAGCTCATTTAAGAAAAAACTAACATTGTGGGGATCTAGAATAAAAAAAAAGAGAAGAAAATTGAAATGTTTGAATTAACGGAAGATTGCAGATTGGACAAAGGTTTCCTTACTTTAATTCAATAAAGCTTGTTGCTACTGAATAAGAACCTTGAAAATTATTTTTCAGCATTTGAAACATTGTCCTTGAACTGGCAAGTGCTTGCGAGGCAGTAGAGCTAACGGTTACCGAAGAAGATGAGTTGACGGAAATCAGGACTGATACAGGACTAAACCTGCAACACGAATCCACAAACATGACTGCTTTTTGTTTGTCTATTCAAGACTAATGTCCCGCAATTACAAAGAAAGCAATTTAATCTCTTCTTCCTTACCCAACTTCATATCCGTGTGAGGCCTGATTCTCTACAATGAACACAGTAAAAAATAAGAACAGGTCGCAGCTTCAGACACTGGAGGAGGACATGCGCGTATGCCTATCGACCATTCGGCTTTAGATAAGGCAAATTATGAAGCAAACGCCAAGAAAAGATTCTCATTGATATTTTTAGGTATGTATGATAAGGCTTTTAATTTTTATTCATGTTGTACGATAATACGTTTGGTCACTAAATTAATAAATGATTACCATGCCTAACTTATGAACATTTATTAGCATTTATTATTATATGATTAAATACATTCTTGAATACTGATGGTGTGTCTCAAACATATTACTCACTGGCTCGATGTGGCTCGAGATAAATAAGGTTGACAAACTCTGACCGAGAGGGTGACTGTCCTTCAAAATGTCCAAATAAACTTTGGATTGGTCTTTATTCCTCTTCCAAAAAGTTGAAAGTTGGATTTCGCTTGATTTTGTTCATCGTCTTGATGAGGTTAGAGTTCCGACTAATCGGGGAAGGGGGATTCTTCTCTCTTGGACAATAAAGCCCGTCTCTTTAAGCCCTTTGATAGCTTTAAAATCACACACCTGCTCACAGTGGGCTTCAAAATTACGAAAATATCGCCCACTTCTACACAGGTACAGGAATGATTCACATTTTCCGCTCATATTTGTAAATGTGCGTTTTTTTTAGGAAATTTCAAAATGTAATAAATCCTTAAAGAATCTGGAAGAAAGAAATTAATTAATAACATGGAAAAATATATAGATGACGTATTTACAGGCATAAGGAAATGGAATTTGGTAACAAAACCGGGAAAAACGCTAAGGAGAATTTTAGATGAACCAATGAAAGCTTAATAAGGATAATGGTAGAGGTAGAGAACAGAAAGATAGGGCAACCTATTTTAACCGTTATAAGAAATAAATAAAGAAGTTGGATTTGAACCTGTGTCATCAAGCTCTCATCTCTCATATGAACACGACGCTCATCGTCAGTGATATCACCCTCAACCCCACAAAAGTTTGATTCTAGAAGCCTCTTGAATAACGAAGTGTAGGTTTTTATCCAGTGAGAAAGAAGACAAGTGTTTTTCTAGTATCGTCTTTCCAGGTTGTGTTATCAATTTCCATTTTCTTGGGCCTGTAAATACATCTATATATCACGTGTCATGTGATTTTCAATATTACGAACTAAAAAGCCCGAGCCATCTTCTACTAGAAAAACACTTGTTTTGTCTCTCACTGGATAAAAACCTACACTTCGTTATTTAAAAGGCTTCTTGAATCAACCTTGTGTGGGGTTGAGGATGATAGCTCTGGCAATGAGCGTGGTGATCATATGAGGGATGAGAGCTTGATGACACAGGTTCAAATCCAACTTTTTTATTTATTTCTTATAACGGTTAAAATAGTTTGCCCTATCTTTCTGTTCTCTGCATCTCCCATTTTCCTTCTTAAGCTTTCCTGGGCTTGTAAAAACATCTATATATCATGTGTCATGTGATTTTCAATTATTATATATTATTAGAAATCAGTCTATATACACTTCGTTATTCCACCATATATAGAATACCCATGCTGCCAATAAACATAAACTGTTGAAAAAAAAATAATTAAATTTTTGGTTCAAAAGATGCCACTTAAAAATTTAAAATAATAAAAGTTATTAAATTAGGAACTCTCTTTTTATTGCGGATACAAGTATTATTTAGAATTATGGATGTTACTTGCTACCTTATGTTTGCATCTATATTATGTATATTTATGAATTTATTTAATATGCAAATATTCAGTTGGAAATGGTATAACCACTCTGTAAGTTCAATTTGTTGATATATTAACTTTATATTAAAATCAATTATAATATTTATTTGAAATATTTATCTAGAAATTGAGTTTCTTTTAAATGATTGCTGCTAATTTTAGTTCGAACACTTCTTACTAAGGTTTTACACGAATCAATTAAATTTTGCAAAATGTAATTCTTTGTATTTTTTGTGTAACAAATTACATTTGACTGTAAAAAAACTACAGAGAATTTAAGTAAAACAACATCCCATTTCCTTAATAGTCAGTTTGATTTTGAAATTACAATAATTCCATTCATTTTACCTTGAAATTGAAGTATCAGGAAGATTAGCCATTTATTTAACCTGATCTTATTCATGTAATTCGATATATCCCACCAGTGTTCTTGCATGATACAACCAGCATACTTTAGTATGTAGTATGAAGGCTGTATGCCAACCTAACATACTTTCACATAATATGTTAAAGACTATACTATAGTGGGCTAGTATTTATGAAATAGAATGCAAAATATACTATACGTTTTTGTTCATAAAGCATATGTTTTACCGATAGTACTTGACAATAACCAAAAAAATGTACACATTTGATATCCTTGTAACATCAGCCTAAATTCTCTATACCCTAACTACCACGAGACCAGTCAAATGACCGAGCAAACCTGTGATAATGAATTTAATATTTACCCTGAATAAGAACCACTCCAAATTTATCAAACAATTATATACATTTTTTTCTGACATATCTAGATAACAAAAGGTCTGTCTGGTTCTGCACGGAACCACATCTATTCACGTTAGATTTCGCCCAACCTCACCAACCTTTTCGACAACCTAATATTTTAATCAGTGACACATCGCTACCTAAACACAATGGAATATTTGCTAATCTCACATTGGTGCTAAGAATTTATGTGAAAATTGCAGATATTAAAAAGTAGTGTATTTTTATTTTATTAAGAGAAATAAATGAGAAAACCTGTGCAACCAACGAGGTAGACACATTTGATTAAACGGATATAAGAGAGAAAAATAAAATAGGGTAAAATTATTTATTGTTGACGTAATAGAAATCCTAATTAAACGGCCATAAGGGAGTTTTCACCATGTAGGAAGGGGGGACCAAATTACTTTCGGTAAATAGAAGGCTGATTTAAAGATACGAAAGACCCCCAACCTTTTAGAACTAAGAAGAAAAAAATTCGAAAAAGAAGAACTTGGTCTCGACACCAAATTGGTTTATGAAGTAGTTAAATTTATTTAAATTGGTTCTTTTAACTACCATACAATAAATTGTTATTGATTTAAACTAAGTCTTTTAAATAGAATAGGTATGAATTGCCATAATCGCATACAAAAAATGAGAACGAATCGGCAAACCTAAATGTTAGATTTAACGCACAAATATTGTGAACAAATTATACTTGGATAAGATACACAAACGATAGAGAAAAATAATAAAGTAGTATAAGTTCTTAGTGGGAAGGACCCATTGCTAGAATAAACGACTGGAGATGGACGATACATATCTTAAACAGATCTCCTTTATACATAAAGAAACCCAGAAGAGGGCCTAGGAGGTGGCTCAATGCACTTTGCTTAATTGCAAGAGAAAGCACAGGTCTCGAGCTCAGGACTCGGATTACTGTAGCGATGAACTAATGTTTAAACTTTGTGACAAGTTTACCTCTGACAGGTCGTATGGAATCCATTGACCCAATCTTTTTTTCTGCCAATTTTGTTCATCAGTTACAATCGAAAGTTCTTCAAATGTTATCCATAAAAGACCTTAATCAAATTCCAATGATCGTCATAAATAAAGTTCTTCTTTCAAATTAACTTTTCTCGAACCTAATTTCTGAAACCATCTAGAGCATTGGCCCAACCCAATTGTTCCTTAGGCACAAACCTAACAATAATTTTCTAGTATCAACTTACCACCTTTCCAGTTTTCCAACTCACAAAGCATAACTTAGCGTATGTGCTCTTTTATCACTATCATAATATTCATCATTCAAGGATAAGTAAGATTAAATTAACAATAATAATATGAAATGAATAACCTATATAATGACGACATAGTTATGTCAAAATCTAATCTTGCGTTTAGACTAAGAGCTGCAGGCACCGAGGCTTCGAGTTTTAGCAGACTAGAGCAGTATATAAACAAACCTTCCTTCGATTATTTTTATTTAGAATTACGGCACCGCTCGTGGAATGACCTTATAGAACGTTAACTGTGAAGTATTTTGCTGATATATTTACGCCTTTTCCCCTAACACTGCTTGCTAGAAGATATGAAGCCATTACCTTAAATTTTTTACGCTCTCCCTCATTTTTGCATTTGCTAGTAGCGACACAAAGAGAAAGGCTTCATTCTGGGAGATGGAATATTATTAATGCAGATTCGCAAGTGCTTTTAAACTTTAAATGATATAGCAGTAAGAGGCGAACCTTCTGGTGTGTGTATGTGAGGGAAGGATGGGGGTGTAGGTCTCTGCTATGAAAGGATGACCAAGACAAAAAACTATTGCTCATCAGTCAAGTTTTCGTTTAATATGGATTTACATGTGATGCTTAATTATTTTTCAGATTAAAATAAAATATTCCTTGTCCCTCCTTTTTCACCCTTTGTAAGTTCTAAAGGATCCAGAATAAATTGTTCCAGAACTATGAATATAAGCAGGGAAATAAAAGTAATTTAAGGGTAAGAGATAAAGTCTAGAGAAAGATGCGAATGTGGTTGTCACCAAATCTTTTTATATGACCCGCAAATGTAGGAAGAAAAGATGAGAAAAGACTTGTGAAGAGAATTTTTGAACGAGACCGAGTGAGTTGGTGTGTTGCAGTGTTGCAAAACCACGTAAAAATAAAATATCTGAAAAATTGTTGAACGAAAGTGAATGACAGAGATATAAGGTGTATGATATTGAGTAACCTGTGTATGAAATGTATGCATGAGGGATTCTTGTGAGAGTGTGCTTGTAACCAGCTGCCCGTGGATGTAACGGGACGGAAAATGAGATAAAGGTCGTTACGTTGCCTGGGTATGAAGAGCAGATAGAGAAGAGAGAATAAAGGCAGCATTCTGCTCGATCGGGTATGAAGGGCTAATGGAGCAGAGAGAAAGAAGGGCAGCATTCTGCTCGATCGGGTATAAAGGGATAATAGAGCATAGAGAAAGAAGGGCAGCATTTTGCTCGATCGGGTATAAAGAATTTAGATCGAGGAGGGGGAGCGTTTATCTACTTTGGCCCCCTTTCTTCATTTGCTTTATTTTTTCATTCAGTAATGCCCTTACCGTACACAAAAGAATCTGAGATAAGAAAATCCAGATGACAAAGCTGCGAGACAATTGTGACCTAGACATCGTTCATTAGCTCATCAACCTTTACCCCTACCGGAGCCTTTGGTACCAAAAGTTGCAGTTGAGGCCTAATTAGTTCATCCGAGTTGTGCTCACTCTATGTTGCATCTAATTACAGCTCCTCTTTTTCTCTTCCGGCCTTGTACCGCCCAAACATTTTGACCTTCAATTTTCCCCATCTAGTTTAAGAATTCTTTTCATATAATCTCGCCCACAACGATGGGATGGTAGGCATCCGCAGCCTTCCTTCTAACAAAAGCGAAATCCAATAATAAAGTTCACTCTGGTTTTTGATGATTCATCTTATCAACCTAATCAATCTTCATACCTAAATTAATGAGTGAAAAAGGCTCTGCGGTTTTGGTAGAAATGCAGTGAAATGTAGTGGTAGAAATGTAGGGCAGAATTAAAAGGGTATTTTTTCTCGTAATACCCATGAATCCACGCAACTAACACGTTTGTTTGTAGCTTATAGAAGATCCCTGGTTAGAAGGAGAAATGGGGATTGCTCTAAGGAGCCCAGTGTCGTGGCCACGGTAAAACATACGGACACTCTTTATAACTCGGGCTGCCTTTGATCTAAGAGAAATGGAGCACTAACGATTTTGCTCAAGAAGACAGCCATCAACTCATAATTGTATCAAAATCATTTTCATAACAGTTCAAGACGAATTAAACCATGATAACTGTATTTTTCAAAATGATGGCGCACCTTGTCACAAGGTAAAAGCAATAACAAAGTTTTTACTTGAAAATAACTTCAAAATTTGGTAACTTAGCCGGAAAATTGGCCGGATTTTAGCCGATTAGATAATCTAAATGGCAGTTGATAAACAGAAGCTAACCAAATGAACAAAAATGAAGCAATATACAGCCTGAACCACGCTAATAGTTTGTTATGGAAAGTTAGGATTTCTCGGTTCTCTGTGAATCAATTTTGATGAAAGTTTCCCAGCTGATCTTCATAATATGGCGACACTTATTTTATTTTTTCATTCTAATGTGTTACTTCCTTCAATTTTTATTTCAGATTCGTCAATTTTGGGGCGAATCACACTAATAGCATCTATCCTCGTTAGGAACAATGGGACGTCGCAGAGGCCTTAACAATCAAGAAAAGTCTTTGATCATCATGGAAAATGCTGAAAGTACCGCTGTTCCTGTTGTTGCGGAGAAGTTAGTTCACCATTGGGAAACGGAAAACGATTCCTGAAGACCTTTCCCTCTCAAGCAAAATTGCTAAGCTTTTGTATGGTATCTCTGGTGATGTGGATCGCACATTGGCTTAATAAAAGAGTAGTCTTCTTCGTTTTGAATAATTCTGGCCATATTTCTTGAACTCTGGATTTTAAATGGATTTTAAATGGTCCAAGTGAGATAAATTAACTTCTATGGTAATAATCTAATTTGGAGTAAGAAGTACAATAAAAGATTATATCATTGATATCCCACTAAACACAAAAGATAATTTTCGATGGATGAGGCCTGTATTTCCACAGATTCTTGGTTTAGCTTAACGACTAATCCTTTGATGATGTCCAAAAGGTTTAATATTATTCTACATAACTTACTTTTCATCTCCTGTAACAATCCTATTGAAAATGTTTTGACTCTTTGTTGCAAGTTTATCTGTGACAGCCCGTGAGGAATCTATTCCCTCAATCGTGAATCTTTGCCTATCTCCTTAAATTGAGATGCACAGTGAACCTAAGAGGCTCTTTTCTGAATATAAATGTGCAGGATACATTATATTCCTATTAATCTACAAAAATAAAAATGAAATAGTCCTGTGAACTTTTTCTTCATATTAAACTTATTACTAAGATAATGACGAAAGAATGTTAAAAATTGTAAGAACTTTTGAAGTTTCCTCCTCTGATTTAAAAAGAGCCAAGTTATTATAGATAAAACGACCTTAATAAATGGGTCTAATGGAGGAAAACCATTCTTTAAAACGCTTGTATTCAAAGGGTACCATAAAGTTATTAGTAAGAGCTGATATTGGAAGGCTTCCTATTGAGACCATGTCAACGTAATGATGATGGGGCAATTAAAATTAAATATATTTCACCAGTGTGAAATATATTTGTAAAAATGGTTTAGAATGATATAAAAGGTTGGGAAGTGTTCTATTTGTAAAAGTAAAAGGAATTAACTCGTAACTTATAGCTACAACTTTCGAGTCAGAGAGGTTCAGTAGAAAATATAACATATTTCTAATTGTATTAGTTATAGCTGACTTTAAAAAATACTGACATAAAAATTAGCAATGCCTACTAAATGTCACTTGTTCAAAGAAAGCCCAAATTAGCCGTAATGCTTTTCATTCCCCGTTGGTCTTAGATAATTTAAAATTTAAGGTGAAGCAGGATAAAAATTCCCATACTTCACACAAAACGGGCATAGAAACAGAAGGGATGGCTGAAAAGTGAACTTGGTTTCTTTTTTACTCTACCACGTCCCGGCGTAGTTTCCTGTAAGGTGAGTTTTTCCTGCTTCATCTAAAATCTTATATTTTCCAATTTTATTCTTATTTAACTTTGGTTTCTCTTATATTGAGTTCTTTTGTCCAGTTTGTGTTAGACCCTTTTTTTGAACTCTTAAATAACACTACAACAAATTTCAGTTTTAAGAAAAAAACATACATCTCATGTGCATTGTATTATCAACTTGAGTGTGGCTAATTCGAATTTGATAAAAAAAATTCCCATTACGTAAAATTCCTGTAACTTCCCGATTTAATATTTATTGATTGATACCGACTTCCACGATACCATAAATATATTTCTCTCCCAAATCCAGATTAAATGTGTCCATTGTAATTAGTTCATGAATATATAATGAATCAACATGTTTGTTAGCATTATATAATATATTAACCTACATTTGTATGACCTCTCAGGTGTGTCACACTTCTTCAGGTTCTAGCCAAAGTCAGCCAGCATAGCAGGGCTCAATTTTCTCTAAAACATGTTTTCCATTTCCGCTATAATTTTATGGAACCTCTCTCTATTTCCATCACTCTTTAGCTTCTGCATCCTCCGAAAAAAAAGAGATGGAAATGAAGAAAGTATATCTTCAGTGACATAAGGCATCTTGCTATCACTTGATTAGGCTCTCCAATATACGCTCTGTCTGGACTCCTTGGGGCTTTTCCAGTAATACTTTGCGTACATCTTTAAATGCATGCCAGGCCGCTAGATCGATTTTATCCACTGACGCCTCAAAGTCCTCATCAGCTTTAAGTGGATGAATCTGAGGGCCTACGAATATGCCTTCTTTAATCTTTGCATCATTATTTCAGGGAAAATCGTTTTGAGCTACTGGAAACATGGCTTGTTATGATGCCGTTCCTTAAGTAAATTGCCTCATTAGGCTTAGTTCTATGTACACTGGTACAGCTCATAAAGTTTCTTCACATGTTTAGTAAACTGTCTCTTATATTGATGTCAATGTAACTGATCCACATATATAACAGAAACTGTCTGTAGAACTTTTGCACTCTCTAGGCATTTTAGATCTGTCTTCTGTAAATAGAAAACACTGTAGTAATTGAAAAATAATATAAATAGTAACAGCAAAAATTTTAAATATTACAGGAAAAATAAGAAGCATTTATTAAAAGTTACAAAATTATCAAGCGTTACGTGAGTTACCACGGATTTCGACCCATATAACTAAAAGAACACTGAGTATACTTTCATAAATTTCATAGGTTAGGTTGACAAATACCTTAGAAACAGCCTATTAAAATTATATCAAAATCCATTTATAACTTTGGGAGTTGTCAGTTTTGGCCCAATCCTGTTTACATTCAGTCCTTACCGAACCATCAGTGTATTTAACGTAAGTAAAATTGTATGTATATCTCAATTTATTTCATCATTCTCTTGCGCTTATGAGAGATAAACATTGTGTATTCGCCTCGTATATAATCAATTTCTCCTTTTCCTTTGAATTCACAATTCATTTTCTCTCTTTCTCTATCTCGATTGACCATGCGAAGCGTGCCTTAAAAAAAGCGGTGAAGTTGGATTTATTTCATCATTCTCTCGCGTTCCTTGATAAGGAACTTAATAAAGTTCGAAAGTACTTGGAAACACCTTTTCATTTTTTCCTGAAGGACATTGGATTCATATATATATGGGTAAATACGAAAAGTAACACGTGATAAATTCTCAAAAATTGAAGAGATTTCCTCTAATTTATGTTACTCGAAATATTTTTTTGCAAAACTGCACAAATAAAGCAAAAAACACATTCTATATTCGCAAGTTAAGGAAAACCGAAGCTCATTACAACATATTTCTTTTACATTACCATGATAAATTTTGTATGCACTGCCATTGTTAAACAATTTAATATAAGTGTAATTTTTAAATACAATTATAGATTAAAAAATATGTTAATAAAACACAGTCCAAGGAACAATAATAATTAAATATATAGTATACCCTGTGTGGATAGTAGTTACATATATGTAGGCCAAACATCTAAAAATATTGCTGTAACAACAAAGCAACAACAAGACGCAGTCTGTAAGGGATATTCCAATAATGCTTTGGCCGTCTACAGGCTTGAGATGGTTACCAGATTAACTGGTTAAAAGCAGATATCATAATTCATTTCAATGATTTTATCCACAGAAATATCATTGAATCGTTCTTATTCGCCAGCACAAAGGCGAGAAATGTAAATATAAACTCCGGTTAGTTTTCTTTAGACCTAATTTTATTCTTCTTTCTTGAATCTGACTTAGCAGAGATCCTAAAAAATCGGACCTCAAAGGAACCAGGGTCTGTAGAAATACGGTGTATCTCTATCATGTAAACCATTGTGAGTTCGAAAACTTCAAGACGACGAAAGAACTAACACCAACCACTCTTTCATTTTTCCTTACATGGTATACACCAATTTATATATATATATATATATATATATATATATATATATATATATATATATATATATATATATATATATATATATATATATATATATATATAAGAATGAAATGTCCCGCTGGAAAAATGAAAAGGCTATCTTCCTACTGAGCATTCATTACGAACCTCACGTGCTACTTTGTGAGTTATTCATTTCATATATATATATATATATGTATACATTTTTCATGAAGGCGAAAGAATGATGAAATGAATCCAGCAGACAGCATATATATATGCCATTTCAGGTAAATCGAAACAAAGTTGAAAGTATGCCTAAGAGCTAAAGGTAACAGTATATGCGAAAGAAGGAGGATGAAAATTGTGCATTTGTCTAACTATCCTGCCTCCGGTCATGTATACCAAAATTCAAGCCAGTTTAATGAATCTGGGCTTCGTCAGATGCGAGGGGCACTTTATGCCCACCTACATCTTTCTCTAGTGCCTCAAGGTCAATGGGTCCGTTTAAAGTGAAATGCTGAAAAGCCTGAGGTTTTCCAGCAAGTTTCTGCTCCAGCAAACAAGGCTAGGATGAAACCGGTGTAGTTGTGCTACAACGATCTGCACCCTGGAAGGGATCACAACAAGGCTTCTCACATCACTTTATTAGCCCTGAAAGCCATCATTCATAGATAGTGTCATCAATGGAAAAAGACTCCTTAACCAATGCATTGAACAAGTGTAGATAACCCCTAGGGAAGATCATATAGGCATATGGTGTCCATATTGAATTATTTCGCTTCTATACATCTATATCATTCTATTTCTCTATAAATTGTTCTGGTGATAGATTGCTGCTTTTCTATTCCCATGTACAAATTTTATAGATTTACCTGAAACCCCTTTCCCCCTATATAGAACCTTGGCCAAAATTATGGTTCAGGTATGAAAAAATAGAGAATACGAATGAAACTCATTCACATAATAATTCAAAATAATTTAATAAACAGTCGAGTATATCCCATGAATCATTATTTTATATGTTTTCCTTTTGCTTTTATAACCGCTTCAATACCATTTTGCTCATCCTGTATAGGTGGTTAGGGCAACCTTTTGTCATTCAAGTGGTAATTTTCGGTTATAAATGTCTCCGAAGAATCAGATTCACTAACCTCAAAGTGCCCAAATTATTGCATTGTTCAGAGGGGGATTATCCTCAATCAAAATTGCAACAAAATTGAAATACTCGAGAAACGATGTCCAAACAATCCTAAGAGGTATAATGAGACAAATTATTTAAAAACCCGTGATGGTCATGATCACAAAAGTTGAACAACTCTGGGTAAAGAGAGGTTGCTGAAAAGGGCATCTCAGTCCATTAAGAAAAAAACTCTTATGATGTGACGCACTGTGAGAAGAAATGTATTAGAAGCTGGGTTCGAAGGATGTAAGGTTGGAAAGAAACCATGGCTGGCTCAGGTGAACAAGAAGAAGCGCTGCATTTGTCCTTAGCTCCTTAGAAACCAAGGAGCTGTTTATGTTTGTCGAAGAGTTAGGGAAACTTATGATCCAAGATGTGTTGCCCCCAACAGTCAAATTTAGAGCTCGCAGTGTAATGGTTTGGGGCTGCATGTCGTTTTCAGGTCCAGGATTGTTATTCACTTGTGAGGGCAGAAATTATGAATTCCAACCCTTACACCAGCATGTTAGACCAGTTTTATCAACCTTCCTTGGGTATAGTTTTCCATGGTGATCAATCAGATGGTGTTGTCTTCCAACAAGAAATTGCTCCATGCCACACATCTAGCGCCTCAAACGGTTGGTTAGAAAAGAACTCGGTTACGTTGATGTAATTTTCCCTGGGCCGAAAGTGGGTCGGGGACCCTCACACCTATTCCAGGCCCCAATCCAGCAACCAAGACCATCGCAGGAGCAGACCCGTAGCTTCCTAGTGTTTCTCCTAGAGATCCACTGGGCCTAGATCTGTGTGTATCTGTGGTCAGTTGAAGAGATGTGTGGTGTTGTGTATCTCTGTTGGGCATTTTGGGAAGTTTGGCGTCGTATAGGTGGTGGAAGATATTTTGTGCATGTATGATGTCAGGGGTGGTGATTTGTTTGTTTTTATCTGTGTTAGTGTTCTTCTGACCTGTTTTGTGAGTGCTTGTTCTGGCTTGTGTATGGTTAGAGGTGACGCATTTAATAATTTGGTGTGAGTTCTGTCTGTCAAGTGGATTGTTTTCATGTTTTGTTTGATTGTGTCTTCTGTTTTTTTGTTTGGGTTTGTTTCTAAGTTGGTGGTGTTTTTGTTGTTGTTATCGAAAATGGTCTATTTTTTTGTGTCGGTGATTGGGAGGTTGTCTAGTGATTTGGTGGAGGGAATGATTTGGATGTTGTGTTTTCTGCCTGAGTTGTGATAAAGGTAGTTTTAGGTGATTTTTGATTGGTAGGATGTTCTTCTCCTTGTGTAGGTGTTGGATGTTTGTGTGCTGAGTGCATCCTGTGGAAGTGCACAAGGCTGTATTGTATGGTCTGAAGTTTTTATGTTGTTGGTTTCTAAAATGATGGGGAACAGATTGTGATGGTGTATTCTGGAACTGGTCTTGTGATTGTCTTGTATGTATTAATGAGCGTTTCCTTGGTTTTTCCCTAATGTGTAGTTTAAGGGCCTTGATGAATTTAAGTGTTTTCTTGTCCTTGACTATTGTGTTTTCTTGGTGAGTTTGGGGTGGAAAGTGAGGCCGAGGATATTAGGTTCTTTTTTGTGCGTAGTGTTATGTTTTGTATGTTTACATTTATGGTTGTGTTGTATTCTGTGAAGAGTGTTGTCATTGTTTTGGTGGCGTTTAGCTTTAGTGAGTTTTCTATTGTCCATGTGAGTATTTTGTTGAGCTAAGGTGGTATCTGTTGTGCAGCGGTTTCTGTTTGATTGTGCGAGGAGTGTATTGTGATGTCGTCCGTGTAGGCGACAATTTTTACTGTTTGTGGGGGAGTTGGTATATCTGAGGTGTAGATGTTGAAAAGTGTTGCGGAAAGTACTCCTCCTGGGAAACTCTGGATTTTGTGTTTTGTATTTGGGTGTATTGGATTCGTCGGTAAATAATGTTCTCACTGTGGTCACCGGGTTAATGATAAAAAAAAACAAAAAAATGTTGCAAAAGCGTCTTTCGTAAAACTGAATTCACTGCGTAACATATTTCAGGAAGAGGAGTCAAACCTTTAGTTCCTCTTTTTACAGTTGAGTGGCCACTATGTTTTTGGAAACGCGATTGATTGGTTGTTACGCATTCTATCACACTAGAATCATTTACTTAGTGTCTCCTTTTCATCTCTTCGTGCAGGAAATACCTAAAGATGGTGCTGCTGCAAATTGTACAAAAGAAATTCCCTGTACTTGTTGGACATTTTGTGGACAGTGGAGATTATTTTGTGAACATCGGAATACTTATTGATGCCATACAATATCTAAATATTAATTGTAAATTATGTGGGAACTTGAGAACTTTGACGTTATTAGTACTTTGATATGAAATGCCACCACAGGTGTAGTGTGGTGTTTACGAGAAAAAAAAACATACCAGGAAATTTAAGATTAATCCTGGAAAAAACCTGTTTTTTTCCTAAATTTTTTGCTTTCTCCGTTTCAAATAAAACTCGGCTTAGTTTAGAAATTTGTGAAACACGGGAGAAAAGAATCTCTAAAGCAATTGAGTGTGTCGGGTTAAAATGTCTAAAGATAGAAAGCAAAGCTAATAAAGGCATCTTCATCGGTCGACTGATACGGGTACAATTCTCCTTACCCACTTTCCGTCCAGATAGAATGTAAGAAGGAATGTTTCATGCTGTAAAGCGAATTTATACAAATGTGGGATTGAATTCACCGGAGTTTTAACCTTAAAAAACAGATTTTGGCAATCTTATAGATACGATAGATAGTAAGGTAATAGACGAACTCACCTATGACAATTATTAACATAGTAAATTATAAGAAAAAAGTTGTAATGTGTGATGCATGCAGAGGCTGTAGGCTGTAGGAGAAGCTAAAGGAATGTACACTAAATATTAAGTTTGGTTTGGATCTTCTACTACCGTAGGCAGATTTCGCTGTATAAATAGATTTGCTATTATCTGCATGGTTTTTTTATCGCCTCCAAAGTAATAGGAAGGAACCACCCACTAAACAAATGATGGAAATAGTCCTTTTGCCCAACCCTAATTTTACAATTATTTAAAATATACAACAAAATAAATATTTAAAATTAATTTACAATGTTAATATAGCCAGATTTTGGTTTGTTTACTGGTCTCTAGTTAATGAGGTGGCCTGCATGGCGTAAGTGATTCGCTAGAGCATTGCAGAACAGTCCCGTATGAACATAGCATATAATGCTGTATCCTGGTTTCTATGCCCATAGAAGTTCTTAGTACTTGCCATAGGGCAACTTTTATATCAAGGAGCTTCGGGCTAATCTTTGCCCCTGATCGAGGATCACGTGTGAAGGATGGTGCCATCCTTTTGTTCCTTTCATCGGCGATAGAATCAGAACGAGATTGGCCATCGGGGCATGCTGACCATGGAATTGAATTCAACAAAGCAAAAATCATTTATTAATTAAACAATTATATTAAAAGGAGAATTGCGGAATCCCTCATCATTAACAAAGTTGATAATTTCAATTTATCTAAAGGGCAATACAAATTTAATAAATATACCGGGTGTCCCCCCAAAAAATTAACCGTACTTTGAATTAGTATATCTCAAACACTATTGGAGATTTTAGGGTTCTGCAAAAAGTATTTTATTTATAAATTATTTATAAGTCGATTCTGTAAATTTAATTAAATTCCCTATTATGATATTGATACACTAATGGGTTTAGTGAAGGCTATCAAAAATATGTTTGCGCAAGGAGGTAAAATAATGAACCGAAGGCTAGGAAGTCTAGGCCACTGTGCACTTTCAAGAGAAGCGTAGGGAGCCTAGGTAGCCTAGGTCACTGTGCCATTATTCAAGCAAAGCCTAGGCCATTTTACAATGGTTTTTCAGCCACGTTGTAGTATTGTTTCGTCATTATTGCTTACTAAGCAAATCAAAGCGTTTCTGGGTCAAAGTTTACTTTCGTAGAACCTTTTAAATCATGCAGTTAACAAAAATATCAACGCGTATTTGTAGTCACAAACTTTATTAAGACTGGCAGGATTAAACAAGTACAAGATTCATTTGAACAACGTTTTCCAGGTATGCACCCACCAAGTTAGCCCACAATTTGGAAAAATGTTCGCAAATACCAACATGAAGGAACATGCTTAGATTTAAATAAAGGTCGTTCGGGTCGTATGAGAACCATAAGACCAACAAAAAAATTTGAAAATGTTCAGATGCCGCTTCTTCAAAATCGACATGTGTCAGTCAGAAAGAATGGGCTACAATTGTTAAAGTCATCATTTAACCGCATTAATAAACATGACTTAAAATGGCATCCCTATAAGATGCATGCAAGAACCAGCTTCTTGAAACTGATGTTCCTCGTCGTAGACAATTTATCGAATGGCTTTTCCATAAACCTGCTCGTTTCTTGAAAACAATGTGATTGGTGACGAGGCAGCCTTTTTCATGAATGGAAAGGTAACTAGCCATAATATTCGGCAATGTGGATTTAAATATAATTGTTGATTTTAAACTTCGAAGTTTCCTTACTTTACTTCTTTGCGCAAACATAATTTTGATCGCCTCCACTAAACCCATTAGTGTATCAATATCGTAAAAGGGAATTTAATGAAATTTCCAGAATCGACAGATAAATAGTTGGTAAATTTGGGTGTTTTGCAGGATTCAAAAATCTCTAATAGGTTTTAAGTTATACAAATTAAAAGTACTCTTTACTTTTTCCTGGGACACCTTGAAAAACGAATAAAGTCGCCAATCATATTTATCAACCTCCGGAAGCAATGGGTCTCGGAGATTAGCATTTATTAGATTGTTTCCTGTTTCCTTTCATTTTGTTTAGATTGTCGTTTGCCCGAGATACACTTGAGTTTTTCCCAGATTGTTTCCTGCCGTTTCATTTTGTTTAGGATGTGGCTTACCTTATATATACTGTGTTCCTTGCCTAGTTTCTTCATTATTAGTTGAAAATGGCATTTTGTAACTTGCCGAAACTATTCCACTAATTATAAATAAAATCTCAATTCCTATATTGGGGTTTACTATTATCTTTCACATATATATATGTATATATATATATATATATATATATATATATATATATATATATATATATATATATATATATATATATATATAATTTGTGGTAAAGTTATAACAAATTGACCCTGATGTATTTGACAGGACTTCTCTAAAGCCCTTATTAAAAGAAACAAGTTAGAAAAAAACAATGACACGGTTCCTCGGGGAATAGGAAGACGAAAAAAAATTCCTCGGGAAGTTTCCTTCAAAGTTTCGTTTAAATTTTAAAAGTGTTATTTAGAACATTTTTTCAAGAAAAAATAAATTTAAATATTTAAGTTGGAAAGAATGAAAGTGATACAGGTTTTCATACTCTTATTTTAATATTTTATAATGCCATTAGAAGTGGAAACAATAATCCAAGACTCTTTATTATGTGAGGATATAATTAAATGGAGCGCAGACCTCGAGGGCAGCAAACAGCGCTTATTTATTCAATCAACGAAAGCGGTAAAAGGTCAGACATTAAACCTGCCTTTTTTATATATTAAATTATTTTTTTTAATATTAAATTATTTTTCTTTATCCTTCCTCTTTAGTGAGTTAAAAAGGCTGGATGCGATGCATTGAGCGCTTCTCTTTCAGCATACATAAACAAAACGATAAATTAAATACTTCATTTTATAATTTTTCTATATAGTAACAATGAAAAGGTTAAAAATATTAAGGTTAAAGACGAATTTTGTAGACGCTTTGTTATAAATATCTCTATTTTTAAAAAGTGCGCAAATTGCTACTTAACTACTTAATGTGAGCAAATTTATAATTATGATGTTAGGCAAAAAATAGATTGGTCACCATCTTGGCGACCAATCTATTTTTTGCCTAACATTATGAATCTTTAGTCACATTATAGTGTATTTTATATCATTTGAATTAATTTTTTTCTGAATTAAAATATGATATGTTCATTTCATACTAATCAATTTTAAAGAAAATATGATTGATTTAAATAGCATTCAGGGTGAGACTTAAAAGACTAAAATCAAGGAACGCGGTATTAAAACGAGAGGACTAACGTCGTTTAGCAATCGCCTTTGAATTCGGATCTAATGTTAGACTTTCGAATTAGGAATATTTCGCGTTCCTTTTTAAATTGTGTGTTTGGGGGGCTGTGGGGTGAAACCCACCACAATTAAGGTGGGGTATGGGGTCAAAGCCCCACATTTCGAAATTTCTTAAAAATTATATATAATACAATATGATGCGATTGCAATAGATTAACAAAAAGAAACCACGCCTGTTTCGAATAGTAATAGAAAAAGTAATGATATGAAGTTCATGTCAAATCTTTGCGTAGTACAAATTTTTATGTTTTTCATCATGGCAGTTTGGTATATTTCATCAAGTTAAAATGGCATTTTAAGAGCAATTCTTAAATTTCAAGTTGGCAAATCTTATATGAGGGTTATTACCTATTTTTCAGGAATGGGGTATAAAACGAAATTATATTTCTTTTCGTCCTTTAAAAGATGGATAAAAGATGACGCTTGACTACTTCAGTTTGAAGAAGGTATTCAGTAAATTTAAACACTGCAGTTTTTTGCCATATAAAAACTGCTATAGCAGTATAACAAAGTTCTAAACAGGTTTGTCACTTAGTAAAAGGTCTTTGTATATAAATGATGTCTAAAAACGGCTTTGATTGGTTTAGACAGATTTGATTCCCTAAGGCTTCCCAAACTTTAAATTCTTATAACTTTCCTTTCGATTCCTTCCTTCGAAATGTTAAATATATTTAGAAAAGCTTAGATAAATGGTATTACACAAAGAAGATGAGGGAGAAATATATGTAATATTACCATATTTCTTTACCCTAACGTACATATCCCAAAGCATTAAACAAAAGGGAGATAACTCGGAAATACTTGCCTCTGGTATTCTACCGACCATAAGGAATAAAGAAGCAAAATAGTTCCATTAAGAAAAGGGAAATTATATTTACCAAACGCCAAACATAAACAAATGAAATCAGGAGAAAACTGTTCCCTTTAATATCGCGATTTCCATTTTAAATCGATTTTGTGTCAATAATATAAAAAGCGACTGACAAGAGCCGGGTGCTCTTTATGGCGTTCCAAGTTATTTAAATAAATTGTGATTCCATTATTTTGGGGGGTAGCCTCTCCAGACAACTGTGACCACATATCAAGCATGTATGTGTGCGTTGATGTGTATGGAAGAGTGGTGCGTTTTCATCAACTAACACAAGTGGAAATAACAAAAGAAAAGAAAAAAAAGACAATAGCGAATTAGAAACCGAAGTAAACAGTTTTTGGTAACAAAGAGCAATGGTTCTCAAATTTAGCTGGTGACCTTTTGTGAGTGCGGAATGAAAACTAATCGAGTATTAAAAAGAAGGGGTTGTACCCGTAGATTCCGTTAGAACCACTAACATTTTAGATATTGCCAAAGTTATGTCGAAAGTATTTGATACTTAAAAACAGTCAATATTAATTTCATCATCTTTGTTCATTTGTCAACAATTTATTACTATACATCATTTATATATATTCTTTTTATTTTGGACATAAAAAAATACTTTCCGTCTTGTTTATCGTATTGTTGGAGGGTATCTGTTGTCTTGCCAGATGGTTTCATTAAACAACGAAGTAAGAGACATAATGAGTAACGTTAGAATACCCACGAGAAATGACAACCCATATTACTGTAGTTGAACCCCTCTCCATGTTGTTTAAAACATATCAGATTATTTATTTAAATTCTCTCAAAAATACCTTAGTTAATCTCATATATTTGCTATGGGTGATTACCTATTATCTCAAGTTTACAGCTGACTATTTTTGAGCAAACACTTAGAGGGGGTTATAAGATGATGATCACACTCAAGCTACTTTGTGAAAAAAGATATAATTCTTCTCTCTAGTAAAACTTCCATCAAGAAAGTTGGCTTGGATTCAGAAAGAAGTCAGTAACTCAAAAATAGATACACTGGTAATAACTTGCTTGCGCCTCTTTTTCATATTTGAAAATTTTCTTTGTAAGTAGATTACCAGACAAATTCTCCTTCATTGAGATGTCATTAAGCGAGAGAAGTAGATCACGGTAAAATGTATGCAAGTTGCCAGTGCTAGCGTTAGGCAGGTAGACTGTTGTGATCGAAGGCAGTAACTAAGCGAAAAGCTTCCAACTAAAGCTTTGCGGTTCCTCTACTAATCAGACGTAGCTGATTCTTGTCTTATGAGGATAGCCTTGATTTGATTGTTGGTATCACCGCTTAGACAGATTGCCACCTGAATCCGATCGGACGACGTGCTCTCTCTTCTTTGCTCTGTTTGTAGCCCTAACCAGATCTAGTATCTGTGGAATTGAGAAATAATTACTTCACCACTATGATTAGTGGTCTTAGACTTTAATATGAAAAACAACAATAGCTTGATTTTATGGCTCATTCGCTATCAGGTTTCATTTTTTGTATAAACGTGCTCTCTTTATCTCCAAAGGATAGAATTTTCTGCTTGATTAGATTTGTTATATCCCCGTCTTTCACACCAAATCATGTTTCTCACTAATACTTATCTTTTTATTTGTCCCCCCTTTTGACGTTCTGAAATTAATCCAAATGAATGAGAAAGTTAAACCTAATTTTCCTTCGAAAAAAACATCCTGAATTAGCTCTGATGTGGATTAATGGCCTGAAGCCTGCATATTTAGCGTCTCAAACAAACTCATGCGCTCCGTTATCCAGAAAGTCACAAAATTTAATGATAGATAGTGGTTCGAGATGAGATAGTGTTTTAGTTTTATCTGAAACTCAGCTGAAAAAGAAAATAACCTAGAAAAGCAGTGTGAATTTTACTACCAAGCTATTATTGGTGGTACCACATTCGGTGAGTTTCTTGAAGTATTTGAGAGACATAAGTTTATATTTGTTGTTATGGTCAACATTTATCTGCCGAGTGCAAATGAAGTCTATCCCTGATTAAAACAAATCACTTAGTGTAAACTATACAGTATGCGGAGTGTCGAAATTAATCTAATAAAGTTAATTTGATTTACACTAGCAGCATTATCAAACATTCAACTGCACGCTGGAGTGAGCCAAAACAGAACTGGTGTATTATTGAAAATAGAGAAAGATATTGTATACGTATAGATCTTTATTGGCATTCACAGTCTCTAGTTGATCTGCCAACTCCGCCTGAGTGAACAATTATTAGTAGATAGGTACTATAAACCTTTAAATATTTTGAAACCCAAACTCATGTATGCAGTGATGAGTAAGTGAAGGGTGAATTAGCTTGCACACATCCACTGGATGGATGATGTCCGCATCACAAAGGGATGCCACAGGCTAGATTAGCACAGGCATCATACTAAAGGTCCACCAGTCAATCTCCGCTTCAATTATTCCTGAAAGAGAGCCAAATTAGTGTGACATCGATCCCACTATCTACCACAGTGCAACCAAGAGAGACTGCTTCAGATTCACAACCACAGTCCCCGAAGGACCTGAAGCCAGCAAACACTGCCCCTCCCCCTCTCATAATTGGATTTTTGATCCAATTTCGAAGCATTTCTGCCATCCATTGACATACTGCACTCATTATTGTCCAGAAACAAGGTCGAATTTTATATTTCCTCTTTAAAATCTCTTTTTCTCAAATTTCCATAAACTGGGCCCTTAATTCTTAAAATAGGCAAACCTGGAACTCCTTTTTTTAAAAAAAAACTCACTTTTTATTTCCAGTGTGAATTTATCGCTGGAAAATCATCGGTGCACCCTCTCAGAACCATTTATATATTGGAAGTTATTGACAGTGGTAGCATGGGCCAGCATGCGATAGTTGTGAGCATGAGGATTGCGTAGCCTCTTACCTATAGTTATTTTAGGTTATATCATGTATTTTCTATATTTTTATAAATTTTAGCTTAACCTAACCGTACCAACCGCGCTAATACTAAGATAGCCTTATTATAATTCATTTGTATTTAAGTGACATTATTTATTTTTTATTACATGTTTATCACTAAAACATAAATATAGTTAACTTAAAACTGTCCTTTTTGCTGACCTTTATGCTTTAAAGTTACAAACTCACAGCCGTATTGTTCAAATGGGCAATACTGTAACATTCCTATTGTTTAAATGAGTAAATGGGGACCACTTTTCTTCCAAAGTTCACAAATTTTATTTTCATTCTTCTGGTGATGTCTACGTCGGATTTTACTTCAAATTTATTCATAACTCCGTTTCCCAACACAAGCGGAAGGTTCCTCCAATCTAGAAACAGAGCTTTAGTAACGGGAAAGTAAGCAATTCACCCAAACAAAACAGACAATAAGTAGATAAATTATTAAAATTCCTGAACTTATCCTAGGTTCAATTTGTTAGGAGAAAATATCCTCAAAACGGTACAATATTCATCACTAAATAGACGCCTGTCAACCTTGAAACGTAGTGATACCTACAAAAGCAAAGGGTGATGCCCAAGTACCCAGCAAGATTTTATAAAAAATATATCCGCAGAAATCCTCGCTCAAAATTACCCCAAATATTAATAGATCACTCACATTCTTGACTGAAGAATTTACTTTATAAGCCACCTTAACTCATACTATTCATTAAAAAACATAAATATTGCCTATCACCCAATTGTGCTTTTTTATTATTCAAATATAATGTTTGAAATAACAAATATTTAAGGATACAGCGGCAAAATTCTAAAACAATATGATCATTATCTCTGCACAGCGGTCATAATTAAAATATGGTTTAAATACAATATATGTTTTAAAAATAGCATACTACTTAATATCTAAAGGTAATGAAGCAATAAATAGGCAGAAACTATTTGTATGTCCAAGAATAAGTTCCATAACAGAACAGATCCATAACAAATCTTATAAATTATAATTAAAGATGAAGAAAGATATCCAAAACGCAGGAATGTAAACGAGTGAAATAGAGGAACCAGTGATTTTATAATACAAGAGCAAAATCTATCGCAAGCATGAAGAACCCCAGATAAGTTGAACAAAAACTACCATTTAAAAGTTAAAAACAATTAACCTTTATTTGTGCTATCGGTCTCATGGCTCCTATTATCTAATGGTTCTACAAACAATGATTGGCGGCAAAAAGTCAATACAATCTGTCTACACGTACAAAATAGCTTTATTGTAATTGTTTATAGGTTGAAAATAAAAAGACGAAGAGAGTGCGAGAGAGTGGAGTAAAAAAGAAAAAGAGAAAGTTGGCTCTAAAGATCTTTGGGTAACACAAGACAATTTGGACAAATGAGTATTCTATATCTAGATTTGCCACTTTGTCAATTGGTACAATTACCCGTGGTTTCATCTTGTAATAATTGCAACTATGTTAGAAAAAAACCCGCGCATCAGTTTAAATGATTGTCAGATGCATTGTTATACACAAGGTTAAAAAAGTAAGGATCATTAACCAAATTAAATTCTCATAAATTGAAACAGAAGTTAAAAGTCTTTTGCGAGAAATATGGTTAACTTTAGGTTTCATGACTTGTCTGACAAATTTTATATTTCTATTTCGTATTACAATTCATGCAGTATCACTAGGTATAGCAAATCAGGAAAAATAGTGTCGTATTAGGTTGCCTAGTAAAAGAATGTTAGAAGAAAAGAGAGAGAAACATTAATGTTTCTGCTCAGCTTTGATCCGCGTGTGTGAGATTTGTGTATTTGTGTGCGAGGTGACACCTATGTGTAGATATGGCTGTTTTACTCTAGGCACGAGGATTGAGTCCAAGAAATAAAGGGAAAATAAATTGTTGGAAGGAAGATGTTGGTTTCATTGGTCTCGCAGTGGGAAAAGAAGTGACTATCTCAGTGGCAAACGGAGCATTTATGTCAGGCTAGTATCGACTGACCATTGTAAAATAGATATATATCCACCCCATTAATTGGATTGATATGAATTTAGCTCGGCCTATTAATTAAATAGTTAAATCATACAATCCTTTATTATTTATATTTTTTTTAAATTTATAAATGTTGTGCTGCAACGTGTGTAGATACAATCCAAATTTTGGACCTTTAAAAATAGATTTGGTAACTTTTCATAATTTGTAGTAACAGTTTCAAGTTGGATTTTTGAAACGCGAGAGATAAATAATTCATTGCTCTGCAAAAGACAATACACCAAATTAATATTTATTTAATCTATTTTTATTGGAAATATTTTAATCAATATTCTGAATTAAGTTTATCACCCGATATATTTTTCTTTTATTTTAGCAGAGAATCTTTAAAAAATCACTATCCAAATAATTAAGTTATGAAGAAATTAATGACGTTATAGATTCAAATAAAAGCTTCTTAGACTTTTTTAATTAAATGGTTTTGAATTTAGTAGAAATTGTTTCAAGCTAAATATAAAAATAGCAGTATCCTTTATACGCCCTAACATTGCATAGGAATCATTTAAATCAGTATTTTGAGCACTTTTTTATTGTTGAAAAATAATGTTTGGTGAAACATGGCCTGGCTCAAGTACGATTTTTAGGTGTGAATAATGCTTCATTCGTCTCCTGAGCATATTTATATGTTTAACAATTGCGTGGTTTTAATGAAGCTCATGAACAGAATCGTTCTTTCGTAATTAACCGAACTAGTGTCGTCCTTCTTCGGGACATGAATGCTCATACGTTGTATCTTTGTTCCAAGACAAAGGATTACATTAAATTAAGAAGTTGTTTGTCATCCTATTACAACACCGTTTAATATGAAGTAGGTAAAAACTAATATCAAATTACATCACTCATTAAAACGAAAGGAAATCTTACATGAAAAGTATGCTATGCACTGCTAGGGTAAACGATGGGAGAGCATTTTGTCTCTATATATTAGATGTCCAAAAAGTACCTACGTATTTGGACGCAATAGATTAATTATAAGACGGCCAACTATGGAAAAACTATGCTGAATTAGATCTGACATAACATTTATTGTTTTCAGCAGTGTGGCATTCTATTTAAGGTCATATCTTCTCATGGAAGGTTTTTTGTATATTAAAAATCTTTCTAGTTTCCGATTAAAAATACATTAATTCTTTGACAACTTACTAATCACGAAAAATATAAAGAACAAAACTTCACTAAGAAATACGACTTAAAATTATATTTTTCTCATAATTTTCCATGAGTTTTGTTTCGAGAGCTCTGAGGAATTAATTTGAAAGTTAGGAGGAGCATCCAGCAAATTGCGCCTCCGGGTGAGAAGGAAAAAATAATTCAGACGGGGAAACTTTTCTCGCCGCCAACACAAAATGAACCATTTGAAGTACGTAAACTATTTTAATTTCATCAAAGGTTTAAATTTAAATTAAAATAATCTTTGAAGTTCTGACAAAGACAATGTTAGGAAGTGCAAGAAGCCAACCATTAGATTAAAATGTAGTTTTTAAAAAAAATAGATACATACATGGGAAGAGTTTGTGTTGTCATATAAAACAGGATTCAATAATATAAAAAGTAATTTTAGAAAAGTTCGTGGTTGATAGAAACCATTATTTCATCTACATACAAATGATCTAGGAGATTCTAAATTTGAATGCAATGTATATTATATACTCAATTAGCAAATATCACGGTTAAATGTCTTGAAAAGACGTCAAGATCTACTGTATAATCTCTTTTCTCCACATGGTATATTCCATATATTTGGTGTTAGGTTCTCATGAAAGATAAACGTTTATAGTGCAACATATTCATCAGTGCATAATGTATTAGTTTTTATGGTTAGTATTGTTACGCAAACAAGGAAGAGGTTTTGAAGATTGCATTCTCATGCAGGAAAAAATCGGAGATGCCATTTTCGATTCAAATAGCTAAGCAACTAAAACAGCGATTGCTACATCTCCTATAGAAATCTTGGTAATACAACGTAAGAATTTAAGGAGAGATATACTTAATTTAGAGCTTTGCTTGAACTGATTCAAATATCATTAACCCAAGACAAATATCGAATGAATAATATAATTTTAACTAAAGCCATTTTTCTTACATTTAGCGTAGCAGATTCCCCGTGTTTTTAACATTGTGTTAATTATTTTGCTATGGACATTCCTGTTTACGCAAAGGGATAATTTAGGCAGTTTTGCGTTGGTTCCAGATCCTTTACAAGAAATCTTCTCGGAGCGTGGTCATACTCATTAGCATCTTCTTTCTGACGAGTGAAAAATGCATGATCAACCTCATCTAAATTCCCTTTGATAAATATAACAGAATTTCATTAATCAATGCAGACAGCGTCTAATTATCGAGTGCAGTTAGAAATCGCTTCGATCGTAGCTAGTTTTCAATGATTGCGTTGCTACTGAGATGATTTTACTACTATGTCTCTGCTCATTAAGATGATGTTATGCTTCTTCTAAAATTTGAAAGGGACGATTTTTCTCATATTGTTTTAATTGGCTTCTTGATTATGAGGTTCTCGCTTAAACACTTCACCCTCAAAGTAGCAACATTGCTTCCTATTAAAGATTGGAGGTCCCACCTGCAAGAACTATTCTATATCATCTTAGTCAAACATTTACTAACCGAGCTGATACTAATTGATTCCAATGACAAATAACAAATAAGCATAAAATGCTTGCAAAATGAGAGGAGATGGGGCTTATGCTATATACTTCCTTGTTTAAGATCAATAATTAAACTCTAAAATAACAGGAATATAAAAATCACTGATGTTTTTTTTCAGACTAGTCATTAGTTGCTTGTCCAAGATATTTTTCATATCTCTTCTCAATTTAGGAATTTTATTTGCGATTATATCTGAGGTTGCATCACTGCTTAAACTTTTCCCTCACACATATTGTACAACATACTCTAAGTTAAAGCTATACAAAAAATGCTTTAACTTTCTTTCTACCTTAAATAATTGAAACGCTGCTGCCATGTTCTATTGCAGAAAAAGCAGGTAGTTGTTGTGTGTAAGTGATTTACAGTTGTACTCCTTTAGTAAACTAAATGTTTAAAGTATCTTCTGATTTTTGGATTATGTTGGAACGAGTGAAGCAAACTATGATCCATAGGGTGTAAAGTGATGTAAATATTTAGGGGAATATAGTGTGATTAGTTGTTATTGTTCCTGTGTGAATGTGCATCAAATTTACAGATCACATTTATAGTACGTGAGTTATATGAATCAGCAAATAAGTGTCGATATCTGAGCGCAGATAATTGAGTGCTCGATAATTTTTGGCAAAATAATGGATCACGATGACAATCGACCGAAGACAATTGAAAAAGTATATAAAGCCCGGCGGAAATGATTTCTAAACAAAATATTTCTATTTTTTTCTAAACACTGAAATTTAAATATAAAAAATATCTAGAATATTTTATTAATTAAAGCTACTGATTATTAATTAAATGATTTTTATTAGTTTTACGTTGCTGTATTGGTTTAGTTTAAGTTCATTTTTTTTACGCGCAGTTGTCAAGCTCAATTGTCTTTATCAGTAGCATTTTTCCAATCAATTGTCCTGGCAGCTGTACGTTTACTAAAGAAAGTCTAGTTACTCCAGATATGATCATGTATAGGAAAATGGAAGGAGATATATGGGAATGAAGGCGATACCAATCATTTTTTTGTGAGAATAGGGCAAAGTAAAAGGGGCGGTCAATAAGATTGCAAATTGGTAGGGCAAAACAAAGGAAGGGGAATGGCTGTTTGTGGGAATATTACGACAAGCTATCACAAGTCAGGACCTGCAGCCCCACGCTCCTGCCTCGTCTATTTAAGAAGCAGTAGCTGATCACAGGTCGTCACTCATAAATTTTTCTACAATGGAGAAGGTTGAGCACCGTGCAGTGATCAAATTTTTGACCAAGGAAGGCAAGAATGCAAAATGAGATCCATGAACGCATAGTTGCAGTGTACCGCGATACCGCCCCTTCCTACGCAACCATTTCTCGCTGGAATAGGGAGTTCCGCCAGGGTCGTGAGTCCCTTGAAGATGACCCCCGTCCAGGACGCCCGTCAGACGTGACCAACGAGGACAATGTGGCCCATGTGAAGAGGATCATCCTCAAAAATAGAAGGGTGAAGGTCTAAGAAATCCAGCGACACCTTGGAATATCACATGGAAGTGTTATCAACATCATTCACGACAATTTGGCCATGACCAAGGTCTCTGCCGGTTGGGTCCCTAGAAACCTCACAAAACCTCACACCCCATGATCGACTTCAAAGTCGTCAAAGTTCGGAGGCACTGCTACTCCTGTACTCCCAAGACCCGGCGGGATTCGAGTCACGCATAGTGACAGGTGACGAAATGTGGGTCCATCACTGGGATCCCGAGACTAAACTCGAAAGCATGGCCGGAAGCACAGGGGCTCTCCGACCCCCATCAAGTTCCGGACCCAACCTTCAGCCGGGAAGATCATGGCCACCATCTTCTGGGATTCTGTGGGAGTGTTGATGGTGGACTATTTGCCTCGCGGAAGGACCATCACAGGCCAATACTACGCCAAGGAACTGGCTTGGTTGAAGAAGTGTGTCCGTCAGAAGCGGCGCAGCAAGTTGACACGTGGTGTCCTGCTCCTCCATGACAATGCTCCTTTCCACAAGACCAGAGTTGCACAAGCTGCTCTGCGCGAGTGTGGATACGAGGAGCTCAACCATGCCCCCTACAGTCCACATCTGGCCCATAGCGACTACTTTTTTTCCGCTAGCTCAAGGCAGCAATGTGTGGACGCCGGTTTGGGGACGATGAAGATGTTTAGCTCGCCGTCCAGGAGTGGATTGAACAGCAGTCAAGAGATTTCTGGTTGTCGGGAATTCGAAGCCTCAGGGACAAGTGGCGCAAGTAGATTGAAGTCGAGGGTAGTTATTTTGAAAAATAATGAAACACTTTTCCTCATATCTCGTTTCCTTATATCCGAATTGCAAAACTTATTGACCACCACTCGTATATAAAAAATATAACAATTGAAGGAGCAAGACGAACGAACGTGAACAAGCTGCACTCTCATAAATATGCATCAACTAACCTCATCTTTGAAAATAATTCCTGGATCACTCGTCATGCCTCTTCAACAAAGCAGCCAGCCTGCATCTACCACGGACACGACAATTGTTTCGGTGATTCAAGTGCTTCACTATTTGCCAGGTAGTACCCAACATGCTTCCGTCTCTGCGAGCATTTGACTGAAAAATTGACACGTCCACAAAGCCAAAACCCTGCTGACCTTCTTCCATAATCCAGCGGACCACATGAAAGAGATTAACTTATTATTCTAGTGGTCAGTAGATCAGAGGACCTATGAGGCTTTCAAACCATCGTTCTTTGGCTCATAAGCCTTTTGATCAGCAAAGATGGCGCTACCTCACCATAAACATCACCTTGGTGGTGGAGCAGAAGCCTAAAACACTCCTTCAGCAGTACCAAGACGCCACATTTGCCGACTTCTCGGCGGCACAGCTGGGATAGGCCTCCTCAATTGTCTCCCCATTTATGTGCCATATCCTAGGAGGCGTTGGGCGAATTTCAACTCCTTGACAGCTTATCAAAGACTGATGATTGCGTCTTAACTCGGGATTATTTAGGTGGCCAGGAGTTAGTGACCGCTGCCTACAATATTCTGACCTACCGAAGTTGCGCATCTCTTCCGCCGCCAATGACTGCCGATCACTAGAAGACAGTATGTTCAAACTCATAAAGGCGGCCGCGAATCTGGCCAAAAAGTTGCTACTTAGAGGTTCATTCCGAGGTAAGTGTTCTGGTTTCCACTCACGCTCTTGGTTCTTGGGTTGGTATGGGTCTACTCTGGCGCGATATCCTGGCAGTGAACTAACTTGCTGTTGTTGATATCAACATAAGTTCCACGGTGATGTCTATGGCTGCCTGTTATCTTGTGGCTTTTATGTGGAATGAAGCTAAGTGTTGTATTCTCATGCTTCGTGTAATTGTGGCCCTATGTCCAGAATTCCCACTTCAATAATGGAAGACGGCCAATAACATCTTGCTGGACTCTCAAACTTTCCAGTAGCTACCAGTCTTCTTACTGCGCCTCATCCGGAGACCACAGAAAATTGCATCACTGTTCAGCATTCCCCAAATCTAAAGGAAATGACAGCTGTATTTCACTATGAAATAGAAAACGTAAACTCACTTCGACAGATTTATCATTCCACGCTCTACAAATTATCTTTAGTCAGTCCATTTTCGAGATACGAACGATGGATTGGTAAATTATCTTCAAGATTTCCCTAGTCCTACCTGTAGAAATTCCACTGACACATGAGCATGTGGTATCATAACTTGATATAATTTTATGTACGACAGTATTGCCGTTACTATATATCTTTTTCTCTCTCCCACTCATTTTTTCTCTATGGTTCTCCCTCTAACACTTATTTGCTCTCTCTCTTTATCTCTTTTTCCTTGCCACTACGAGCCTTAACTAGCTACTCTAAAATATAATTAGGTTGACTCTCCAGAGATAGAGTGACTTAATTTCAGAAGAAGACTCGACGGCCTCATCTCACCTGTTGAGAAACATGCCTAATAGATCTGGCATGTAAATCATCTACCTCATCTATTTTTTCTCACCATCATTCTCACATTTTTTTCAAAGTTTTTGGATTATATTTAGCTTGGCTACTGTCTTTTCAGCCGTCGAAAAGTTGATCCAGGATTGCGCGCTCGAAAGATTAAAGGATGTTAGCTTATGTCTAAAATTTCTTAATAATTCTCTTTAAGTCGGAAACAAACTTTTCAATAGAAGTTATTTTTAAAACAAATCTAGGATTGCCCTTGATTTATCAACAAAGTTTTCCTCCTCTTTATTTCGTACAATGAAAACTTTCTCATGTCAAAATCAGTCACTGCCAAAAAATAGGCCATCATTTTTCTTGGCTGCTCAACCAGTATAATTATTTTTTCTCATGATCTTTTTTTTACTTTTGACTAACGGGGGTTTAAGAGCCCCAAAGGTGAAGAGTGGATTTGGATAAATAAACTCAAGAAATTTTTACATGTACGATTAGGGTCAACGTGACCCTCTTTTTCAAGGTTTTTGAAATATAATTCACACTAAGTACACGTCATATCGCAAAACTTTCAAATGGAAAACTGAGGAAAATGAGAAAAGGGTGACGAAGTAAATTCAGTTAAAGTTCTGTAGAAGATATGACGTCACTGTAGCAATATTTTGCAAAATGCTTTTCCAATGTCAGTTCTTCACAACTACAGAAGATAACTATAGTGAAATTAAAACTGATATGATATCAACAGTAGCCTCGATTGCTTAATAAATTCTATATTGATGAATTCTCAAAAAATCGCTTGACACAATACGAGTAACTAAATTCGTTTTTAAGTGATTATTGTTTTTTAAATATTAAGGAAAGCTTACATTATTTTTATCAATACATTGATTATGATTTACTATTTAGACTTTTATCTTTAAAATTTGAGAAGTTCATGTTTTATTTCTATGTGATATTAAATCAACGGAGGGATGTAGAACGACAAGTTTTGAACAATACTGCTGAGGGGTGTTTCTTATAAGAGTTGACCAAGTTTTGGCAACATTGTGTTGAAATATTTGCCGACTTCTAATTGGGCAAAGTTTAAACATTGCCTCTTGTAACCGGATCCTTCAATATTGGTGACAAAGATTTTCTATTCGAATCAAGTGAGGGAATTGAATGGTCCACTCTAGTATGTTAATATTGCTCTGCAGGATCAACTCATACATTTCTTTCGAATCGTACTTCACATCCTTTTCTCGCTGGAAAATCAAATCATCATGCATCTCCACTCCTCCACCTTTTTTTAAATTATTAGAAGATATTTATCAGTAGGGGCCTCAATTGTGCTATCATCTATATGAATAGCACAAGTGCCATGAAAAGAAAACTGGCCCAAATCATAATGCTAAAACCTCCTTGCTTGAGTGTCGAGATGGTGTTCTTGCAATCATAGGCACTTCCATCTCGGCGCCAAACATGTTAATAGATTTCACCAAATGGTTGATTTTGTTTTCATTACAGCAACGCAATAATTACCAAAATTGATCTGTGTTCCTAATGGGCCATTGAACAAACACCCTTCTTGTAAATGGGTTCTTGCGGTGTGATAAAGATTTGAAAGCTTGTCCGGTGAGTTCATTTCAAAACGTTATTTTCTTTACTGGGGTTCAAGCCTTAAGCACATCTTATTCCATTGCTGTCATAGTTATCGTAAGGTTCTTCAATACAGAACTCAGTATCCCTTGACCAGCTTGTCGAGATATATTCCTTGGAACCATACTGCCAGGAGGGATTGCAGTGGTCTTCAAAGTTTTTCATTCTTAAGCAATACTACTTCCAATCCTGAGTGTAACAAGTAAGCTGTGTAGATACTCCTATGCCTTTTTACCTTCACGTTAAAGCGCAATTACCTTGCTGGCCATATTAGTTAAGAGCCATTAATTTTGTAGTTATGATGGCACAATGCACTATGACGGTTATGTACTAAATAAGGCTATCCACAAAGCAAACCTAACTAAACTATTTTCGGAAGCCATATTATCATTCTACTTCTTTAGAAAACATTCTAGAACAAATATATCAGTAAGTAAGCTAATTTCACAATATATTTTAGCAATTTGTAAATACTTATTCCCACCTTCACTTTCCTATTTGGCAAATAAAATATAATATACTCTTTAGTATAATTTATTTATTTCTTCAATTAACAAATAAAAATACATTATTTATAGTATTGCTATTAAATCTTAATTTCCTGAATATATATTAAATAACTTATTTAAATGTGGCCAAATATATCAGTAAGTAAGCTAATTTCAAAATATTTTTCAGCAATTTGTAAATACTTATTCCCACCTTCACTTTCCTATTTGGCAAATAAAATATAATATACTCTTTAGTATAATTTATTTATTTCTTCAATTAACAAATAAAAATACATTATTTATAGTATTGCTATTAAATCTTAATTTCCTGAATATATATTAAATAACTTAATTAAATGTGGCCAAATAATTATTTCTCCTCACTGGACATTAAAAAGTATAATGCTTTCATTTAGAACTTGTTTTTGTTATGTTGCTTAAGTTTGTGTCTTAAAATGTTGTATTTGCTCATATTAGGTATTTTGGGTTGTTTCTTTCGTTTATAACTTCACAGATTCCAAAGTAATTGGTTTAATTTCGAGAAAATCTTGTGCCAGAAAGGATAATTCCCCATTTAGTGTTTAGTTACGTCCTTTGGGAATTAAAGTAAATAATTTTTAAAATATATTCAATTAGAGTGATCACCTTTGTGGGTGATTAATATACTATTTTCCCACTTCGTTTAACTTTCATTTACTCCACCCTTTGAATTATTTGGTTGTCTTTTCGGTTTTTCGTAAATCGGTTAATTTTAGATGTGTGTATTGTAGGGATTAAGAATTATGTAACCATTGAAAACAGCATAATTTAAGAATAAAATACCTTGCTCCATTTGAACATCTTATTCTTGCCTGGTGCATTAAAACCATGTATGTATATACTTTTGTTACACTGGAAACCATTTTACAGACATGCGAATCTATTTACTGGTGGTCTATTTGCATAATTTGGATTTTTGAGCAAGGGCCCCCCTTAGATCCAACTACATCACTATTTTCCTCTTTATTTATGTATACACATCGTCATTTGGCTCATCGCCATTTGCACTGCATGGAAACTGTCAAGACAGCCACTCGGGTTCGAGGAAAAAGGAGATGGGAGGCGGTGGCAGCCCGAAGTTTGAAGTGATGCTTTCATCGCGTCTCGACCTTTGCCGCCGCGGATTTAGTCCTGATTTCCTCCACGATGTCAAGTGTTTTCTGTCGCATCCAAATCATGGACACACTCGGGGGCCGTGGCGCAATTTTATGAAATGCTCACTCAAACTCCCTCGAGAGGATTATTTAATACATCAGAAGGTGCGTCACGTTTTGGGAAGAAGCACTTGAACATGTCTTGAGATAAGCACTTAAATTAATAAAATAAGAGAGCTTTCAGGAATATACTTTACGGAATGGCTTGAGGCAGTATCATGTATATCTTCGAAACGTCACTCTAATTCTTAGTTGCTAATTTAACAATTTACAGGACATTTTAAATACTTCATTACATTTTCTAAAATCCTTCAAAATCTACATTTTTTTTAATTGATCGTTTTATTTTTCTCTGAGTAAACACTTTTATATAAAAATTTGTATCAGGTGCTAATAAATAAAGGAGAGAAAGAATGAGTAAGGACTCAGAGATGTTGACCACAGATATTGTCTTGAAAAGGAAAACAGATATTCAGACATTTTTTCTGGAAGGATAAGCGACATCTCTAATGGAACAATTCCGACTTTCGTGTAATGAAAGTGCAGCTTCCTTACTTATCCTGGAAAGTTTTTGCCAGTATGGGTGAAAATGTGTGATTTATCTACGTAAGTCAGGTAAATATGACCAGGAATACGGGAGTGCTTAGTCAAAAGTAGAATTATCTTGTTTACTTTTATTCCCTGCCCTATGGCGTTTCTCTTTCTTTAGTTATATCTCCTCACATTAGAAAAGAACAGATACAGATGCAACTAAAGAAAACACTCTCCACGTAGAATAAGGAACGATACAAAAAGTTCAAAGGCGCCACAAAGTTTAGATACATGCAGAGAAGATTCGTAAAATAAGGTTATGTACGGAGGCCAAAAAAAATCTTAAAGCAACAGATCAAATTTCGTGTATAAAATACATAGTATTAGATTTTGAATAAATGCTGTTTGAATTCTGATGATATAAAAATTTCAGAATACTATCAACTATTTCAGTTTAATATACGCAATTTAATAGACCGTGAGGTAATTAAGAGTGTAATTTTCTACTTCAAACTAACAAAACTTTTATTGGAAATTAAAACAGCAAGGATTATTTTTTTGGATTATGGGTAGGCAGGCAGCTGAGTAGTATGGAGGGTAGGTGGGTAGACAGGCGAACATGTCGTTAGGTACCGAGTAGGTAGGAGGGCAAGTAGGGAGGGATGCAGGTAGGTAAAGGCTCGTTTTACCTTCTGAGTATATTCCACCTATTTCTTTTTCACTACACATCATCTCGATTGGAAAAGCTAACATGTCGTTAGGTACCAAGTATGTAGGAGGGCAAGTAGGGAGGGATGCAGGTAGGTAAAGCCTTGTTTTACCTTCTGAGTATATTCCACCTATTTCTTTTTCACTACACATCATCTCGATGGAAAAAGCTAATAAGATGTGAATGAGGCGGAGTGTGATATCACGTCATGCTTTATTAATAATAATACTCACTAATTTCCTGACTAAATTTCCTATTTAATCAATTTAAAAATGTTTTTATTTCCTTTTGGAAAAAATAAAAAGAATTTATTGACAACCAAATAAATCCGTTAAGGAATCCTATGAATCTCCAAAAGGTTTCCATAGAAAAGAATATCTCTCAAAAATATGGCGTTGAAGGCAATAATAATTCTATAACAGTAAATTATTGATAACTGGTAAAATTCTTTACACGAAAACTACTCCTTAGAAATTTCCCCTGTAAAAAGTTTACCTCGTGAGAAAATTTATCTTGGCAAATTTCCCGCCAAAATATCAGTTGGAACAAATGATGCTGCCATTTTTAAAGAATTGAAACTAAATAATAAAACCAAGCAACAAAATGTAGGTATTTCTTTAATTAAAGGTGATGATCGTTTAAAGGTGTTTCCTTTGTTTATCCTTTTTTATTTCTTAAGGTATTTTCCCTTCTTTTTAATTTGAATGGAAAAATTCCTTTTCCGTTTTACCTTTTAACCTAATTAACCAAAACAAACCCCTTTTGTACCTACCTATGGTAATCAAGCTCCCACAGTTGCTCATGATATATTTAAATATTTATTTAATTACAAAGCTTAAGCATGGTGCTATCATCCATCCCATCTGATAAAAAAGGATAATTCTTTGCGATGTTGAAAATTACACCGACGAAAATCATGGCAACAAGAATCTGGAGAAAGCTAGTGAAAGTAAACAAGTGTATAAGAAATATAGCCATCGATCCTTCTGCAGGAATATAAGTGGGTAAGATTGCGGTTGTTGGAGCCCGTAGAGCACACAAGCCGTCTGAATTCTGAGGGATTATTCTAAAGATTCATCCCATCACTCTGAGTAGGAAAAGAAACGCAACAGATCTCGGTTGTAGTGGTTCCTTAATTTATATGTGAATGGAAGTAAGAACCATGTCGAGAAAAGTACATTAAGATGTTTAGTATTAAGTAAAAACGAAGAAATACCGCAAAACTAAGGACTCAGGATACCAGATGAGAGAAGTAAGAGGATAAATTCAACAAAGACTTATACATAGGTACAAAGATCAAAACGACCAGTGCTCAAATACAGATCGAGACAGTTTATAAAATCATCAGAGTAAAAAGTCACAAGAAAATTTAATTAAAGGGTGAGAATAAAGAAGAATAGAATAGAATGACATGTATTAATTCCAAATGAGACGAAGAATACTGATAAAGTGAGCTTAAAAGAAAGCACCCTATTTATACATATGAACAAACGCAAAACACCAATATAGATGTTATCCCTTATTTTAAATTCCACTCAAATTTTATCTCACATCCCTAAATATTGCATACCTGAGGCAAGAATCATAGGTAGATTGCTTTTTATGTAACACTTTTATAATTTCCCTTGCTTTAACTAGTTTTTCTTCATCTTTTCATTGTCGCTTGATATCTCTTATTTTTATGTTATCTCTCTCCTTCCTGTGTCACTATGTGATCGAAGACACTGAGACAGCTAATCGAGCTTCAAGCAAAACACCTCCTTTCGTTGGGCGAAGCTTTATTGGAGAGGGGCCCTCAAGCCAATACCAGCTGTCGTCGTCAATCTACGCTATAAAAGGGAACAAGATTTATTTCGAGTTTAATTGCTTTAAGCCATCTTCTTTTTATTGAATAGCCAAGAGCCGAAGAAAGAATGAGAAAAAGGAAGTAAACACAACAAACCAGAGAAATAATAATGAAAATAGCTGAAAAGTTTTATCGCATAAATTTGGCTAATTTCATGATTTTAATGATGAAGTAAAATTTTATAATTGATAATAAGATCAAAGAGGACACCCATCTGAGAATAAAACACTCCTTTTGAATGCAATAAAAATTAATTGAATAAAAATTAATGTTATTTGTAAATGCTCAAGAATAAAAATAAGTAATTTGACTTCTAAAATCAAATATTTATTTATGTAGCTTTCAAAACAAATTCTTTTGGATTTTTTATATCTTCCATAATAAAACATATTTCTTATTTCGAAATACACCAAATAAAAAAAGAAGACAGGCAGGGATGTATGCGAGGCAGGATCGTGCGCACGGGAGGAAGGATACTATGCAGGAAGACAAGCAGGCAATTAGGTAAATTGGTGAGTATATATCGAGGTAATCACACATATTAATATGCAGACAGGTAGTCACAGGTAGATAGATTAGCAGGTAGAAATGCAGCATCGTGTATAGGCATGTAAGCTGCTAACTGCTAGGCATATATACATAGAAGCTGGCAAGCAGGAGGGGAAGTGAGGAAGTAAGCAGTTACAGAGAAATCTTATCTGTAAATTACAAAGGATTTTATGTGTGACCATGGCACAATGAAGAAAAAAAATAGAGAATGGCAAACAGCAAAGAAAATAGATGTTCAATAAAAATTTCGATCTCTTGCCATTAGATATCTTTCCCAAATCATAAGAGGAGTGGTTAGAATCCCTCATGATAGCAGCAAAACATGTTTCTATAGCTGATGGAATTTCTTCCGTGTCGAGAAAAATAATATGGTTTAAGAACTTTCTCAGGAACTTGTCTACAGTGAGGAATACGAGCAAAAAGCCCTCATATACCAAAAGACACAAAGAAAAAGTATGACGTCGGTCTAGGCATACATGACAACTGAACTTGACAAAATTATCTTCGCAGTCGAATCAAGTTTCTCTGGATGGGATGGATGGGTTGGCAGGAGGCTAAGTCGTCAAAGGACGCCAAATAAAGCAGTTCATCAAGTGAAAACAATGATGAGAAGGATTAATGATTTGCCTTGATTTATGGGAGATAAGATAGTAGGACCTTTCAAAGAGGATGATGCCCTTAAAATGTTTCAATCCATGCTGCGAGTTCTTGAAATAAACCCCCTACCTTGCTTTAAGACAAAGCTAGTGAGGATAATGAATGGTACTTGTCACAATGCAGGTTAATACTCCTAGTAGATGTATCACAGTCAATTAAAGAAGCCTTTGCTTTAATTGAAAAACAATCCTTTACACCGTATATTTTTACTACGCAATTTTAAACAACCATTAATCTTAGAACTAGACAATGATATCGTTATATAATTTCTTTAATTGGCATGATTGCTGTTATAGTAGTAGTCTCCTCTCTAAATTCAAAGTAAGTATAGTAAATTTTAAATCATTATTTAATTTGTAAAAGACCATCTTCTAATTTAAGTAAATTAGAAGAAATCATTACCAGACGGTTGTTGGAAAAGCAAATTAGGTCACATATTTTGCTATAAAGACTGGGCCTTATTCCATCTTTCGTCATATCACTCAAAAATAGATTTGGGAAAAGAATTTGCTTAGAAAGAAAAATCTTCATCCCTTAAGAAACCCATTTTGGATAAAATAATGTATCTTAACCTTTCCCAAACATAAGTGATTTTACTGCTTTCGTAACCTCTGAGTAGTTTATGGTTATTTTCTTAGTAAAATTACAAGATAAAAAGCGAGATTCAAAAGGTTTGTTGAATATTCCACAAATCATGTATTAGGTATTACCATGCATATTTAAAGCAAATGCTTTTCAAAATATTTACTTTTTTGCTTAATGAACTCCTAAAGTCTGTTTCTATTGATTTAACTATTCTAAATTATCCTGTTTCTTTCGTTTCGAACCAGCCTGTAACCGTTGTTTTAGCACATTATGATTGCAAATCCAATTCTCCTCAATGATGTTTTAAACTGCGGAAACCAAAACAAGAGGCACGAGGTAAGATCAAGGCTATAGAGTTAATGCACTAAAATTTCCTATCAAATTCACGTAGAACCTTCCCCTCTGACCTCTAAGAATGTGTTATTCATTGTCTTTGTTAAAGAGAGCTTCCAGGCGCAACTTCCCTCGTCGTTTTCAACCAAGGCAATGTTGAGAAATGAACCCTTATTAATAACATTTATTTAAAATCAGCTAACTTCTTCCTGATGTCCATAGAGATTGAATCTTTTGCTTAGGAAAGTAAATCTCATCCTCTCCGTTGATTAGCGTTCCACCAATTATTTAAAACCTTGATGTCAAATCTATCCGTTATTTCCATGGAGAGAAATCTAGTTTTATCCCCTTAAGAAAACTAATCCAATATGGTGAGTAGTTCAATTTGATTCCATCATTAGCTCTCTCTCTCTCTCTCTTTTTTTTCTCTCTCTCTCTCTCTCTCTCTCTCTCTCTATCTATCTATCTATCTATCTCTCTGCCTTGGCTGCTTTGTTACCATCCTTAATAACAAACACATGGCTAATTCTGATAATATCATCACAGGAGTAAACATTTATCGCCATTTAAACAGCACAAAACACTATTGATTATAATATTCATTTTAGTCATGACCTTTGCTGTCATTCAGATGAGCAATAATATGATATACATCGAATAAAAACAGATAATTAATAGAGGATGAGAAATACGCCCACTATCTACCCATGTTAGAGATAGATAGATAAATAGATATTTCCCCTACAAACTGAGCAGATTCTTACCTGCTGAGATATAGCGTCAGTTATGAAACTTTAATTACCAAATTAAACAAAAAATGAAGACTTCAGAAAGTGAACTTTTCTCATTAATTCCTCGCTCTAATTACTTTCTAGTTTTTGTCTGCGATAATATTTCTTCTAAATTAAACCCAAAGATTAAAACAAATTTTGAGCTCAGAAGAAATGCACGTAAATTTTATCACGACGCGAAACCCATGGGCAGATCCTACAAACTATCTCTTCATAGTGTATGAATTTCTGTTCTGCTACATCTCTGTCGCTCTTCTTCTCACTTTCTTTCTCTTTACCTGCTACCTTTTTACTTTACTATATGAATAATGATTAAAAAAGGGTTCTTTCTCGTTTGTTCACTCCTAAAATTCAGGTTCTCAAGAGAGTAATGTCGTTTGGCATCGGACCTATAAAAGAAATTTATATATGACCTAAGGTTCTGATTACACGACGTAACAATTTTTGCAAATGTTTTGTTTATTATGATTTCTCTACTACTGTTGACCAATTTTCTGCGCTGATTCCAGGAGAGGGATAATTTTTCGGGTATAATCAATTGTTACAGAAATACCTTAATGTTTATATTTTTACAAAGCGCAATTTACAATGATCTAAATATTCGACAATTTAATGTATTTTTTCTTTTTCAAATTGTTTCCTAGGATATAATTTTATCTTTCTTGAGCATGACAACTTGATTATGCAAAAGTTCCCCTGATACATTTTGTTATGTGTGTGTATATTTGTAAGGACAGCTCAATCTAGCCGCATAATTCATCATATTTTCGACCTGTTTCGCTCGCGCGCCCACGTCGACGCCATAATCTGCGAGCAACCTACGACTGACTCATCTTGGAAATGTGTCAGTTCTCGCGATATGTACGCGCACGCGCGCCGAAAAACCTACTGAGCTACTATTGGAAATCAGTGTATCTAGCCCCCGACTGAGTGACCAACATCAAGTACGCTCCTCTGGTGAGCTCGTATAAATCAACAATTCTGAATTTAAGTGGGATGTTTGTAGGGGCTTCAATATGTTCGCTTTCTTGCTTGGCTTGCAAGGTTAACACACAAAGTATTACTGTTTCTTTTGTTTATGGGATAGCAGAGCTGATAATGATCATCACCTAAAAGTTAAGTAGCCCCCTGATATGAATTCCAGCCAGGGAAGATAAATGTTTTCAGAGACCCTCTTGTGGAGCCAGTCAAGGGTTTATTACCCCCACTAGGATCGATAAAACATATTGTCAAGTCCTTATAATTTTGAATAAAATCCTTCCAAGAAATCCATCTCATATTTCCAAAGCTTTATGAGGCTAAGATCAAGGATGGTATATAGTTGGACCCCAAAAAACCCACAATGTTTAAGTGTTAGAAACTTGAAAGAGCGATGAACAGATTCGAAAAGGATGTAGGGCCTGCACCTTGGAAATTACAAAGAGCCAGACTGCACGCAACTGGTAGAAAAGCAAGCTTCTTGAAGGTACACTTCTTGTATCCACATCTAGTTTTCTTTCCTGAAATCCTCGGTGATGTTAGTTGGTACCATTATGAGAGATTTCATCATGACATCGGAACAATGGACAGAAGAGATTAAAAACGATGGGATACTGATATGAAGGAAGACCATTTATATAAGAAAACTAGTCAGAAATAATACAAGAGTTCTCACTCAAAAATCACGAACTTCCAACCATTTTTATTTTTTCATTATATATTGCTCTAATTTCCTTTATAGTTCCGAAATACGTAGTAATGTGTAAAAATTCACATAATATTCTCTCATTATCCTTACAAAATCGAAATCGATTGAACTAGACTTATCGCCCTTGAGGAAGAGTTCTTATACACAGATTAAATGGAAAACAAACAAGATGACTGAAAATATTAATGATATAGCAAAGTAAGGTGATATTGGAACTCAGTGGCAAAATACGCATATAAAAACAAGAAAATTAGCATTTAAATAAAACTATAGTTTAGTAGTGTTATTACTTAATTTTTCTAACTTTAAACCATCATATCAATCGAAATAGGTAGGCAGATTGTCATAGTTAACAAATATTATTGAGCATTTTCTTCAAACCAGCTGAATTATATTTTAGGTCAAGCAAACGCCAACTAGTTATGCATTGATCGAGTGTTTTTAATAATAATTCTAATTATCTGCGGATCAATGTTGATAACACTGGTCTACGTCATAAAATGTACCTTAGGGTTTCTGTAGTATTTCTTAATAAAATTGACATCCTAAATCCGAATCTGGCATCCGTTTTTCTCTATCAGGTCCAGTTTTTGCGATACAGAGGATGATCATAATTTTATAGTTTAGAAATGTCCTATATTACATCAATATTTTAATGGTTTTTGCAATACAGTATTCGCAGGAAGTTTTGTGTACATTTTAAGTAATTATGTTAATAACTTTATATTTTTGCAGGTTAGAAATTGCTTAGCATTATAATAAGAATAATAGTGGATGAGTTAAAAATGAACAGAAAATGTAAGAATAGCTGCGACAGATTTACTATCTTTGCGGCAAAGTGATTTTTTCCAACAGCAATGTAAAATCTCTGCTGTAATTAAATCTTTGTATCATGCATAATTTGGAATAAGGCGCAGAGATCAAGATAAAAGTTTTGCACCACAAATCTGCTGCAAGGGATGCTAAGGGATGCTACATAAGTTTAAGACACTGGAGTCAGGGCGGAAAGAAGTCTCTTTCTTTTGGTGTTCCCATGGTGTGGAGAGAGGGCAAGGACCACACTACGGACTGCTATTTTTGCATGATAAATCTTAAAGATGGTCATTGTATCAACTATTTAAGCTTTCTGTATTATACTGGATGGTTAAAATGTCATTATTATGCATAGACTTAGCATAAAATTATAAACTAACATAGTTCACTTCAGCATAAACATATCTTTTACTAAATATTTATGTACTATCTGCAACTCCAAATTAATTCCTTAATGTAATATGCAATTATATTTTTCACAGGTATAAATAAGAAGAATAAACATACTGTGGCATATCCGGATGTCCCTTATGCCATAAAACCCCTGCCCCATGGTCCAGGAATTCTTATACCTTCTCCCCTTGAACATATAAGATCTCCATAAAAAGATTATTATGCAAGTTGATCAAGATTATGACACATCTGAGTCCTGTCAAGTTTACACAAATGATATGGTCGCACTACCATTCACTCAAGTTCATTTAAATGGCTTGTCCAGGGATCTAGGGCTTTCAAAGGAGAATGCACAACTTTTTGGCTCTAGATTTCATAAAGCTAATCTTCTGACTAAAGAAAAAACATTTTTTTTAGTACAGAAATGGAGAACAAGAGTTTCGAAGCTCTTTTTACAGCATTCTTTCAGCTCTTTAGTATACTGTGCCAATATTAAAGGACTTGTTGAGGCCCTTGGAATTCCCTACAACCCATTAGAATGGAGACTTTTTATAGATTCCTCCAGTAGAAGTTTAAAACCTATGTTACTGAATATTAACAACAAGATAGCTTTCGTTCCTATAGGCCATTAAATCGAACCTCCTGAACCTTATGAAAATTGGAGGATATGTGGTGATTTAAAGGTAAGATCATTTTACACTTGCCATTTCTAAGCTGTTTGATATTGACATTTTAATTTTTAATTGTTAATACTTGTATACACCTTTTGGTCAAGTTACATTTTACAAGAATGCAAATCTGGAAATCACGAGTCATAGTTTAGTTATAATTTTTTGTTGAAGTGTGTCACTATAGGTAAATGCATCCTTTTTGTGTTAATGTTGAACTTATCCTAATTAAGAAGGTATAAAACATACTCGTAACTCAATAAACTTACAATAAGAGGTACATATATCCAATTAGTTCCAATACAATAATTTAATTCATCGGCATACAGTATTTTTCAGGAGATATTCTTATTATTATTGTTTTAACAAATATTACTTTGAATTTGTTTTTAGAAATATTACACTTTGAATTTACATTTTCTGCTAAATTTACTTTCAAGTAGTGTCTATTATACTTAGGATGCAAAGAGGCTACAGAAAGCATCACTGTTTCCTATGTTTATGGCAAAGTGGTGCAGATAGTATGCACTATGAGAAGAATGTTTGGCCTCCACGAGAAGCATTTAGAATTGGATCAAACAATGTGATAGCTGAACCTTTAGTGCCTTGTCACAAAATATTGCTTCCTCCACTGCATATAAAGCTTAGCATAATGAAAGATTATGTCTAAACTCTTAAGAAAGAAGGCTAAGCTTTTAAATTTCTTCTTAAAAATTTGCAAAAATCAGTGACGCTAAGCTCCATGCAGGAATTTTTTATGGACCTCATATCAGGAACTTGATGAGAGATCAACAGTTTGAAGCATCAATGATGGACATAGAAAAAGATGCCTGGAAAGCTTTTAAAGCTCTAGTTCCCTATTTTCTAGGCAATAAAAGAAGCCCAGAATATGTTGCCCTGGTCAATCAGCTCCTAACAAGTCTCAAACATTTGGGAGCTCGAATGTCTATAAAGATACACTTTTATAGTCTCATCTGGATTATTTTCCAGAAAACTGAGGGGATCACAGTGAAGAACAGGGGGGTTAGGGGTGGGGATTCCACCAGGACGTAAAAACAATGGAATCCAGGTAACAGAGTAAATGGGGCGTAAACATGCTTGCTGACTACATTTGGTGTTTGAAGCATGATGGACCAGATGACAGGCACTAACAAAAATTGTCAAGGGCGTCTTATCTTAGAAATTAGAATTATTTTCTTTATTATGTTGCATTCTTTAATTTTTTGCTTTATTAAAAGGATTATAGTTTAAAATACATTTATTTCTGTTTCTATGGTATAACAATAATAATGCATCATTAAATAGAAAAAGGTTTTTGAACATTTTTTTTAGGAAAAATGAGGTCATCTCAATGAAAATGGTGTATGCTGTATTGAGAAAATCTGACCTGATTGAACAAAGATACATTAATTTTTGAGCTCGGAAGGTTTGATTCATTAAGAAAGCACAAAGAAATCTTTTTCAAACACAGGTCTGTGTAATGAATAAGTTTTGAAATGCTTTATTTTTTCTTTTAGCAAGACAATAATTACTTGACAGCCGAATAGAATATGACTTCTAATTTTAGCACAACTTCATGATCTTCAAGATGTCGGTCTTCATTCAAGATATAAAAATAAGTCTCGTGTTTGATGAAGAAATGCTATCTTCTAGGAAGAACATCGCATTAAATGTGTAGATATAAATTCAATTTCTAAATCCATGTAAAAGTATATCCATTATTTCTGAGGATTTTAATTATAAATAACCTCAATCAACATTTGCATCTTTAATTGTCTTCCATGTCCTTAGGAAAAGATAAGCAAAAGGTACAAATTTTGCTGTGTCGTAGGCTAGCTGAGGTTGGTGGGAGTGTATACATATATATATATATATATATATATATATATATATATATATATATATATATATATATATATAATTGTAGGGGAATCGACTCTCTCCCTTCTCTCCCAGTTAAGATACGGGACGTTGACCGCAAAACATCCGGGCCAGGCACATTGGATCAATCTCGTAACCACAGCCCCTCAACACTCGTTTCTATGAAAAGCAGAACGTTTTAAACTGCAAGATCTCCCCTAAGAGTGTGTTTTAAATTTCAGCCTCAAGTACGAAATTGGAGACGCGTTTCTCTCAAGCTCGAAGGGGCAACTGGACCAGAGGTAGGAATTGCTGATAAAAACCACACACCCCTCTTACCCCTATCCTAGTGGGGTGACGAGGTATAAATACCAAATACTAGAGAAAAACGAGGTAGAATCTGTGAGTCAACCAGGCTACGAAGTCCGCTGCAAGAGAGGCCGGGCTACCAAGAGAAGGGACTACGAAGCAGCTAATTCTCGAGCTAGTCGCTGGTTATCAAACAGAACTTTAAGTTAACTTGCTCGAGTTTAACTTATTTTCATCAGAGAACCCCTCTCCCCACTATCCTAGCCCTTGAAGAAGAACCCCCCCAACTACAGTCCTCGACCTTGAAGAAGACCTCCTCCTGAGTACACTCCTCGCCCGTGACGAATTCTGAAACAAGAAAGAAAAAGCTCCCCCTCGAGCCCGTTACCCGGTGGTCACAACGAACTCTAAGTTAACTTGATTTAACAACCACGTTCAACTTATTCTCATCAGAGAACCCACCCACACTATCCTGGTGTAGCACAAAGAACTGTGATAGTCCTCTCCCTTGAGGAATTCTGAAAGGAAGAAGAAGAAGCTCCCCCTCGAACCGAGTTCAACTTACTCTCGTCAGAGAGACCCCGCCTATCCTGTTGCTTCCTAAAGCACAGTGATAGTCCTCGTCCGTGAAGAAGACCCCCCTCCGCCTAAGTACCGTGTTAGCCCCCCATCTACCACACTTGCCAAAGTCCCTTGTGACTGTAAAGAAATCCCGTCCACCGCCAACCATCTAGTCGAGGCACGCGTCAAAGAACCCACGGGATGCCTGAAGTGTCTAGACTCATTGAGTTCAAGGTCAGACTCTAACCCGTCACCGGAGCAACCAAGGTATTTAAATTCCATTAGAGCCAATTATCCTATTTTTTATATTCAAGTGATTAGCGAGTTAACCAACAATATAATGTCAAGTTATAAAGCCTTCTTTAAGAGTATTGTACGCCATATTGTGCCTTTAAACTTGTAATATTTCTGTGGTTTAGGTTTATTTTTGTTTTTGTGTTTTAATTAAAGTTTTAGTTTGTTTAACAATTTTGTTTATTCTAACCTCTAATCGCTACTTATGGTATAGGGAACCTTTAAATTTTAAAGAAGTCAAGACCCTAAATAATAATAATTAAATCATGTATAGCAATTAGAGAGGTATAACGTTAATCAAGGAGTAGTAGGTAAACAAGCTCATACGTACGAACATCCTTCTATCACTCAGTCCTTCCTATACGAACGACATAATTGTTTGATGTCAAGGTGTGGGGTGCTTCCTATTCTACGACGTTAAATATTTGGTGTCAAGGTGTGGGGTGCTTCCTATAACACGACATTAAATAGTTGGTCTCAGGTGTGTGGGTTTCTTCCGATACTACGACATAAATGCTAGGTGTCATGTTTTATGGGTATTGGAAGAACTTATTGGAATTTGTCTTGTATTCCCTTCAAGAAAGGTAAAGGTGTGCCAAGCATTCGAGGAAAGATGTAAACATAACAAGATCGTTAGATAAATTTCCAGTGATTAGTCTCTCAAAATTATTAATAAATTTGTTGTTGGAGTGGTATTCCAATCAGCCAAGTATTTGGATTAAGGGGAAGTTCGGCAGCACGCTACCTGTTGAGTTGGTGCATAAGTACCTGAGTGTACAGCGGGGAGAGTGTGATGGATATCCATAAAATGGATTCGGACGAAATATTACAAAACAAGCCCAAATGCTGGGACTTGAAGGCTACGATATGAATGCCTAAACCCTGTCAGAACTGAGTGAGGATAGAAATGGAAGAAGAAACAAAAGAAAGAATAGAGTGGGAAAAAGAGGACGAAGAAAGAAGAATACCGAAGGGAAGTAAAACAAACAAAAGAATAATCCAGTTGAAAGGAGAAGCAAAAGAATTAAGAATGAGGATAGAAATGGAAGCAGAGGAAAGAAGAATAAAGATAAAAAGTGAGGTAGAGGAAAGAAGAATACAGATGAAAAGAGAAATAGCGAAAACAGAAAGAGAAGAGAGAGAAGAGAAGGAAAGAATGCTCACACTTAAAAGGGCATTTATTGAGAATCAGATGAAGGTCGAAGAAGCTCTAGCTACTCTGAAACTAAGACAGGACCGATGAATACCCAGCCAAAGGGGGGTAACGATGGAAGAGGTAGTAAGTAGGGATGAGGTACCACCCGGAGTACCTAAAGACGAACCTACGAGGAGAACCTACTCAAATGGGGTGACGATGGAGCAAGAGAGAGCTGTCAATGTGGTAGACCCAGGTAAACTGATTCAGAGGTTAGACGAAGGGTAATGAGTATCCCCTACCCCCAGTAGTCTTTCCTCAAGACGAAGCATCCACGAAGTTACCACTAAAACTCCAAGTCGTAGTGAGCTCCACGCGCATTAATGATCCGGTAAGGAAAATTGTTTCCGAACCAATTAGATCGAACACAGACTCGATCTCCCAAGGTTCATTTTTAAAGGAGGACTATAGGACCCCGCTCCCATCAATTATGCCCCACTGCAACAGGCCGCTCTAGCCATGAGGCTTAGTTTAAAAGTATTCAAGTACCATAAGAAGAGTAATTCGAGTAGGTTGGAATAGTACTACCTTTTTGTGACGTACTTGGGAAGACCCCATAAATCGAACACCTCTTTAATATGAGCTATATCAAAGAGACCGATAAAGTACAGTCGCTCTATAAGCTTACTAGAAATGCCATTGAGGGTTATTTCAGCCCCTAGTAAGCGTGAAACCAGGTTTTCATCAGCTTTTGTGTTAGTAGAGATCGTTAGGATTTAAATTCTTAAACATTTAGAAATGTAAGCAAGTAGCTTGTTTTTGTTTTTGTTGGTGTAATCGATAAATTAGGTTTTAGCTTTGTTTTAAGGTTACATTGTGTGGCGAGTATGTTAAATTGTGCTGGGTAACACCCTTAGTAGGCTTGCGAGGCCTATTTCGACCCATGGCCTTTGTACGCGCGCGCGTGGTCACTCAATTAAAAGAAACTTAAAGTAAAAGAAGGCTCAAGGAGATGCAACTTTGCTGTACTTGACTAGGTTGAGTTAGTTGTTTTGAGTTCCCTGGAGTCCACCCCATTAAGTTCTTTGAAGGGAGGTTTGTAGGGTAATCAACCCTCTCCCTTTTCTCCCAGTTGAGACACCGAAAGTTAAATGCAAAACATCCGGCCAGGCACCCTGGGTCAATCTCGTAACCACAGCTCCTCTCCACACGTCCCTATGAAAAGAAGAACGGTTCAAACTGCAAGATCTCCCATATGAGTGTGTATTCAATTTCACCTCATGTACGAAATTGGAGATGCGTTTCTTTCAAATTCGAAGGGCCAGCTGGACCAGAGGTAAGACTTGCTGAGAGGAAGCGTTGGAGTAAGAACCCTCCTGCGGCCCGTCCACAAGCACTCCTCCCCCCCCCCTCCTATCCCTACCCCAGTGGGGTGACGAGGTATAAATACCAAACACTTGGGAAAAACGAGGTAGAATCCGTGAGTAAACCAGGTTACTAAGTCTGCTGCAAGAGAGTCTGGACTACCAAGGGAAGGAACTACGAAGCCTCTCATTCTCGAGCTAGTTCCTGGTTATCAAACGCAACTTTAAGTTAACCTTACTCAAGTTCAATTATTCTCGTCAGAGACCCCCCCTGTCCCCCTATCCTCGCCCTTGAAGAAGAACCCCCCGAGTACAGTCTTCGCCCTTGAAGAAAACCCCCTCCTGAGTACACTCCTCACTCTTGACGAATTCCGAAACGAAAAAGAAAAAGCTCCCCCTCGAACCCGTTACCCGGTGGTCACAACAAACTCTAAGTTAATTTGGTTTAAGAACTAAGTTCAACTGATTCTCGTCAGAGACCCAACGCCCCACTATCATGGTGTAGCACAAAGCACCTTGATAGTCCTCGCCCTTGAGGAATTCCGAAACGAAGAAGACAGAAGCTCTTCCTCGAGCCCGATCCCCGGTGGTCACACTGAACTCTAAGTTAACTTAGTTTAAGAACCAAGTTCAACTTAGTCTCATCAGAGAGACCCCGCTTATCCTGGTGCATCCTAAAGCAACATGATAGTCATCCTCCGTGAAGAAGACCTTCTTCCTCTGAGTAATCTGTGGCCCCCATCTGCCACACTTGCCAAAGGCCCTTGTGGCTGTCAAGTCATCCCGTCCGCCGCCAACTATCTCGTCGAGGCACGAGTCAAAGAACCCACCGGATTCCTTAGGTGTCTGGGCTCATTGAGTTCAAGGTCAGGCTCAAACCCTGTCACCGGAGCAACCAAGGTATTTAAACTCCAATAGAGCCAATTAGCCCTTTTTTTTATATTGAAGTGAGTAGCGAGTTAACCAACATTATAATGCCAAGTTATAATGCCTCCCTTAAGAATTATTGAATGCCGTATTGTTCCTTTAAATTTTTAATATTTCTGTGGTTTAAAATTATTTCTGTATTTTTGTTTTAATTAAAGATTTAGTTTGTTTAACAATTTTGTTTATTCTAACCTCAAACCGATACTTATGGTAGAGGGAACCTTTAAAGTTTAAAGAAGTCAAAACCCTAGATAATAAAAATCAAATTAGATATAGCACTTTTAGAGAGGTATAACGTTAGTCAAGGAGTCTTCTTTTTTTTTTTTTAGTACGTACACAAGCCCTAAGTACCAACTACTTCCATCACTCGGTCCTTCCTATACTACGACATAAAGATTAGGTGTCAAGGTGTGGGATGCTTCCTATACCACGAAAATAAAATTTATTATGAAAATTTCGCATTACCTATGGGATGACCTTATATTATCTTAAGCTTTAAGCCCTTAAACTCTAAGAGACGATACGAAAAAGTCGGCTAAACGAAGGAGGCTTAAACACTTTGATATATTTAAAAATAAATGCCCACATTATCTAGGCTTATATGTATATATATAATATATATACATATAAGTATGTCCGTGTGGAGTTTTGTCAATTTTATATTTTTCCGACGGCATTAAGACAAGTCCATTAAATTGGTCCCCTTTATTCCGTTTCCAGTACAATCCTTTTGATTTACACGCAAAAAACGATGAAAAATGAACATTTGAATTTGTCTCGGTCGTGTTGTTGGGAAATCATTTTAATGCATCAAAAAGGACACAGCTAAAAGCGACACAGGACCCTCACGATTCTCGCCGTTCCAGGCGTCGCCTTTGTCAGGATGGAAGAGGAAATTTCCGTCGGTGGTGAAAAGAAAGAAGGAAAATGGAGGCTATGATGAAGTAAGGGCATTGTAGGGATAATGTGAATAATTAGGGGAAGGAAACTCTCTCTTACGTGTAAATAAGAAATTTGATTGACACACCTATGCCAAGGGACGCACCGCTTTCAAGCGGTGCGTCGAGTCTGGTGGTTAACGCGCAAACACATCTTCCTAATACCTCTGTCTTTTTAATCCCAGCGTTTCTCAACTCACAACACATCCCTCTTCTTCCCTAGCACCTGCATAAAGGGTTTTCCTATTCGCACTCTCTCACGCGGAAAGGATGATACCCTTCCTTGGGCCATATATGTTTTTTTTTCTGGCTGAAAGATGACAAAACACTAATATAACTCTGCCATTCCCTCCAAAGGTGACTGGCTGCTCGGGCCTTTGGGATTTGCAACGATTGTCATTTTAATTTATGTTTATGCGAAGTTCTGAACCGATCTTAGGACCTCATCCACTGTTTGGAAGGGAAGGGCTGAGAAATTTATTATTTATTAACAACTCTATGCTACTGAATATATATATATATATATATATATATATATATATATATATATATATATATATATATATATCACACCCAAAGACTTCCAAAACTTTCATCGCTGAGTTCTGATCGTCGCTATGGATCTGGGAATTAGGCAAAACGACAAGGAAATCTGTTAATCAAATATGGATGACTTAGGATCCCGTTCACTTTTCTAAGTTCAAAGTGGGTAAAAAGATAGATGAAGGGGGGGAGGGCAAAAAGGAATATTGAAATTTCTCTTTCGGGGTTTGAAGAATTGCAATTTGAAATGGTTTTTCACTTCGAAAACAAAAAAGGCAAGAAATAAAGAATTTTTTATTTCATTAGATATATAAATTACCAATCACATCTTATTTAGAATAAAAGGTTCAATTCTAGCTTCTCCATCTACCCAAAGGCATAAATTCCTTAATTTGGAAATATGTAAATTCTCATTGCCTGGAAATTAGCCTTTGCACATTCAACTCATCCAACTCTATAAAATACTAAATGGTACCAACAATTTATATGTATTATCAGTTGTTATTTAAGTTATATAACCAGGTAGCAACTAAATCTAAAAGCTATAAGCTTATTATGAAAATGTGTTCCACTTCGTTATGGCAAAAACTTTTTCTCGTAGAAAAATTATACAGAATTGAAATTATTTCCCCTCGAAACTCATTGAAGGCTCTTCCGTCCTATGGAGCTTAAAGGCTTTAATTTTGATAATGTGATTTATCTTTAAAGAAAATTAATTTAGTTTAATCTTACTTACCATTATATGTATTCCTCAATAATTTAAAGCTAAAATGTGGCGTAGAATTCTCTTGGATTCTCCCATTCATTGGATTATTATACAGGTAGATAAAGAGAACGTTATTTTCAAGGTGCTGTTATCTCTGCCCTTATATTAAGGTAAATATGTCAAACTTCTTTATTATCCAAGATCCATTGTTATCTACTTGTTTCAACATCTAGTTTAAATGAGTAACAATTCTGATACTACCAGTAATATTAGTTTTGCTAATGAAGTAAACGATAAACAACTAGTGTAAAATTTAAGCTGTTGAATTTGAACGACTTTTTAAATTCTTTCCTTGGAATTTGGCAGTTTGTATAGGTCCTTTTGATTTATTCTTTTGAATTTCGTATCAAATGAATGAAATTTATACTATTTCATTGGGAGAGAATTTGATCATCTTACATAGATTGTGATAGAAATGCCGGTAGGCTACCGCACCTTGCTTCTATCACATATTGGCACTCATGCTTGCCGTGTGTATCCCGCGAGAAGAAAAAAGCATGGCGTTCTTATCGCCCTAACATTTCCCGAGTATTATCTTCCCTCGCTCCAAGTTTAATCAAGGACGTTCATTTCCAGGTTTGCCTGCAGGCGTCGATGTGGCCAGGTTAAGTTAGGCGTATGGGAAGATAAGAGTGTTCGAATCGCTAGCAGGACGTTCTATGGAAGTCCCCCCATTGCTCCATACCCCGAGGGGCTGGCTCCGGATATTTAAGCGATATAATTTCTCATTTGAATCAGAATTCGATAATCTTCGTCAGGCATCCCCGCCTTGTGCACCTAGAAAATCTACCTCGAGAACCCCCTTATTGTCCAGAAGGGGACAATATCCTTGAGTGCCAAGGTCCGTGCCCCTCGAGACGCCAAGTCAACAGGGCCCACCTTATTGTTCAATTGTTCAGAAAAGAACAACTTTAGAACAGTCATTGTTCTTCGAGCCCGTTCGACAAGAAACGGTACTCGCTGCCCTGATATCACGTCAGTGGTAATTTAATTACCCCCATTTAACGTTCTTTCAAGAGAACGCTTGGTTACCCCACTAAACTCAATTTTTCATCCAGAACATCTCTGGTATCCTGTCTCAAGGATCGCTCGGACTTCTGAGCCCCACATCGCTTCCACTCCTCGAAGTCTGTCCTTCGCGCCTCGTTAAGGACAACCTTCCCTAAAAAACCCTCCTGGGAAGGAAATCGCCATTCGGACCGAAGCCATTTCTTCAAATCACCTTCATATACGCGCCGACCTTATAAATACGTAAGCTACGAATTGCCAACCTAACTCCGCGCTTTAACACGGATTTAGCCGACCCTTTCCCTTCCTGTTTGTTTTGTCATTTATATCCGTTTAAATCTTAATCCACCGCTTAGTTAAATTTATCCTATGACTCTTTCATGCCATGTGCATTTCCTATTTTAATCCACGGTCATGTAAATATTTTCCACGTGTTATTTTTGTTAGTTTTATTAATATAATTCTATTTTATTAATGCTTGCAATATTTTTTTTTCTTGGGCTCCGTTCCACTTCTTAAGTATATTGAAGATAAATAAACCCTCTCCAGGCCTATTTATTAATGTAGTATAATACTCGGTCATCTTATTAAATCCCCTCACTCAAATATAGAGTAATCGCCACAAAGAATAGATATATAGTATATCGTCAGGGGCCTTTTCTACGACATATATATTTATTCTATTTAAATTTGGTGTCAATTGTGTTAGGTGTAACGCTATATCTTTGCAAACACTGGTCTCAGTCGAGTGAAGCATAGTGTTATACGTTATAAGAATAGAGTATATTAATTCCCTTTTTTTAACGATTGCTATCCCCTTTTGCAAACTTAAGAAGCTGGAGTAGCTCAAGGAACTGGTATAATAATTTGTTTTTGTGTTTTTTTTTTGTTTTTTTTTACTCATTGGTTACCTAGGTCGAGAAACCAATTTGGAATAGGTCAGTGCCCATATTTAGGAAGGCCAATTCTCTAGAAGGCATACTTCCTACCGCAAAAGAAATTAGTTGCTTGAATACTGCCTACTAAGAGCAAATATGACTCAGTTTGAAATCTTCAAACCTCAAGGAGAATCATTGGGACTTCCGGAAGAGAATTAATTGAGTATATCTAAGACGAGCAACGAGCCGAAAGAGAAGAGTTAAGAGAAGAAAGGCAAAGAGAAGCAGAAAGAGGAAAGTTAAGAGAAGAAAGACATAGAGAAGGAGAAGAGAAAGAAAGAGAAAGAGAAATTTCAAAGAGAAGAAATAGAGGCCCGAAGAAGGCAAGCCGAGCCTCACCATGAGCTTTAAATGGCACGCGTACAAGCTGAAACACAATTAGTGAGTGTACATTCAGAAGCCCCGTCCAATCCCCCACTTAAGCTCCCCAATTTCAGGGATGGAGAGGATTTCGCAGCATTTTTATCGCATTTCGAAAAGATACTTGAAATCAACAACCTGGACTTGGAGGCCGAAGGCGTAGTGAGGTTACTGCCCCTCTTAAATTCTAAATTGCGCGACATTTTCATTTCCCTACAATCGGAGTGTACAATTGACTACAGTACATTAAAAGCTGAATTATTGGCCGCTCATAATATGACTCCCGATTTCTACAGACAGGAATTTCGAGGAGGTCGTATTAATCCTAGACAGACGTTACGTCAATTCGGATACATTCTCCAGAGGAATTTTAAATTGTGGTTATAATCTTCAAAAGTTGCTCCTGACTAATAGTCCTTAACAGACTTCGTGTTGCGGGATCAATCTTTGGTGTCTCTCCCGACGAAGATCCACGCGTTCATCAAGGATCGTTGGTGCCATTCCTTTAAAGAATGTACTGAATAAGCGGATGTCTATGCTGCCAGCCATAATTTTTACATCAAAGAGAATAGAAATTCTCATCAATCCATCTACCAGGAAAGAAGGAAGGATTCGTGCCCCTTCACAGGGAAGCCAACGAAGTTTCCGGGCCCCGTAAAACCCCAAAACTTCTTCCCCTAAAACCAACAACGGGACATCAAACCTCCCATTAAGATTTATCCACCATCACTCTTTCCGAAGCTACCGATCGCATGCTTCACCTGCGGTGTAGAAAACCACACGAGCTGGAATTGCCCCAAAAATTTTACGCTTAAAAACGGACCAGCCCATGAAGTATACCAGATTAAGGCCACACCGGCTTCCCCGGTGGTGCAGACGCAAGGATCAACTTCTTCCTCTCTGTCCTGACACCAGGTAAATTTTATTTTTGATAAAAGTTCCCCGGGAACTTTAAAATTTCAGGAGGGCAGCGTGAACGGTGGCCGAGTATTTACCCTCGTCAGGGACACAGGGTGCACTTGTTTCATTGTGTCCGACGAGCTCCTCCCCCCAGTGGACTCTAATCACGAAAAATTTGCGGTAGTACATGACTACCTTGGACGGGCGTACCAATTGCCCGTTTTTAAATGTTACCTGCAGTGTCAGTATTTTGATGGCTGGGCTGAAGTCATTTCGGCACCTATAAAGTTTTGTTTAGTCCTTATAGAACAGAGCCCTCAAGTAAGCCCTGACCCTATATCTTAGGCCGCCCTTACTCGAGCCGGAGCGAAGAACAATGCACATGAGCCAGTCCCCCCCCCAGAACCCCGATACCGCCTGAATTCTCGGAGATCCTTAACCATGATTTTAGGTCGCCAAAAAAGGAGTGTGATACACTAACACCTTTATGGGATAAGGCCCAAAACAATGACAAGGAGACTGTGCCTTGACCCAAAATAATAAAGTATCTGGAGCAAGGTGGTCTACTATACTGATCCGCTGAGGCCGAGGACAGTAATAACGCCGTTACAACCGCCTTATGCCTCCCACGATCACATGTACCCATAGTGGTAAAAATAGCTCATGACAGCATCTTTTCCGGTCACTTTAGTCATACCAAAACGGCCCAGCGTATCTTTAAATATTTTTACTGGTCGGGTGCTGCAGCTGACATCTCAAAACATTGTCAATCATCGCCCGATAGTGTGGATGACTTAAGGAGGTAATAAGTGAAGTATGTAGGAAGCCTGAAAGCATTGGTATGGCAAGGGTGTGGAACTTCATGAAAGAATTGAGAGCGATGTGTATGCAAGGGGTCCCGCCGTTTCAAGGTGTTGATTGTAGTGAGTCGTTTGTATGGAGTGATTGTTTATGTGCACTTTGGTAGTGAGAGGCTGATTGTGTACAAAGATGAGAAGATGAAGGGTCTGAATCCTAATGTGGTACATCTGCAATGTTTGAGCGCTATGCACTACAATTGGGTGATTGAAAAGTGTCTTTAGTGAATGAGAGTATTCTGAGTAAGTATGATGAGTTTAGATATTGCGAGCATAAACCTGTGAAGTTACGGATAAGTGGATTAGGTAATGGCATTATAGTGGCATGGGAACAGGTTAGTCTGAAAGTGAGTTTAGGTAATGGTGTGAATGTGAAGCATGACTTTGTGATTCTGAAAGATGAGCAAATGCCGTGTTGTTTTTTGCTTGGGGTGGACTTTATGAGATTGAATGATTTGTCTTTGGATGCTGATAAGGATTGTGTTATGAAAGGTGAATGTGAGGTGATGAAGTTGAATTAGTGTGCAAAGAATGTTGTCAAGTTTTGCGGTATGATTGAGTTGGTCATGGATGATGAGAATGAGATTTTAACTGATGATGATATTCTAGAGATGCAAGAGATGTGTCCTTTTGTTAGTGAGTTGAATAAGTGTGTAATGACGCGTGTTGATTTGAATGAATGGCCAGAGTGTTTAAGTGATTTTAAAAGGTATGCTAAGGATTTTGTTGTATGTATGGATGTTATATATTTTGTGAAGCATGTGAAGGGTGGTGATGATATGTATATACTTGTGATGTCCTTGGTTGGTATAATTGGTCTGGTGAAGGTTGTGCGTGATAATTATGGGCATATATGTAAGTTTAAGCTGTGGAAGTGTATGAAGGAGCGTGTGTTCCATCCGTTTGTTTCTGAGAACTGTTGTGAATGATGTAGCGACTACGTGTGAAAGGTGCCAGAAGTGAAAGGTGCAAGGTGTGCAAGTGAAACCACCGATGTTGAAAGTTGATGCGAAATAACCGTTTGAATTGGTAGTGATTGATTATGTGTCTTTGACGCGTACAAGTGCTGGGAAAGTTGGTGAAAGGTTGTTCTGTCGTTGGATTAGACTGAGAGCGCAAGGTGTGAATGGAAAGCCTGAAGCGAGAAACTGAATTGTAAGAGGGTACCTGGTGAAGTATCCTCTGGGTGCATGAGTGTGAGTAATGTGTTGGTAAGTCTGTCTAGTGTGAAAGTGCTGTCTGGTTGGAAGTATGAGTGTCTGAGTGTGAAGGTGGAATTGAATGGAATTTAGTGTTTGGCTTTAATAGATTCTGGATGCAAGGCGAGCTTGGTGTATAAGGATGTGTATGACAAGGTGAGTAAGGATTGAGAGTGTATTGTGAGTGACTGTGGTCGAATGGCTTAAGGAAGGAGTGGTGTGGTGGAGCGAATGTAAGTGTGTGTATAAGGGGCCATTCTCCCTCCTTCTGTAAGAATGTGTGTGTGTGTTAATGGGAATGGGTTTGTTTTGTTTTTTAGTTATTTTATGTAAAAATAAATTACCATGTTTTTTGTTTTTTCCAGACGCCATATTCTGGAAAGGACTTAGTCTAGCACATCTTTATATAGCAAAAAAAAAATTACTTTGTCTTAAGTAAATTTAACGAAGAGCCCTATTAGTATTGTTAATGAAAGAGGGCTTAGAATATCCACGCAAGAGTGATAAGGTCACTTATCTTCCATCAAGCGCAGAGGAACCAAGTGTTTGGAAGACAGGCATTTTGCTCGCTCGAGTGGTAGGTGGCTGGACGTCCCCATTCCCTGTTTGTACCACGTGAGGTATTCTTTTTTTTGGGGGGGGCTGTTGATTTTTTTTTAATGTTTCTTAGGATCAATTAATAGGATTTGTAAGTAGGATTTGTTTATGTTTTTGATTGCGGGTATAAAGGAAATTTATCTATATTTTTGTGTGTGAATAGGAAAGAGATCTCTAATATATCGTCAAAAGACGTCCGCTAAAGGGCGGGTTAAACCTGCTTCCTTAAAAAGGGGACCAGTCTTCACTGAACCATTCTCCAGAGTAGCCATCGACCTGGTTGGCCCTATCCACCCCTCCTTCGAGCGAAGGGCACAGCTACATTTTTACTTTAGTTGATTTGGCTACCCGTTTCCACGAGGCAGTCCCCCTTCGCTGAATCGATAGTATTTCTTCCGCCGAGGCCCTCATTTCGATCCTTTCAAGGGCAGGCGTCCCCAAGGAATTACTCTGTAACAGAGGACGGCAATTCACCTCGGAGTTGATGGAGTACATAGGGAAGTTGCTCATGGTAAAGCTCCTTTTTACCACCCCCTTCCGGCCACAGACAAACGAAATGTGTGAAAAATTAAATGGAAATCTAAAATGTATTATTAAGAAGATTTGTGCCGAGCAGCCCCATGAATGGCACAGATATCTCCCGGTCGCCCTATTCGCCTATCGAGAAATTCCTCATCGCACATTAGGCTTCGCACCGTTCAAGCTCCTTTATGGACGTAATGTACGCGGACCACTCAGCATTTTAAAGGAGTTGCTAACCACGGCTCCAACTTGACTAAGAACTACAGTCATCATACGCCTATGTCTTAGATCTACGCCAGAGGCTCGAGAAATGCGCGAACATCGCCTATGAAAATGCCGACGTCAATTTGGACAAATATAAAACCTATTTTGATGTCAGGTCGAGAGATAGGAAATTTAACACCGGTGATGAGGTAATCATGCTCATTCCCACCGCGAGTAATATATTACTGAGCCAATGGAAAGGTCCGTACTGAGTCCGCGAAGTATAAGAACAGGTAGATTACCTCGTTGCTACACCAGCAGGTGATAAACTCTACCACGTTAACTTATTAAAGAAATACCATCGACGCGCCCATGGAGATACGTTCGGAGCCCTGAATTTAAAATCGGCGCTTGAAGAGTATTACCTCGCAGAGTCCCTTAAAGTCATTTAGACAGTGTACATTGAACCTGATGCCAATTACCCTCTTCCTTTCTGCCAGGCGAGTCTTTTGAACCCTCTGACCTGGATATCGACGCGCGGCTGACACCACATCAAAAGAGTCAGATACACGCTAGTCGCCAGCTATTACCCCGCGAAAAGAGATATGCCACTATAGAGAAGGAAGCTCTAGCTATTATTTGTGTTATTAAAAAATTTAAAATGTATTTAATAGAAAAGAATTTCGGATAGGAACTAACCATCGCCCGCTGGCGTATATTCGGAATGGACAACACTCCAACGGCCGAACTTTGCGCTGGAGTCTACTCTTGCAAGAGGATCAATTTAAAATAAATTATATAAAACGTTCCGATAATCAGGTCGCTGACGCACTCAGTGGGAATGCTTTACCGAATAGTGCAGATTAATTTCTAATTCGTAGGTTTAGGATTTCCATGTATGTATGTATATACCGTCTTATACGACTTAATTGGATTCTCATGTAATATAATTAGTTTAATTGAATGTAAATGTCAGAATTTCGTGACCCAATGTCTATATTTTTTTCTTTCTTATGTTTGTACATTTGTACCCATTAATCTACGCATGAATTCTTTTGTCGCATATGTATTTTTTGAGGGGGGAGGGGGGGTATTAGCTTTTTTTGTAAACGCTCGAAATTAGCAATTTTAACAATTTTTAATTCATGTCATTATTACGCCATATATTAATTTTATATTATTCTATTGTTCCCCCATGTCTCTTTTATGGCTAAGATTGTATTAAGGGTTAGTTTCTCTTATAGTCAAATGATCGACATAATCATAGGTATTAATGTAAATGGTAGCTTGGGTGAATGAAAGGTCGGTTGCTGCAAGAATGTGAGTTCCCCAAAACGGAGCTCTGTGGTTGTCTCTTCAAACTCCTTTCAAAGTGACAACTTCCCCCCTGAAGGGAGGGGTGTGATAGAATTGCCTGAGGCTGCTGCGCATCACTTCTATCACATATTGGTACTGATGCTTCCCTCGTGTATCTGCGAGAAGAGAGTAGCCTGGCGTTCTTATCACCCTAACATTTCCTGAGTATTATCTTCCTCCACTCTGAGTTTAAACAAGGAGGTTCAATCCCCCGTTTGCTTGCAGGCATCGATCTAGCCAGATTGAGTTAGGCATATAGAAAGATAAGAGTGTTCGAATAGCTAGCGAGACATTTCATGGAAGTTCTCCATTGCCCCATACCCAGGAGAGAAGGCTCCGGATATTTATGCGATAGAATTTCGCAATTGAATCAGATCCCGATTATCTTCGTCAGGGATCACTCTGATCCGTTCTCCCTTGTGCACCTAGGAAACTCTCCTGCGAGAACCCCCTTATTGTCCAAAAGAGGACAATATCCTTGAGTGCCAATGTCCGTGCCCCTCAAGATGCCAAGTCAACAGTGCCCCCCTGTTGTTCAATTATTTATAAGAGCACAACTTTAGAACAGTCATTGTTCTTCGAGCCCGTTCGACAAGAAATGGTTCTCGCTTCCCTGATATTACGTCAGTGGTAAGTAAATTCACCCTTTTGAGATTCCCATTATCTTCGTCAGGCATCACATTGATCCGGTCTCCCTTGTGCACCTAGGAACACTACCTCGAGGAGCCTCTTATTGTCCAGAAGAGGACAATATCCTTGAGTGCCAAGGTTCGTGCCCCGCGAGACGCCAAGTCAACAGGGCTTTCCCTGTTGTTTGATTGTTCAGAAGAGAACAACTTTAAAACAGTCATTTTCTTCAAGCCCGTTCGACAAGAAACGGTACTCGCTGCCCTGATATCACGTCAGTGGTAATTTAATTCCCCCCCTTTTAACGTTCTTCAAGAGAACCCTTGGTTACTCCAATAACCTTAATTGTTCATCCAGAACATCTCCGATATCCTGTCTCAAGGATCGTTCGTACTTCCGAGCCCCACTTCGCTCCCACTCCTCAAAGTCTGTCCTTTCCCCTCGTTGAGGACAACCCCCCTAAGAACCCCTCCTCCTGGGAAGGAAATCACCATTCGGACCGAAGCCATTCCTTCGAATCACCTTCATCTGCGCGCCGACCTTATAAATACGTAAGCTACGAATTGCATTTAATTATTTAACTTTGACCAACGTAACTCCGTGCTTTGACACGGATTCAGCCAGCCTTTTCCCTTCTTGTTTGTTTTGTTATTTAAATCCTTCCAAAATCTTAATCCACCGCTTAGTCAAATTTATCCTATGACCCTTTCATTCCATGTGCATCTCCCATTTTAATCCGCGGTGATGTAAATATTTTCCATGTGTTATTTTTGTTAGTTTTATTAATATAATTCTATTTTATTAGTGCTTGCAATATTATTTTTCCTTGGGCTTCGTTCAACTTCTTAAGTATATTGAAGATAAAAAGCCCTCTCCAGGCCTACTTATTAACGTAGTATAATACTCGGCCATCTGATTAAATCACCGCACTCGAATATAGAATAATCCCCACAAAGAATAGATATATAGTATATCGTCGGGAGCCTTTTCTACGTCATAGTTATTTAGTTTTAATGAAACAAGACTGAAATATGGAACTGTCCTTCCGATCCAATAAATAAACAACCAAACGAAATTAATCATTCCTAATTTAAAATATAATTTAGTTGGAATATTTGGAAAATTATCATTTTTTTATTCTAAATTTCTATCGTAGAATACAATAAAACAAAATATTATACCCTCTATAAATATTTCTAGTATTATTTGCTATTACATATCAAATCCTTATAGCCTCGAATCGTGATTAAAAGCACATTGGAACGCTTTTTTTTACACATAACCACATTTGGACTCTATTTAGAAGCTAAATAATGAAATTGACTTGGTAGGTTTTCTCTTTTCCTTTTATAGTGTCTTTAACTTAAGTAATGTTCTTGTTTTTTAATTTTCGTTAAATTATTGTTATCTACCAATTTTAACTATACAAGTAAGGCAATCTAATTAAACTGTGTCTTCAACAGCAGATTAACCTTTTCTTTCAATTTTTTTCAGAAGGCTTCATGCTTCTTGGGGAGTTTTCGACGCTTCTTCATGCAATTGGTTTTCACTGTGCATTATATGCAAGTTAACTGCCGTGTTTGAAATTTAAATTAATTTAATGGGCAACGAGATTATTTTATATGCAACCTCCAACCTGGCTTCCCACGCTTCGGTGAATCTCTCAATGTACCTCTAGCGGCGAGAGTATAGGCAGAAAAGAAAAGGTAGAATTTTCATTTCGAAATAATAGAAGCTAAGAATAGCAAAGTTAGAGAAACATTTTTCGTCTCATCGTAACTAAGCTGCCCCATGGCCCTAAACATTGATAGGAAAGTCTTTATTTTGAAACAGTTTGATACCGTAAAACGATGCACACCCACGTTTAGTTGCCAACACCAAAGCCTTCGGAATTCGATTTCTTTAACGGAGACGCAATTATTACGTCTGTGATCTTGGTTTAAAGTCGAAATTCCAGAGATGGGATTGATTCAGATCAACCAAGGTTTGTGATTTTTTGAGGATTTAGAGAGAAAGAATGCACAAGTCTCCCTGTAGAAAATGAAAATGAAGCCATTACCATTTGTTTCCTTCCTTTCTTTATTTGAAAAACCTGGAGACGATTTTAGTTTAACGAGTTTTCTTCTCTTTACACCTGTTTTGTAAAGGTTGCCAGGAATTGCTTAAATATTAAAGGTCTTAGATGTATGCGACCAAAAGGCCATTAAAAGTGTCTTTTATGGAATGGCGAGATTGGGCAGATGGCAAAGCAGGGAAGTTGGACGAGATATGCTTCCCAGGTGGGTAAGAGAGGAGCCTGAAACGTTTCGACCTGTTTTGAGAGGTGAGAGAGTGTAGATCCACGATACAGCAACAGGGAGTTGCAGTAAACTAAGCGGGAGGTGATAAAAGCAAGAGTGAAAATTTCAAAGTCGTTAGGGTCAAGGCAGAAAAGGATTGTGCTGAGATTATGGAGAAAGAATACAGAATATTTACAAACATTGGCAACAAGAGTTTTAAAAGATAACTAAATATAAAAGTTGACGCTCATATTTTTACCTCTAAAAGAAAAGGGGCTTTGAAGGCGATAAAGTTTATTAGGGGTAAAATAGTTTTCAGTCAACCACCACAACAGGCGTCCCTACTAGTATTAATTGCGTTTTCACATGGTTGTATTTCAGAATGTTGTCCCAAAGACATTCAATGATGATCTTCTAAGCGGCTATTATTGTTATTAGAGTGTCAGCTAACAAGCCTTGCAAAAAGGAGAAATAAATTTGCATGTCCTCAGTAAAGAAATTAAAAGTAAGACAAGGATGACGCATATGAATATCAATAGGAAGTTAATAGATGCGAAACAGGAGGAATCCAAGAAACTAATCTTACGGAACAACAAAACAAACCTCTACAGGCAGGAATGCTACAACAATATGGATAGATTAACCCGAGGCACCTAGGAAATTAAAGTGCGATGAAGAATAAGAGTGCAAAATGCAGCCGAGATGCCCAGAAGTAGTGGAATGTAAAGTTGAACAGCGTCGCAATACACGGCAGGCGATCAATTCAATATAAGAGATCTGATTAAGTGCTGTGTCTTGCCTTCAAACTATTCTGAAAAATCTAATCGACGTTGGAGGAGAACAGCTGGTGTAGATACCCTAATGACCTCTGTTCTCAAGGATTTTAAGAGAAAAGGGATTTGAGAGAGATTGGGTAGCTTGAAAATTGATTTAAATTCGGGTTCTGTTTTTTTTTAAGGATGTGGCAAAAATCAGCTGGTTTGGACTCAGCTGTTACAATTCCAGACTTAAGTAAGGTGTTAATTATATCTGTGAGTTAATGGTCATGAGCAGGGAGAAGCTGGGAAGAAGAATTGGAGAATAAGTCTAAGGGATAACAAGTCAACTTTTCGATAAGTGAAGTAGGTAAATAAATTCCTCAAGGTATAATGGGTCAAGAGAAGGAAATGAATTTGATGGAGCGAAATGATAAAGCGGAGTTACTTGGTGGCGATAAGAAGACGCAGAGAATAAACCAGTGGGCATATGCACAATTGTGCCAGAGAAGAAGGCACAAAGATTATACTGGTCAATAACGTTTTTGTTGCATTGATATCATCACTTGCAATTACCTAATTTCTTGCACTGATTTCAAATCTATGGTTAGTTTATTCCTCAGTGCTCTACTTTTTTTACAATCAAGGTCTTTGAAAATCTCAAAATGTCGGCATCATCACATTGACGTCGTAGGCTATGAGGACAAATATGTGATGAAATATGATATAAAACTCTTTAATATAGTTAGGTAATAAAAAAGAAAATGCGAGATAGTATAAATCTAATCAAGATCAAGATCACGATTTGAAACACTTTCTCAAATAAACAATTGTTATAGTTCAAATAAAACTGATTAGGAGATAAGATATTCGTTACTATGAGGAGGCAAAGTTCAATTGCAGTCTACTCAGGCACGAATTTCCGCTTGTGGCTCTTGCGTTTGTGGACTGTCTCAGGGCATTTTCGTTTAATGCTCCAGCAGTAATCTACCAATATTTGTTTGCCCCTTCTCCCTTGGTAACTCTCTTCCATGGTCTTAAGGTCCTGATGGAACTGCTCGCCTTACTGCTCCTAGGTTATCAAGGAATCTATCAAGATGACTGTACAGGTAATAGAGTTTGACACGCATGTTAGATCTAAGATCGCGAAAAGCTAACAACATATTAGCTACGAAAATTTCATAGTTGTCAGCCTTTTTATTACCGAGAAAGTTTTCATCACTGCCACAAATGGAAGTTATACAGTTCTTTCCTTGTCGTTCATTTTTCTGGCAAATTCTTGATCACATACAAGTGCACGAATCTACGGTCCATAAAAAACACCTGGCTTAATCTTCTCGAAGGATAAACCAGGGAAGACAGAATATATGTGTTTGAAGCATTCACCGTCACTATTCAACGCCTTGACAAACTGCCTTATCAAACCCAACTTAATTTGGAGGGGAGGAAAACTGATCTTTTCCCGCCTGACAATTGGATTGTTGACAATATTTGGCATACGTGCTTCTAGAGTCTTACGTATGGGCCACTCCTTCTGGTTCCAGTGGTTTCTTAAGCTCGGCTGTCCCACATGCAAAGATAGCAGGGATACTTTGTAAATCCGTTTGCTGACCTAGGAAGAAATTAACCATTTTGAGTTCCACAAAAATTGTCTAGTTGTCCTTGTGGTATTTTAGTAGGTCAATCGCAGTTTTAATGTTATTATGTTCCTCTTGTAAATACACCGAATGTCTAATTGTAACAACTGCAAAGACATTGCCATTATGAAGTAGAACTCACTTCGAACTTCGATTAGAACTATCTAGAAAAAATTACCAGTCATTTGGCTTGTATAAAGGTATCTCTAATTCCTGTAGAAGACCTGAGATATTATGACAATAAACAAAGTTATTCTCCTCTGTCAAATATGGTACAAAAACCTGATCCTGATTTCAGAAGTATGAAACTTTAGTTGCATGGCTCAGTTGATTCTTCTCTTGCAACCTAGAGGCTATCACTTCAGCCAGCTCTTGCTGGCTAATTGTCGAGGAGTTAATGATTCTGGGGTCTCATAAGAAGGATCGCCGGATTCTGAAAGCATTTCTTGACTTTCATCAGCAGTCTCTTGCTCTTGGTCACTACCCACATCTTCAGATGGAAGAATTTCTTTAAAACCCGGGATTTAGAGCTCATCTGAGTGCAGAGTAGGTTGGATTGCGAAAGGGATACAAAGATATGAAGTTTTGTGTCTGTTTTTCTTGCCAATGTCCTTTGTATTGACCAGACAAAAATAGCAGTCAGTTGTGTGGGCCGTCGTTTCTCGCCTTGTTATGGGAATTCCGAAAGGTAAACCTTTACGTTTTTCTTTTGTCCAGTCACGCAGCATTTCTTAGCTGTTCATCAGAGACAGTATGTGGGGCCCTTTTCTTGTCTTGGTCACCAAGAGTAAGTCCAAAGGAGGCTTTATAAGCACGCCTCACAATTGGTGTTATATTACACCTTTGACGAATAAGCGTGAAGCATCTACAAATATGACAGTAAACGTCCGGATTATTCACGCATTTAAGTCTCCTTGTCGCCATGATCAGATCTGAAAGAAAAACAAAACAATTTTAATATCTTTGTTGATAAAATGAACATGTAAGTAATTAATTTGAATACAAACCGCTAGAATGAAAAGCTTAAAATTGCATGAAAGATAGAGCATCTAGAGCTGAACCTTTTCCAGATTTGAATTTAGCAGGTCACAAAGAGTAAGAATAAGTATAGGAATCTTATGCAACTGAGATTTCGAAAACATTTCTTGATCAGAGCACATCTCACACACCTCACACATCTCACATACCTTGTTCAAGCGATTGATTTATTTGTATTGGCGTATTGGACTTCATTTCTGCTCTCAAGGTTATTTAAGTAGGTGGTTACGAATATTATTTGTCATTCCTAAGGATCCCCATTGAGCGAAACGTCAATCAATAGGACCTCATACCACCTTTGAGCGTTTTATTCATATTTCCTCACTCAATTTGTTGTAATAAAATTCAGCATTATCAAATAACACGAATAATGTGGCAAAATACATTTATGTATATATGTAGGCATAGGAGTAATTTTCATTTCAAAATTATAAATTTTCCCCTTTTTAACGAGTCACTCGCGTGTTTCTTCCATTCCTTTCCCCTCATAATTTAGGTCTCATTAAAACGCTTAACAAATCTTTCTCATTTCTTTTTATCCTCCAATGCTTTCTCGGGATAAAATCTCATGAAGTCCATTAACAATAATCAAATGAATTAAGGCCGTTCAAATATTGGAATATTGGCTTTTACTAAACAGGCAGGAAAATCCCTACATTTTAATGTGCAGATCTTTCTCCTTTAACAAATGAATGAGAGCTGAGGTAATCGGATTAACTAAATGAAAAGGCACTTTTAAAGTCTATTTCATGTAACCGTCCAATAAAGCGTCATCAGATATTGAAGAAATTTGCATTTTTGATGTGGCCGGATGTTGCCATGAGCGATTAATAATAAAAAAACGTTGAGGGAAAAATATAACCTCTGGGAATAAATTCAATGTTATTTATTAATACGTTTTCAAAATATAATCAAACCAACGATGGCATTTTGGTAGAATCAGTTTAAAAAGCGAAACAGAGAAAAAGTGGGAAAATAAGAGGAAATACAACGAACTGCAGCGACAAATCGACCACTGGCGGCGTTGTGGCCTAGCGGCGAATCCTTCTTCCGACCCTGTTATTTGTCCTGCTGTGAAGAGGTTTTGTCAATGGGAAGGATGAATTGAAGCGCTCTGGATCACTCGACTACGAACTTGACCTTCAATTGACTTATAAACTTTGAAACGTAAGGCGGAATTCTAGAACCAAATAAAGTTCTTGGTAGCCTTTTTTAGTAACTCTGAACTTAAACCAAGTAACAGCCTAATATCGATATTTTTTATTAATTAGGTGTCTCCATCTTTATGTGACTCAAAGTGGCAGCTATAAATACAGGTGGAAAATCCTATCCGATGCAGATGCTCTTAGACCATCAACTGAAGTGTGTCCTGAATTCCGAGGTGAACGCGGGTCAACCACCTTTTGTTCCGACATGGAGGACAGTCTATACCATTGGGGTTGTTTAGGTCGATCTTGGTGATTTGAGGTCAAAGCTTCACCGCGAGATAAAGGTATTCTAAATTAATCCGGAGCCATTATGCAAGCCCGCAAAATTATATCTTTCCAAGGGCGAGCATTTTGAGAATAATTATTCTCCCGTTGCTTTGTATATCATATTTTTTTATCTTTCCTCTTTTGATATAAAATTCATCCTGTTTTGGGGTGTCTTATTATTTTAGGAGGAGTAATAATTTTTTTCATTAAATATTTTAAAATATAGGAATATTCGAATATTTTATATATACATATATCTCATTCATGATGTTTGTAGGGAAATCGTCACCCACCCGTTCTCTCTCAGTGGAGACCCGAGATGGTTACCACAAAAACATCCCGCCCTGGCACCGTAGGGTTAAACTCGTAACCACAGCGCCACGCCACTCTTCGCTTTGAAAGGCATAAAGGTTAAAATGCAAGATCTCCTCTACGAGAGTGATATTCAATTTAACCTCGAGTAAGAAATTGGAGACGCGTTTCTCTCAAGCTCGAAGGCTAACGGGAGCCGAGGTAAGACTTGGTGTGAGAAAAAACGTTTAAATATGAACCCTCCTGGGCCCGTCCACAAGCCATCCCCTCCTACCCTTCCCCCAGGGGAGCGACGAGGTATAAATAAGAAACACTTAGGAAAATCGTGGTAGAATACGTGTCTCCAGGTGACGAAGTCCCCGGATTAAGATCCGGCTAACGCGACTGGACAGATAGATTACTTAGGTCACCAGACTACGAAGTACCCTGCAAGAGATGCAGGGCTACCTAAGGGGATAAGAAGCAGCTCATTCTTGAGCTAGCCCCTGGTTATCAAACCAAACGTTCAGTTAACTTGGTCAAGTTCAACTTACTCTCGTCGGAAAGATTCCTCCTATCGTGGTGCATCGTAAACGCCAGGGAAATTCCTCGCCCTTGAGGAATTAAGAAAAGAAGAAAGAAAAGGCTCCCCCTCGAGCCAATTACCTGGTGGCCACACCAAACTCATAAGTTAACCTGGTTGAGGAACCAAGTTTAACTTATTCTTGTCAGAGAACCCCCCCCCTTCCTTTATCCTCGCCCTTGAGGAAGACTGGAACTAAGAAGAAGCTCATCCTCGAGCTAGTTCCTGGTTACCAAACTGAACTTTAAGTTAACTTATTCTAGTTTAACTTATTCTCGTCAGAGAAACCCCCCTCCTTGATCCTCGCCCTTGAAGAAGATCCTCCCCGAGTACAGTCCTCGCTCATGAAGAATTAAGTAACGAAGGAGAAAAGCTCCTCCTCGAGCCCGTTACCCAGTGATCACACCGAACTCTAAGTTAACTTGGTTTAAGACCAAGTTCTACTTACTCTCGCCAGAAAGACCCCGCTTACCTTGATGCCGCCTAAAGCACCGTGATTGTTCTCGTCATTGAAGACCCCCCCTTGATTACCGTGTAGACCCCCATCTGCTACCCTCGCCAAAATACCTCGTGATCTCGACCACCTCCATCTGGCCCGCATCACACCTCGTGGAGTCAATAACATTCCTGAGGTATTTAAATTCCAGTAGAGTCAGTAAGCCTAAATATTGTATATTGAAGTGCGTAGCGAATTTAGCAAATTTTAGAGGGGCAAGCTAATTAAGGGAATTATTGGGTATTATAATATTCGGAGTATTTCTGTGGTTAATGTTTAGTTTTTGTGTATTAAATTGTTAAAGTTAAAATATAAGTTTATTTTAGGGAATTATTGTGCGTTTCTCTATATCCTTTCGTGTTTGAGACGGCTCTTCTTTAAAATTACAATATTAGCACTCTTAGAACAAAGCCTACTTCATCAAAGAAGTATATCACTATCACAAAGAATACCACAATAAAAGCGGTTTGTGTGTGGAGTGATTAGAAAGGGCCATTCTACGACAAAAAGTGGTGTCAGGTGTGGGGTGATAAAAAGGGCCATTCTACGACCTTGTTAATGAATGAACTTAATTGGATCTTCTTTAATTGTCATGGTATACATGCTATTAATAGAGGCACATTCTTTCAAACTAAACTTTTATCATTAGGACATCTAACTAGCCTTCTGCCTCCAAACACCCTAGCGCTACCAGGCTCTTTTGGAAGGTACTTTGCTATTCCTGTTCCAGCCTTAGCTTTTACATAGAGACGTTTCAATGACAACTCATTTAGCCACTGCTTCCTCTGTTTATACTTCTAGAGTCAAGCAGACATTATCCTCTTATGGCTTGATGATCCGTATTTCTAGGTGCCATTTTTTCAGGATCCGGCATTTTGCGACGTTATGTGCAGTATATAATCAATGTAAAATGATGTAGTCAAAGCAAAAAGACAGTATGTGACTGAGACTACATTACCTGGGCGCAAATGGCTTCTCTCGAAACACCTCCAAACAGCCAGACATGACGAGACGTGATGAGTTTGGCAGCTAAAGCGCTTCTCTGTACGCTACCATGGCTAATTGGAACCAGTGATGTGCATTAATGAGACTGTTGCTCAAAGGATTCGGCTAATTTACTGGCCGATCAAAGAAGAAAATACGAACAGCAAACTGGATTCCCTGCAGGACATTATCAATGACATCGGTATGAACTAGAAGTTTCGTACCTTCAAACGCAGCAACATTAAGATTGATGATGAATTCATTTGACTGCACTCTTTTTACTTCATCAATCAGATCGTTTTCGAAGCTAAGCACATTTTGGTCATCAACAAGCGATGAATCTAGTGACATGTGTGTTCCGGCAGTATGTGCTTTTTATTCTATACAGTAACTCCATCTAATAGATGCACTTTAAGTCTTTGGATATCTGTCTTAAGGTAGTACCTAGCCAATGTAAGCTAGCAGGTCACCACTCTCTTCGACCTTTTCCTCCCTGATCATGTGTCATTACTTCCGAGTGATGTTACTTCCGATATGTGCATCAACGTTGACACTTTCCATGACAACAGATGATAAAAAGCATCATGAATAGCGTGCCTCATGTTTCCTATCAAGAGGTTTTGGCTGAGAATGACTCCTTTTGCTCTCCAAACCTTTAGAAACAGGAAGCGCTTTCTCAAACACATTCGGAATTTCTTAGGTGGTTTCTCGAATGGTCCTTTCTAGTCACAGGCAACTTATTATAGCCAACAAGATCCACTGGTTGTCGTGCAATCATATTGATTCTGTCGATTTGTCTAACTTCACAGCTGTTTGGGTGGCACAGCAGTACTTTTAAAACGAGCGAGCTGATCCTACGGCTATCGGGCTCAGACGCATTACCTGCTTAACCGCAGGTAATGAGTATGAGCTAAGAGGTGTAAAATATATATCATTAGAGTTAAGATGTTGTTCACTAGTAATAACACAAGATTTCTACCAAGAATAATAGTAGAGTATATTATCTAGTAATAAGATCAAATCAACAATAATAGGAATACAATACAAAACCACGTGAACCATGGGATGTGTGTACTCCCAGTTAGAAGGAAGTAATACAAACTTGCGGTCGCTATTTGTTTCTAGAGCTTCAATGGCTCTTATCTTAAATACAATGTAGACATAATGGTAGTTCTCGTCATTATTCAAGTTTCACTGTTCTTTTAACATCTTTTCAAGAAAAATAATCCAAATGGTTTTTGCCCTCTAAACAACGCATATAAATGAATGTTAAAATTACGATATTCTTCAAACTTCTTTTGGAAGTTACATATAACCATAAGGTTAGGATAGCATTCATGACCTCTTTGCCCACCAATATAATGGACGGTTGCATCGCGACGCTATAATTGCTCGGATTTGTACCAAGTCTGCCTTTCCTTTTAAGAGAAACTTCATCCTTTGGCAGTGCCGTCTTACGATTCATCCGCTCTCGAAATCTTTGTCGTGGGTTTTCTTAAACTACGAGATAGCTCAGATGCAAGAAGATTTTGTGTCAATCTTACTGACCTTCCCCCATCCAGTATATTAACTAAGAAACATAATTATGTATATGTTACATGTATGAGCTTCCTTCATGTAGCATCATTATCAGAAGAATTTTAACTTTTTAACTTATGTCGAAACCTATAAATGCATCGATAGAATCTCCCGATTCAGGTTCGAACAATTATTTTTTAGACATTCAAGAATTGAGTTTTATTTTATTCGGTTTATAAGAAATTACTTAATTTATAGAAGTTTTAGAGTTATTTAAATTATTTAAAATTGGCAAGAAGCTTTATTAAGATAGTTAAAAATGCCAAGGGCTTTTTTAGCTGTTGCTACTCTTAAGCCAATGATAATCTAATTAATAAGCCAAAAAGAGGATATATGTATATGGTAGTTTGATGCTATATAAACTGCCTAAATGACAACGTCACAACATGTGAATATTGCTATATCTCTATCGACTTGAAATTGGCCTGAATCATATGTAGACAGAATTGCTACAGGAGATGATAAGTGGGTTATTTACTCCAATATTAAAGGCATAAAACAATGGCTTTTCCGCCAAAAATCCTATTCTTGTGATCTTTCCAAAATTACTAGGCTATTCTTTGTATATAGTCCAATCTGAAATGAGATATTTATTTTGATATCCTCACTAATAGGCAGACACTTACTGCAATCTTAAATTGTCGTTATATATATATATATATATATATATATATATATATATATATATATATATATATATATATATATATATATATATATATATATATATATATATATATATATATATATATATATATATATATATATATATATATATATATATATATATATATATGCGGTTAGGTAAGGGTAAAAATAATGTTTCTTATTTTTACTTTGAATGTCTTCCGACCACTTTTTATACCTTTGTAGGTAGACAGACATGTTTACTGTCTGTGCACGCGATTATAGTATGTACATCGTACCTTTAGAAAGCAGGGTTGACACTTCCTCGGGTGAAAAGGGTCCCTCATAGGTCCTCTTGTAACCCCCTTCGGCGATGCCACGAAGGTGTAGTTCTAGGTCGTCCTTTGGAGGCGGACACAGGATCGAAGCAAATACATTGAGGAACACTTCCTCACCATCGAAGAAATAGCCTCTTTCTTGTCGGTAAGGGGGACCTCCACGTAGTGGGTTTTCTGATCTTCCTCCTTATTCGTGATCACTTTCTCGCTGTTTTCTTCTGCCGAGAGCAAATGTATGGGGAATCAACCTCTTTTTTTGTTCCATTCTTCTCAAGGAGACGGTTTAGTTGCTCAGAGGAGGGGCCGGGATTGGCCATGTTTGCCAAATGAGCGAAAATGACCATAGCCATTATTTCTTTTCCCTTATTTGGCATCACTAGCTTCGGGGTATTGATTCTTCCGTTCTTCGGGGCCACCCCTTCAACGTAGCTAATTCTGGGTTTTAGCTTCTTTTTCTTGTTTAATTTTTTCTCTCTTAGCTCGATTGGCTTCCGTGCGGACGGAACATCTCATAGCAAGAGCCCCGTGGCCCCTCCACAATTAACACATTTTGATTTTGGTTTTCTGCATTCCTTCCTGCCCGGCCCAAATTTGGCACGGCTAGAACAGGCCACTTCAGTTGCCGTGCAGTCTCTACTCTGGTGATTTTCGACTGCATAGCACCTGTAGCAACAGCCGACGGGTATGAAGTCTTCGGTTTCGATTTGCTCGGGTGATACCCTTTGGCAAACCCCAAACAGTCCTTCCTGTTTTTCTTTCTTCCCCATCACGATGCTGGTGAAAATAATCTTCACCTGACTTTTCGCTTTTCAGAATTTATCTACGTTGGTTATTTTGGCCCTTGGCTGTTTTGCGATCAGTTCCTTTTTGATTTCTTCGCAAGTGTTCTCCACAAAGAGAGGGCCAAGACGACGCAGGATGACTGTTCTCTGAACTAGTATTTCTTGCAGAATACTGACTTCGAACCCGATCTTCTGCAGGTGCACGTTCGACTCGCCAGAGACTAGATGCTCCGCATCTTCCATGGTGTTGCAGAAGGTTGCTTAGCCTGTAGGCGTGGCAGATGGTTGCTTAGGCTGTAGGCGTTGCAACAGGCCGGAAAAGGACTACGTTCAGGCTGCAGTATATGGTTTGGATCACGGCACTTCGAGAAGGCTTTGTTCCTCTTCGGCATATTGCAGAGGGGAACTTTTTTGCAGTCATGGCGAACCGATCCCATGGAGCTCCTCCGGGATGTGAGCTCTTCTCCCTGTGGGGAGCTTCCGTAGGCCTGTGCTTAGAGGACTTCCGGACATGCCGGGAAAGAGAAGATTGTCCGTTAGACGCGGCGTCTTCAGGTCTTATTAATTAAATTCGCCTTTAACACGACTGTAGATTATAATAACGAAGAAAAGCCAGCCCTCAACACCTAGGCTACAAGCTGGAATCGAACAATAAAGTTGTTTTAAAATTCCCTTCACCAGATTGCTCGTTTCCTTTGACATAACGCTTGAAGTTATGAGGAACAAATATCCCCTAAAAAAGTTTTATTTTTATTAAACCTGATTCAGACTCCACCATACTTCATCGGTAAGGAGGAAAGAATACCTAAATACTCTCCGAAGATGATTGTAGAGATCGAAAGCTCAGCAATTTTAAGTTTAGTTTTTACTAAACGCATCTATTAAAAAGTGATATGAACATAGGACAAGTTTTTTACCATTTACAAGATGGGCTAAAACAGACAGTAAGAAAAATAGAAAGTTGCCAAATGAAATTTATAAAAACGAAATATACCATGGTCTTTAACAAAATTTGCATCCTAGAGAGACTGCAACCCATTTACACTAATATATATATATATATATATATATATACATATGGGTCCGAACATAATTGCCTGCGAAACGCCAATGAAAATAGAAGACCAGGAATAACTATTTCCATTCGCACTTCTGCTCGCAGTTTTCCATCCAGCGGTATAAACAAATTAAACAATTTGAAATATATCCATTCATTTTATCTTTAAAAATTCCATATACAAGCAGTTTAGTGGTCCTACCATGAATTCGCCCATGGCAACATTGGAAACAGCTTTTTTTATATTGAATTTTGAACTTAATCCTTATATTGTAGCTAATACAATTCATAAGCCAATTTACTACAAATGGCCTGTCGTTGAAATTTCGGCTGTGGTTGTTAAATTCAGAAGAATTCAGTTTCTTTCAATATCATAATAACTGAAATAGGAAATAGGCAATTTTCCCTTATTCTATAACCTACTAGTACTATATATATTTCATTAAATATAATGCGAATATTGTGACCAAATTCCTCAGATGGCTAACCTTCTTTAGCCTGACTCCATATATTCAAGTTCTTTATTCTTTTTCTTCTCGTTAATGAGTCGTTTCGAAAGAATTCTATTCATTGCACTTATATTTAGTCAATTCTCTCTAAATCAATTGTTTGAGCTCTCTTCATTGACTGCACCCGCTCTTCATGCGGTAGCCCTTTCTGCTCCACATAGTTTAGGCGATGTGTCTGAGTGACGCTTATGGGCGACGTCCTAGCGTTACTCTCATTAAAGGCAGTCACTTTACCGCCCAATGCCCGTCCTGGCTCCAGCCCTCCCTATTGTTTCGGCCAGGGACCGGTGCTGAGTCGGCGGGTTTGTCCACGATTCTTCTATTAAAACCTTTGTTACCGATGAGTTTCAAGTCCTTTCCAATTTTCCTCCCATGCGCAAATAACTAAATCTCTAAGTAAACTCTTTGGTAATAATTTCTTTTTTTTGAGTAATGAACAAAATGAGAGAAAGAAAGGAATAAATGAAAATTTCAAGCCCTCTCACACCGATTAAAAACTAAACGACATATTGGATCTGTTAGAGATTATCTACCGCTGGTGCTTTTCGAGTTTCCTTTACTTCATTTTCTTCAAATCTCAGCCGATTTGGAAAAAAGGCAACAAGAATAACGTTGAAGGGGCATATTTACAAGAGACCTGACATATTTAGTAGAATTTGATAAATAGGAATAAGAAATAATGAATAAATAGAAGAGCACAGACTTGCTGATATTTTATCTAGGGCTCCCATTCCAAATTTGTATTTCCTTCCAAGAATTTTAAATGGCTGCGTATTTGATCCACTGCAGGAAATTAACTTAAACGATTCTAAACAACTAACTGCATCAAATACTTACCGCAGAGAGACGTGAACAAAATATCGCTGATTTAAATTTAGCCAATGAAGAGAATTAGTGGTCAGTATTTGTATGTATGTATGTATATGTTGGTGAAACAAATGTTCGCAAAGGCTTTCAACTTATTTCAAACTTTAACTTCTGCATTTTTTTCAATTTTGCAATAAATTAATACTTTGAAATTGGAATGAAATTTTACATGTTAAAACAGCACAGGAAATTTCTAGTAAACTTAAGTGTTACGATTTTTACTATGCATAATGATATAATGTGATATAAGTTTAGAGACTTTAAAAGGCCAAATCATTTCTTCTTGATAAATAGTGAAATTAAAAAGTATATAATGGAAATTAATCGATTCGAATAACATTTCCAAAACTAGTAATACATTGGAGAATCGAAAGCTATTCTTATATTATGCTTATATTGCTTTAGCTTCAAATTGGGTGAAAAGTTTTCAAGGATAATCATGTATAACATTTTAATTTAAAATAAAAGATATTATTTTTGCCTTAAATTGGCGCTTTAAGCTATATTTTAGAAGATGTGGTACCCTTTTGGTCTCCATACATATAAAGGGGTCTTGTTAAATTGAAATGATTAATATTATATATTTAGTGCGTATGGAATACCCGTGCGAGACAGTAAACCGCTAAGTGATATGTCAGGATTTCTCGTGAATCGTCCGGTTTAATTCATCATTTTTCAAGACTGACTTTCACTCAATGTGATAAATATGAATACTTCCCTATCCATGCCTTAAGATCTGCAACAATTTTGGGAGGTAATCGAAGTCGGTACGAGAAGAGAATAAATAATACAACTGATAAAGTAGGTCCTCAGAAAAGGACATATGCCAGTATCCCAAATAGAAAATACACAAATCCTTGATTCCAAAGCACTAGTCAACACTTGGTGAGAGAAAAGAAACCAATGTTTGCGAAAGGAACTGAAACCATGACTGATGACCAAAGGTCGCGTGATCTCACTTATTCTGATTTATAACCTTACGAAGTTCAAAATTTCTATAATTCCAAGACTAACCCTGGGAGGATATTGGTAATCATATCATTCAAAAGAAAATGTAAAACAAGATAATAATCTCATATTTCGTTAGAAAGGGCCAGAAGGTTATAATGTTATTGCCAAATAATTCCTCGGCTAACCTTGGGAAGCCTTTGGTAACTAAGCATATCATTCGAAGGAAAATGTGAAACAACATAAGTGATTCGAAATCGTTAGAATCGGCTGAAATGTTATGATGTTATAGCGAAAACGAAATAATTCCGGGCTAAGCTTGGGAGGACCTTGGCAATTATATCATTCGAAAGAGAATGTAAAAAAACATAAGGGTTTCAAATATTTTTAAAATCAGCCAAATAGTTACAGAGATATTACCAAAACAAACAATAAAGCATAACGGGGACCGACCGACCGACGCCATAGTGAGATATAGAGTTGCTCGCGACTAAAAACAGAAGGAGAAAAGAATTGAGGAGAAATTAAGCCAACCAAAATGCTGGCTTATTAACACATGATGGCAGTTAAAAAATTACAACAAAAAAGACCGATCTTCACAACTAAATGTAAGCCAGATTTTTATGAATTGGTGATTAGTGCCAAAAAAAGACGCATAACCAAAAAAGGAAATTCCCTCCCCAAAATTAAACAGGTAAGCCAGAGTATAAAAAACTAGTAAAAATAAAAACGATACAGAGATACATAAACCTAAATAGAAATAATAAACAAATTATTTTGGCGTAAGTGATTAGTCGAATTTCCTCACATTTATTAGTTAAAGGCAACATACCTATTCTGAGGGATAGAATAGGACGAGTAAATGAAAGGTGAATGATGTATCGTGGTTCTTGCCCTACGTAAAGTTATAGCTACCCTATTCCCTATGCATAAGATATATTACTATTCTTCTCCTACATCGGAGGTTTGTCAGTATTGGCCCCTCTCTAAACTTTACCTCTGTTTTTCAATTTTCCGTCTCTTTCTCGAGACCTCCTTCCATGACCCAAATATTCTCACTTCACCCTCAGATCTAATTGACCTGTGAACCAGGAAGAAAGAGACTCTCTTCAACAGATATTAGACTTTCAAGATTCTTCTATACTGTACCCGACTTGAACCAGTGAGTAGTGCAGAAAGGAAGAGAGACTGCGAGGCTGTACGGTACCATCCTTATAAAAAAATCACCAACAAATCTTTACATCTGTTTAGTTCACTTCCATCTTCCATTCGACTATTATATGGAACCAATAGACGTGCCCTGCAGTGATCATACAATACTTCTTTTACACTTAAATAAACAACTAATTCAATTAGCAACAAAGTAATGAAACCTATTTTATGTAGTGCGGATTGGGAGAAATATAAAGTAAGGCTCGAGAACTAAATACCGAATCTTCTCAGTGAAATGAATCTGGAACAAATTGACGAAGGATACAAAGAATAAAGAAGGCTATCAAAAATGGAGATGTAGCAATACTCAAGAACTCGTAAAAGACAATATAATTCTTCAGATCGACTTCAGAAATGATAAGGAAAAACGAAACGTTAAATTGGTGTCAGAAAATAGGGAGATTGTAACCAACGAGGGAAACATAATGTTATTAGCACGGAAAAACTAGAATTAGTTGCTTTATTTATGGAAAAATAGAAGAATGTGATAATAATAAAGAAAAATAGATGAAGCAGGGTCCCAAGGGAATTTTAGAGGTGTAAAAATAGAATGAAAATTAAACTCATAACATATATACGAGTAAATAGAGTAAAAAGACACTAATACGTGAAAAACACGTGTTTAACCTCATATTTAATCATTTCAAAACTACATAATTAGACGAATTACGTGGATTATTAGCTTCATCTCCAGTCATCTCTTTGTAAATCTCAAACTTTCTTCAAACTTTACTTTGTTATATTTCTTCCATTATATTCACATACAAAAAATGCAATCAATACATACATTGGATTGTGGTCACAAAAGGCAGGATGAATTGAAAGAAATTATAACTGCACATAGTGAGGTTGGAATTCACTTTGTGATGTACGTCCAATGATGTAGAGGACAGATTTTATGCCTCAAACTTTCTTACCCTTTTCCCCACCCAGCCTTGCTCTCAGTATTTTCTCCCAGATGCAATTGATTGAGAGGTGGATTGGGAAGGATGGTGATGACGACAAGAGGAGGGCTGAGCCTCTCTACCCCTTTCCTCAAGCTCATTCTAGATCGTTTTGTGTCTGTTGAAGAATGTTCTAGAACGTCATAAGCGAGCGCCTTCGCGAGACAGAGCTTAGGCTAAAGAGACTTATCTCCAGGCATAGACTGGTCGCAAAGTCATTTGAAGATCTCCTCTGTCTGGCATAAATGAGTGCCAACAAGAACTTGAACTTTAAGGTTACTTTTAGGGGTTTATTTGTCTATTGGATAGAACCATTTGCTTGGTGCAGAGGAGTAGCATCCCTCAGGTGTGTACGATGTATTGTCAAGGAGGCTTAATATTTCTATGGTAACCATATCAATTATCATTTAGATTCCAAACTACAAAAATAAACACATTATTTTCAATCGTTAGAACTACTTTGATCATGAATTATTCCAAAGAATTTCCTCCGGGCTTTTCTAAATATAGCCTTTGATTGCGTGATTTTGATCCAAAACATAGAATTAAACGAAATACTGAGCTCGCTTTATTTTGCCATGTACTCGCATTTTCATTCAACAAATAATAATTTATTCAAAATGTCTGAATAATTAAGAAAAGAGGAAGGAATAATTTACAAAAAGAAAGAGGATTTTTTCCTGTTCACGATCCTCTTTTACCCCCTATGAGGGGTAAGTTGTCCATTCGCCTTTGAAAGCCTCCACTTCTATAAGAAACCCTCCAGCTTCTTGGCAAATAAAAGCTTTGTTGTGAAATGAGCTTTTCTTTGTTCTAACTAAAATAACTTAGGATTTTACACAATGAACTTCTTTCTTAATGGTCAGTGATTGTGTATTAGAATTTACCTTAAGAATAAGCGTAATATTTCCGCAGCAAACATAAAAGAGCGGATTAATTTTTTGTATCTCAACTCTTTACAGTTTACTTTTTCCAAATCCAAGAGGAATACCTAATATCTGGAAATGCTTTTTTTATCTTTTATATCTTTTTATGTCCTATTATACTTGAAAATGTTGCGAATTATCTACCCTTAGCCCTCTCTGGTAACTGAGAGTAGCAAACCTCCGTTTGGAATTAAGGAATATTTAGGGAGAAGCCACGCATATAGCAAGAAATGATAGTGAATTAATCAGCTATTTTTCAACAGCTATATTTTTGTCCTCGAATTTTTATCTCACGATGAAATTTATTTAGTTAGCTTAATAAAACATATAACGTTAGCTATCATATAGTTAAAAATTTAACTACAAATACTCATGAGGCTACAATAGGACTTGCGTATTATATTATCTAAATTTTCTCTCAAAAAGTTAGTGTGCTCTATTCTTGTAGACGACCGATAAAGAGGGGATATCTTTAGCCTTTTTCAATGTACTCAAAATTTCCTCCACATAAATCATTTAAATACTGTGTTCAAATTGTTATTTCCGGATTTTTATCTTTTTAGTTCCGCCATGTATAAGTCCGCTAGTGCCTGTCCAAGTGTGCAACCATGTCAACCCCATCTGTTTGCAGTTAGGTTCTTTTATTGAATGTAAATGGGGTTTATGTTAAGTATATATATATATATATATATATATATACCTATATGAAAATTAACCCCCAGAAAAATGTCATTCGCATTGCCTCCGCCTCTCCACGTGTGTTGTTGTGTCTGTGGATAAACTCTTAGCCCTAAATATTTTCGCTCTAGTGATAATCGTTTAAAACTTTTTCGATTTTTTATCCAACCATATTCCATTCATGTACATGGCTTTGTTGTGTGTATATCGTTTTAGGGATGCACATGTCTTTTATTAGTTGCACATTGTTCTTTTTCCTGGTATTTTTCTGTCTTGTTATTGTGGGGGTGTTTTCATTGGTTTGTACTATGTCATAGGCGTTCCCTACGTATCTTTGTACTCTATATGGTTGTTTTCTCTATTTTCATGCTATTTCTTAAAAATGAACTTGCAAATAAAATCGAAAGTGCTTGGATTCATCTTTTCATTTTCTTTTGGGATAATTTTCATATTATTGCTTTCTTCACGTGCCAATTTCTGAGTTTTATCGTAATATATATATATATATATATATATATATATATATATATATATATATATATATATATATATAAATATATATATATATATATATATATATATATATTTTGTGAAGGCAATAAAGAAAAACTATCGCTGCTCTTTCGCAGACAAGAGCAACTACCCTCCCTTTCTGCCAGAGATTCGTGCCTTTTTCTTTCATATAGTCATGAATATTCAACCTGGTTAGGCTTCCACACAGTTTTATTAACCCTAGCTTTAACTCGTTCTAACCATGTTAAGTTCATGAGCCACTAGGTACCACAAGACAACTAATCTTTGTAGTGGTATAAGAGCATATTTGAATTATATGAATTTATTCATTAGTTCTTAACATAAGTTTGCTGGATACATATCCTCAAATTATAAATCTCCAAACAAATTTAGTTAAAGATTCTCTCTCGCTGCAGAGTAGAAGAAATTGTTAGGCCAATATAAAATCACATATCAAAGATATGCAGGAATTTTAATCGGAAAAAGAAAAATCAAGCTTTTCAGGCTTTATGCGAGACAATTGATCTTTACAAAGCAATTTAACTATATCTATCACAATTTAGTTCTCTTATCATAGTTCTACCCTCTTGTCTTGTTATCATTGTGCTGTTTATTTAAATATTTACAATTCTCCCTAATAGAAGTTTCTTCATCTTCTTCAAATGGACATCTTTCTGGATAGATATCTCTACATTATGACACATAATTTACGAAATACCAAATGATTACTCCATATGTTTTCATAACATTAACAATCCTTATGACACTATTCATAATGGCTTTCAAAGCAGATTATATTATTAAACCAGAGCCTGGTTATAGTTCATAGACCGGATAAGTTTATTTTGGGGATCTACTCATTAGCCCAAACATAAACACCACTGATATGATCAATAAAATAAGCGACGTCTGCAGACGGACTAATATAGTTTTGCACTATTAAAGCAAACGTTGGTGTTTCAAGGTATGCATTGACTTAGTTGAAGATGTAAATTTCACGAGATCACAGAACAATCTTTATAAGTTCATTTAAACTTCTGTAGCGATTATTTACCACCAGGTACGAATCGCTATTAACAATGGTAGACTTATAAAGTTAAATAGACAATTTTTGGCATTGTTTGATACTTCTGGTAAAACATATAGATTCGACCTCCCTTTTTCTGCCGTCATTATGGAAACGACAATGTCCTTGAGAATTGCGGTTCTCGTCTAATATACCTTCTACATTATTTCCTTTCTCAACCTTCATAAACTACTTTAGTCAGATACGTTCTTATTTATGTATTTCTCTGGTGATAAATAATTTATAATTCATCTTATATTTTCTTTAATTAGAATTTTTACGATTAAAATAATTATACCTAAAGGCGCTATTGATTCTCAATTTATTTAATTATCCTCTTCCGCTTAATTCTATCCTTATTTTCTTCTCTTTTTTCTACTTGCTACTAACCACAGACAGTTTTATCTCTGGTTAAGTTCAGATAAAGACGATTATATCATGCTTTAAGATGCTGCGCGCGTTCTGGTCTAAGAAAAGGCCCTTATTTGTCCACTAAAGGCGTTCGTGAGGAAAATTTGTTTTCGTTCTAAAAAGTCTTGAAAAATCTTTGGAAAGAGGACTGCTTTCAAATGACCTATCCAAGCATTTCGATAAATATAGGGTGTTATAATAATTGAAAATCACAAATACATAGGGTGTTATGAATAAGCATGGAAATTGTTATTATTATTTTTGAGTCAATTTCACATTTTAAATAGCATGCTGACTATTTCAAACTAAAGACATGATGTGTCGGAATAAAAAAAATAATAAAATTAATAAAGACGATTATATCATGCCTTAAGATGCTTTGCGCGTTCTCGTCTAAAAAAGGCCCTTATTTGTCCACTAAAGGCGTTCGTGAGGAGAATTTGCTTACGTTTTAAAAAGTCTTGAAAAATCTTTGGGGAGAGGAATGCTTTCAAATGACCTATCCAAGAATTTTGATAAATAAAGGGTGTTATGTTTTACAAAACATTTATACAATTAATTGTATTAAAAGACACAAAATGAAGCAATTTCTTGTCATATCAGTAAACCAGATAATAAACATGGAAATTGTTATTATTATTTTTGAGTCATTTTATAATTTCGAATAGCATGCTGACTATTTCAAACTAAAGACATGATGTGTCGGAATAAAAAAATTAATAAAATCAACATTTGTTCAAATACAACGATGGTTTAGCTTAAGTTTACTATCATCAGGTTAGAAAATTGATAGGGAAAATTTTATTGAAGAAAGAGTGAGATTTCCTTATGATAAAGAACTTTAATTTGGTGACGTTTTTTATTTATTTTTCTAAACTTTGGGAATTTATTAAATTTGAATAGACCAACTAATTTACTGTATCATATAATCCCATTTCATTTTAAACGAGAAGTTCCGAAAAATAATAAAAATTCTGAGTGGCGCGAGACAATCCTGGTTGTTATATTGTTCCGTTTCTTATTATTGGGTCTATTCTTAGTTATCTATCCGTGCTTTTATTGATTCATCGATCGAGCCTGCATCTTCATGTCAAATACTTAATATGTGAGGAATAAAGGAAGAATAGGAAACAATTAATTAATAACTTTGTTGTATTTCATCAGGAAAATTCATTCTGATGGAAATACAGATATCGCCTCAGCAAACGTCAAACTGTGTCGAGGATGAGTATTGGGGGGCAAACCTTACCAACCAGCTTTACCAATAGCATCTCTATTTATTATTTAGAATAAAATACAAAAAATAACTATGATATTTTCTATTCTATGAGATATTTAGTGAATAAAATTCATTCATGCCAATAGATTTCATAAAAGATTACTTTAATAGAATGGTGGATTCCAAATTTTATTAGATATTCAAGTTTCTGCCACAACTGATCTACATCTCCTATCATAATGTTTACAAATTACTCTACTCGAAACGAATATTTTTTATAATACCATTCCAATCGCAAATTAATAGTTGCTATGTTATTGGCTATTTTTTAAAGCAAAGTTCCCGCTGAATATTTGCCCATAGTATCTTTAGCACATGCCCCGAAAATTTTCCAATTGGTGTTCAATGTTTTTCGTAAATTCCTACCATGGCTGCTAGATTGGGTTAATATTTTAAATTTGAGTTACTTCTTAAAGAGTCTCGTGTTTTTTTGAGATATTTGGTACTTTTAACTCTTATTTTTCTCTGTTTACTTTATTATATTTGTTTACTCTCTAACCAAATTCTTTATTTTTTTTAAATGCTGCAATAATTCCGAATCTTATCTGCAAACCCTATTCGTATTTGTTTGGGGTCTTTTTATAATAATGTTGGCAAATGAACCTAAACTCTTTAGAACTTGATGATATTTATGGATTTTGCAGAGAGGTGGGTTGGAATTGCGGCCATTTATTCAATCGCCAAAGCCTATTTTAAGTGGAAACTAATTCCCTGTTTGGAATGTTTTAATTTATACCAACGCGGTCGCTTAAACAGCATTTACCCGGCACAAGTTTACAGAGATAAGTAAAAGATGGTAAGTTTTGAAAGATAGTGGGTTAATTAAAGGGTTATTTTTATATGAGGGAGTATAAAAAAAAAAATATAATATACACGTACATATTCACGCATCATTTAAACAGCACTAATAATTTTTTAGTGATGCACTGACGGCGGAGTTTTTTTATTCATAACTTAAAAGTAATGATGTTACTTTTATTTTTCCAAGGTTTTAAACTCAAATAATTCAAAGGATGCAAATTCTTTATCTTCTGAAGCAAATATTCAAAATTTTGTACTTATTTTATTTAGAAATTACTGACGCTTCAAATTCACTTACCATATATCGCGGATTTCTCACAATTACCTAATAATTTAGGTGACTTTTACAACTTGGACCGAGGAGAATAGGAAAAACTTAAATGTTCTGCTGTAGATAATTTTTGTTTGACGCAGGAAATTGATGTCGTTTCGGGACATACACTATGAAGAGTTGAGCTGCAAGAAATTAATATGGAATTTCATGTTTAATGCCTAAGAAGAGCTTTTTATCGAAAGGTATCTTTCAATGCGTAATGGAAGCCTATCCCTGCATGACAATAAAAATCATTACTCTATCTTATGAATAATAAAACTGTGAAAGAAAATACTGACGATAAGATTAAGTCACCTCCAATAGTGGATACATGACGGGTCATCTAATTGGCAGCAAATAAGATTCAAAATAGTGGTTTAAATGAGAATTATCTTTTTTATAGAAAATATTCTTCTTTTAATGTTCTACTCATTTTAAATAAATTTCTGACTAATGAAATAAGAATACATGGCGAAATCTCTTAATTAAGGAACTCTTACCAAGGGAAAAATTTAGTTTATTTCCGTACTTTTGAATCAATCCTTAAATTGACTCCATAAATCAAAAATAAGTTTAAATTCATTTAAAGAAAATAATTAATCGTCCGGCTAGGGTGGCGAGTGATCTGCAAGATGAGGAAAACTTCACATTTTTTCGCTACGGTCTTTTCGCCCCACAGAGACAAGATCACTCGTTGAGATGATGTGGTAGAAGGAATACTCCTTAGATCACTCGTTGAGATGATGTAGTAGAAGGAATACTTCTTAGATCAGTAGTACAGCTGAAGATGCAGGAAGATTACTGCTTTTATTTAGGGCTGAGTTCCCTAAACATCTACTCCTGGTGAGAGACGCTGCTGGCGATATAATTTGGAAGTAATTGAGGTTCTATATTTTGTCTAAAGATGTTCCAGGTACGAGTAAGAAACCGAAAAGGAACAAAAGAATGAAAAATAATGAAAGAGAGCGGAAGAAAATATAATTTTTAATGAATAAAAAAATCAAACTCTTTTCGTCTCTTCTAACGTGAAGGCCTCATTCACCTAGTGGCAGATCTTTATTATTTCAATTTCTAATCATCCAGTTTATTACGCCGCTAAACAGGCGTTGTAAGTGGGTCTGAAGCATGCACGCAGACAGGTCCTATACTTTCCTTTAACACTGGCTCCTGGCTTACTTTGTTGAGACACGCAGGAGTGTGTACACCAGAGTAGAGGACCACGGGCATGATATCCTGCACCTGTAAGATGATGAGCACCGCATCCATTGTAAAGAAGCTAGAACATTCGCATATGTATCCAATAAAAGGAGGAGGAAGGCAGTAGAAGCAGCGTTCATAGCCACGCCAAAATGCTTTAACAGCAATTCCGGCTTTATTAAACATAAGTCGGTTGGTCGCTGACTAAGTGGTATTTCTTATTAATTTGCTTTATTTGCCGCGAGAAGATACAGTGAAATAACTTTATGGCTCTGGGCTGTCCCACAAACTGGTCTGGAGTAATTTAAAAAGAGAAAAATCAGCAAAGAGCTCAAAAGATGGTCAGTCCTATGCGTAGATAAGCCGGCATTTCCTTTCATTTTTTTATCTCAGACCCTTGTACAGCAATTGAGAGGGAATTCTTTGCGATTACGTCACAGAAAAAAGATCATATGTGGAGATTAATGGCTATTCAGGGCTAGAATTCGAATTGGAAGCGGGACTCCCGCAGGCGGCCTGTCTTAGCCCTACGCTGTATTCAATACACACAGCAAACCTGCCACTACCAATAATGCCTGATTGCTTAAACATACAGTTCGCGGACGACATAAGCCAACCAGTCGTCACTCTGTAATGGAACGTACGCTTTCAGGCAAGGAAAACAGCTTTAGATATCAGCCACATGAACAACTACGTAAGAGATTGGAAGATAACGACAAACAGGACCTAATTTACAATAATCCGAATCTCCAGGAACAAAACAGAGTAAATTGTAATCAAAGTTCAGAACTACAGAAATCACAATAAAGGCAAAGTACTAGGAATCAAAGTAACAACAAGAGGCTACACAAAACATAAACGGGGATGAAGAACAAAGCCACTACGATGTTTAGCCTACTTTACAATCTAAGAGGTTTAGGCAAGAAGAATATAAAAAAATATCTTGCGCTTGGAAGGGAGGTACTACTTTATCCTCAATGGTAAATTAAAGAACAAAAACCTGGAATTCCAGAGAATACAAAATAAAGCTCTCTACCTAATAAACAACAATCGAAGTAGAGACAGGAGGATACTACCGGATTTGCATCAAGAATCAGGGTTAGAAACGATCAACATCAACATCAGGAACAGAGCAGAGAAAATATAGAGGAAGATAGACGGACTACCTCAAATATTTGCAGAGCAAACACACACCAGAGCTGGACTCTCCTTTAATACTCGATTCCCCAGCGGCAGACAACAGCTGAGAATTGAGGAAACACCGATGTTTATCCAAGTTTAATTTCAATACGAGAGAAGAAACAAGCATAACGACAAGGATATTGACCTGACTATATGTAAACCCAACCAACGAAGTTAACCAACCAAGACAACGAAATGATACCCAAATAAGACAACGGAATCTAGGCAACTAAAATAAAAAGAAACAATCACTAAGAAAAAAAACGTATAAGATTAAATGTGTAAACAAAAAATAAATCGTATATACTAAAAGTGTAATAATTGAACTATAGTATCAAAAGGTTTAGCAAAAATGATAGTGAACTGAAAGTTAATAGAAAAACCAGTGAACAAATTGAAATAAGTGAACTAGAGTAAAATTAATTCAATAACAAATTGGAATAAAGTGAAAGTTAAGTAAAACAACAAACTAAAGTAAAATAAGTAATAACAACAAGGGTAGTGAAAAGGAAAGGCAACCCAAAAGGAATACAAAAAGGAAGATTCAAGAAAGTAACGGACAGGAGACCACACGACGGAAGTGAAACAAAGTAAGAAAAGTAAAACGCAACAAATAAGTAACATAATAATACATAAACAAAGTTCAGTGCTAAGATAACTCAAAAGAGCATGAATGCTACAATAAACACACGAATGAAAGAGAAAGAGTAAAATAAAACAGAGATTAGACGATTCCCACGCTACTGTATGAGGAACATATAGGAAATGAAGAAAGAATGATGAGTGAATGCAGGACGGTGGTTCGGAATCCACGTTAATCAGCAGGCCCCACTTGCCCTTCGGACATATGTATTCCCTTTTTACCTTTGACTACCGAGTTTGCTGAATCTGCCTCCTTACCAATCTGTCCTCTTTTAACTCAAAACTTTCTGTCTCCCAAAATAAACCCTCTTCTAGTGCTTGTTCCGGACTTCCACGGAGCACTTCTCTATCGGTTCAGTGAACTGAGAGTCAGAAGTGTGGTAGTTTCTTCAGGAGCATGTCGGCCACGGACCTCCTCCTCTTTTGCTCCCCCTATCCCGATCGTGGGAGGAGAACAGAACGGTGGAGGACCCGTGAGCCGTACTTTTCCTCCCTTAATAAAATACGTTCAGTGTTTAAATATTTATGTTCCGACCATAAATATTTAAATACCAATATTTGACCTCTTTCATAGCTTGACTCACTTTGGTGTTGAAATCAACCTCTTCCTATTTGTAAAGCATTTTATGTGACCTTAAATGCGTTTGTACATGTGTTCCGGTAGTCAAAGCGCACAAAAGAATTAACCAAACGTTAATTCCGTCAATTTTCGCTGCTGGAATCCAGGCTAAGTGTGTTGCCCTTCGCAAAGACCCATGTGTTTAAATACCTATTAACTATCGGAGATTCGTATAAAAATGGGTCAATGTTCTATTCTTGCGGGACTTATCTGCTGTAAAATCTATTCAAGCTATCGCAAAAGCATTGGGTGAGCGTTACGAACTTGGCATTACTTCTTCTTAGAATCCGAGAGGAATAGTGTATTAACCTCGTTTCATGATGCAAATAAACAATCCCTGCGTGTAGGTTCCCTTCCTAATCAATGGTATAATAAATATACATGGGTGCTTCTGGGCCACCAATCTAATACTGAGGAGGATCTGCTACATCACCAGCATAAGTATTTTACTGGTGCTCTATTCGTCTCCCGTCCACACTTTCAAATCTTTTAGATGCCTCCATTCCCCTCTGTAAATTCTCAAAATATCTAATAACTCACCTGAGACAATTTCGCCCTATGCCATTGAGAAAGCTCAAGCAGTATAGAAATTTTCACATGATTAAATATCTCTAAACTTGGACCAGACGTTCGTTAGATACATGAGAAACTCTCCGAAATTTCCCGAAATGTCGCAAGAGGATACGATAAGAAAATATGAATTACTATCCAGCGATAAAAAGTCCTGTCGCAAATAAATACAGATGCATATTGCTAGAAATTCTTATATTGTGGCACAAAATATTTTAATTGCTGCTAATCTTGCGGCCACAACGTTCTTCCGTAATAAAAACCGATCATTCACGCGTGCACATAAAATGTCTGGCGCGTGCAGAAAAACGTTTACTCATTTAAGTATATTATGATTTTTTATGAATCTTATATGATATTATATTAAATTAAATAATATATGATATTGAGAAAGGAGATAGAGAGAGGGAGGGGGGAGGAGGAGGGGATGTTCTACTATTCATGTTAGATCCTTGACATTTTAAAGTTCGTCAATCATTTTTAATGATCCTTGATTACGATAGTAAATGGTAATTTATTTCTACCATCAGCCCAATTGGTGTCGCTATTCAAGGGATTAATTTGCACTTAGGCAGAAACAGATTATGTTCATCCTTGATCGAACTGATGGAGTCGTTCTTCCCGAGTCATTGCTACTGAGTGGTGGACGGAGGATTCGCATCTTACATTCATCTATATTGTCTGAAGTCTTCTTGGAATGTCCGAAATTGATCACAAATCCGCCTGAGTCAGATAATGAAATTAGAACAAATCTTTCGTCGGAAATTGATTGTTTATCGTCCTTCAGAAGGGGAATGGAGAGGCTTTTGAAAATGGATAAATAGAGGTTGATCGACAAATGCATTTGGGTGATCTAGAGTTGGATTATGTATAAAAATGGCTGTAGAGGAACAACCTCTGAACCCCCCCCCCATAATTTATCGGTTACCACGTGCTATGCTACCGCGCCATGGAAGAGGTCACTTACTGTTCGAACATTCTCGAATTTTCGACTCCTGAGCACGTTGGGAAGATATTTCCCATTCCTGCGAACTCGTCCCAAGCCTACCATCCCCCCCCCCCCCTCCAAGTGGCAAGGTGTGAAAGAGCCGCTCTTGCTTGGCCCTTGCTGCTAAATGATGAATCGACTTCTTCTCTGGATTAAGATGTCTGTAGCTTGTGACTCCTTTCTCCAAACTCCCCCTTCCCCTCCAGAATCAGGCCTACAAATTCTCAGGTTATTCTGTAGTTCGAATTTTCCAACCCGCACCTTAAGGCCGTCCTTAACGTATAGCCCCGTGAGCGTTCCTCAGAGAGCATCCTTCTTCAGCTGTGATTCTATCCAGGTCAATTAGTAGCTTATGTGAATGGCAAACCTTTAAATTGGCGCAACAGTCTCCCTTCATTTAATCGAACCGAAGAAAATCTCCATCGATTACCTTTGAGTAAAAGAAGATTCCTCTTTCAGTGGAACTACGAGAATTCACACATTCCCAATCAAACGTCTTTGGAGTTTGGCTATCTTCATCAGACGCTTAGTTTGGATCGTGCCTCACCTGCCTCATTCGGATCGTGCCCCACCTGCCTCATTAGGATCGTGCCTCACCTGCCTCATTCAGATCATGCCTAACTTGCCTCATCTGATCATTTCACCACTCGCTTCATCGACCCATAAAAATGAAACCACCTCCAATATTAGTATTGTCAAGTTACCCCGTTTTTATCTGAGCTTAGTAACATTAATCAATTATTTCCATTTGAGAATCCCTTTCTCATAATAATTACCAAGAGTTTCTTTCCTTTTAAATTATTCCCCTTTGCATATTATTATTCTCATTTTGATATGTGTAAATAAAATTATATTTTTGTTGTTTCCTCTTTAACTAACCTTGAACGATACTCTCAGCCTATTAAAGTAAATCTTGCCAACCATTTATGCACTGTTTGATTATTAAGACTTGAAACTGAACGCATCAAGTGTGACCTCCTATTTGGTCGTTAATCCCTGGGAACAGTCCTTCAACGGTTTGCGTTGGAGTAGATGATTAAGTTACCTCCCACATAATATAGAATTAGTGTATAATATACTGTTGTTGTACCACGACAATGGCAAAAGGGTTTTAAAAACCTACAAGTAGTTTGTTTGCAAATTTTCGCTATGATTTTATTTCACGAATACGCTCGTGGAAAAAGGTAAGACAATATTTCAGCCTTTCCTGCCTTTTTTCTATATTTTTGGCCACAATCTTTCTATAAGTTCTCTGTCAAACTTGGACTTACTTTGATTATATACACAGAGGTTCGCAGGAAATAAATTTATTGTTATTTAAATTAAAATAATTTTTTAATATAAGAAATACAAATTTATTCAGCATAGTAGATTCCTTTAGTATTCGCAATTCTCTCCCTTCATTTCAATAAGGACTAGATTCCTTTCTTGAAGAAATGATTGTTGTAATCAAATCTAGGATTTTATATCATAGTAAATTTTGCCATTTAGTTAATGATGTAGAAAGTTAAATAGATGGTATTCAGACGTTGCGAAGTCCAGGGATTTTGGAGGATGAGGAAGATCTTGCCTACAAAACACTTTAATTTTTCATGAGTCAAACTTGTGGGTGTCCATTGGTATGAAAAAGAAGGACACCCTTTTAGTTGACCAGTGAGGGACGATTTTGTTGAACAGCCTCATTTAAACCTTACAATTTTTAGTCATTTTGGTCTTCAAGGAGCTCTTATTATTGAGAAAAGTTCATAATGAATAACTAATTTCACATCCCATCAGATGTAAAACACAGCCTCTTGCTCCTGTAGATCACGTCTCAGAAAGGAAGCAAGAGTTACACATTGTATACTATGACTTTTAGACTGCTCATGTGGTAACTAAACAGCATATTATTTATTTTTCCTAGACATTAGCGGCTTAAAAACGGCCTGAAGGCAAGTATAAGTTAAAATAAGCAATAGGCATTACTACAGTTATTATTAAACAGCTTCCTGAAAATTCAGAATAATTTAAGCAAGTCCAAAAGCGTGATTTATAGGTTTCTAAAAACGACTTTAATTATTTTTCTAACCTAAATTTTGGTATTTAATATAAAGGTAGAATTTTTCCTAAATTGCTATTGAAAATATTGGTGGAACTAAATATTAACCACTCCCTCTAAGCCATAACACCCTCTCTTCAATTATTTTCGTTTTTTCCCTGCATTTATCGGTAGACATTTGTTAAGTGCAAGATCGGGAAAAGTCACTCAGAAGGCGCAAGTAACAATCTACATGCATAAGTTGCCGGCCAGAGATCAAAGAATCACATGAAAGTTAATTGCGGAAAAGCGGCTTTCGAGTGTTTTTGAATCACCTTAATAGAAATAAGGTCAGCTTAAGGGAATTAAGGTCAGCTTACGTGAAGTAGTGTCAGCTTGATTTAAAATTAAGCAGTCATAAGGTGCCATTTTATTTAGGATAAAAAGATACTTTATTCTTTTCAAACTGGGAACTTGCTTGTTCTGATTTTGTTTAAAGGATACCACTGACCCCCTTGTAAACTAGAGAGCTCTTCCTAGCCGAGTGGATACGGCGTTGGCCTCCCAACGTCATGCGGCATACTTTATACGGAACCAAAACAGACCTAAATCCGAATCCCGCTACAATACATTACTTTGGGCAACGTTCTTAATTAATTCCTTTTTTCTGAAAATCCCTTCTGCTTCTTCCCAAATTCACTGTCCTAATGAAGTGTCATCTCTCATCCAAACTTCGCACAAGTCGTATTTGTCTTTTCAACTACACTCTCATCTCTTTATATCTGTCAACCTCTTTTATCACTCCTACAAAAGTATTTGTCTCACTTTTTATCAACTTCCAAACTAATTATGTCACCATTCAGTGGAATTCTTTGAAGAAAGTTTAGAAAAATAAGAAGATATTTAAAAAGCAAAATTAAAAAGCCAGAAAGCTTTTAAAGAGGTGTTTGTAACAAGCTAAAATAGTTTAGTGGAATGACAAATATATTGAATAAGTTTGCTTTTTAATGTGGAAAAAAACGGACGCACAACTCTCCCCAATTAGTCACAGCTCTACAACAACTGTCTAAAATTCCCCACTCTTGACAGATGGCCTGAAGCCGTTTATTTTTGTGGTTACCTTTAAAGAGAGAGACAAAGGAAAAGAATCTTCACAGCATTAATAAATCTGAGAAGTGATCGAATCTTAGAGCGAGAAAAACGTTTTTGATCCAGTTTCCGAATTCACTGGTATAAATGAAGGGGCAGAGACCCAGATTAGCCCAATAAAAGACCTCAACCACTTGATCAGGAATGTTTGTCCCACAAACTCTAATACATATTTTCTTATATCTCCACTCAAGTTCAAGAAATGATTAAACAAGGGGGGCTTATATTATGAATTCCATAATTTGTAGTACTCTTAAGTCCATCAAGAACTTCCCTCAATTTCAATACTTAGATGGTAAATATGATTCAATGGGAACGAAAAGGCCCAATCAGGTATTCAAGTGAACAATGATTTATTTAGTTAATTCTGTAATTTGGAAGAAATGTTAAATTAAGAAGATGGAATCTTTAGCAAAATTTCTCAGAGATTCTTCCCGACTTTCAGAAAATTTGCATTAATTCTGTAACCAATTTTTGCTTGTCTAGATCATAAATTTATGCATTCTATTTTTTAAATCATTTCTTAACTAACTTTTCTACTCACTTCTCACTTAATAACACGAATGAGGAATAGGACAAAATGAAAAAAGTTATCTTTTTGCGACGTACAAGACCTAAATGATGACGAAACCGAGGAAGCTCGGACATTGGACGAAGTGAATGTCTTCTTTTGGGTAGCATTTATCTATGAGCAACATTAGAATAACAATATAAGTGTGAGGTCGATTTTGTGTATGATTATTTTTGCTAAAATAGCACCCCTTTGGCTAGCTACTCTTGTAAGAAATATTAAGCTGATCTATAATAACTCAATTTTACAGAGATGAGTCAGCTGGGATGAGGTCAAATGCAAAACTCCCTTAGGTCCCCAGGAAAATGGCGCCAGACGTTTAAAAGGATCCTAAATTCCTTGGTATGCATAATATTGAGTAAAGGAGATTAGTAAAAAAGTCAAAACTGATTGCGTAAAATACCTTTCGATCAAGTGCAACTATTTCAAGTTGACTTTAGATCACTGCATTCGATCTTTGGCTGCTTTCAGTTTCGGCGATTGAGAATTCAATCGATACTCGCAATATAAGCAAGGAGTTGTTTTTGATTCTTAGTACTCTGGTTTTTCTTAAATAATTACCTCACCGAAAAACAAAAAAAAAATAGTTATTTAATTATTTCTAATTTTATGCGGCTTCGTTATGAAAACTTTCAAATGGGGTCCTCCGAGAACAGTAATTAACGGGTAATTAGATTTGTGGGTGGAGACTTGGCCATTATAATTATGATGAAATCAAGTTTATAATACCACTAATAATTATAATGATAGAATATTTCCAAAATTGACATTTTGGCCTTTATAGAACTATTTTTTTATAAAAACAACCATTTCACGTAAAATATATTTTTAGATTAATATCGGCGAACATGTAGTATTTCACAATGGGATATCAGCATAACTCGTTAAGGATCAATTTTCAGTTGACACCGGGATTCAAACCGATGATCTCTCACTTGTCAAGCGTGACCTTTTCCATTTGGCCAAGATGGATAAAAAGAAACGCAACCTGAAATCAAAGTTGAGAAGAAATGTATGGCCAGAGGTAATTTACACGCCTGGCCATCCACACTCGATTAAATGGTAATTTTTTAATTCGAATTTACCCAATGTATGTAGCACTGAGCCTCTTGCTTTACTTCAATAAGGATCGATAACGTGCCTAGTGAGGGATGGAAAGTCATCATAATCCACCAAGATTCCATCAACCTCTCCTTGCAAGTACTATATTAAGGGCTAAAAGGTAAGATTGGACTAAAGGATGTTATCCAGAATACATTTGTGCCGGAGATAGCGATATCTGGATATGGGTTTGATTCAGTAGAATTTATAAAGTTTTGACTTAAGAAAGACAGATTCTTCGTATAGTAAACTTTATCGTGACCTATTTTGTTTAAAAATGTCCCACCAGAAAGATGAAGGGTAAATTCCAAATACTCTTGCAATTTATGAAGTTCAATCTCATGAAGCTCTATAGGAAATATACAAAAAGCAATATATATTTATTAAAAATTAGTTCCACCTGAAATCAAGAAAGGCTTATAGTAAAAATGGATTAAAAGGTACTACGAAACTGAAACTTAAGTAAAAATTAATTTGTGAGGGAATGGATTTACTAATGGCCAAACACTGGGCCGCAAAAAGTTTAAAATACACTGTTAAAAATGCAACGTTACGTACTTTTAGTTAACAACGGGGAATGAAATTGACAAGGCATGTGTAAATTTGCGTAATAAATATAATATAACGATACAATATTACACATAAATATAAATAGGTTTATCTGCAAAATTGCTCATTGAAAACTAATTCTCATTTGTTTCCGAATATCTCTCAAATTCTCAACTAAATGCGATTGTTCTTTCGTCATCCTTTTAGGCTACTACGCCATTCTTTACAGGATAGTCGTACTATCAACATCATCTTAGGTACAAACGAAATAAAATAGGTCAAGATGTTCGTGAACGTATTGTAGCCCTTCATAAGAGTGGCAATGCCTACCAAAAGATCTATGTACAGCTTAAATTACTTCTAAATTCAATGGTAACAAAAGAGGCAACTTGAAGTCTTGTAATTCAAGTAATTAATTAAATTTACTCAAGGACTTGTCCTTCCGTTTTAATAATTTCTAATCTACATGACTCTGGTTTCTACTTTCACTTTTATTCTGGTCATAGTGATGAAGTCAAACGCTTGGTTTTCACTTCAATATTTCTCCGCGGGGTACAGGTCGCCAGCCCGGGATACTTGGATACTGAAATTTCCAAGATCTTTGAAAGACGAAATAAGCTCTAACATTTAACTTTAAGAATTCACTTGTTTATCGTTTTCTGAGGCCTTCTCATTTCTTCGTCGTCTCTTGAAATGTTTAAATTTTTGGTCGGGTTTAAGTACGAGTCTACTATATGCAAAATAGTAGTTTACAATAATAACAAGAATATAGGAGGAGGTTATTCTGTCGACCTTTTAGTTTGCCCTTAGCTTTACTTTGGATAAACAGGAAAATCACTAAACCTTATCATTTACAACACAAGTATAATAGTAAATGATGTGAACGTAATAGTAAATCTTTGTTCATTTGTCTGAATGTAATCATCCTATCACTTGGAATTCTGCAAGTTTATTGACCAATCAGGGGACTATATTAAATATATTAAATATTATTGAATATTATTGAATATTAAATATTATTGAATGCGGTGATAACAATCACCGCAAGGCTTTCGCCATATTTATTTTCTGAAAATTAAGCTATAATTTTAATTAACAAAATCTAGAATGAAAATGAAGCTGAAAGATGGTTTAGTGTATTCCAAGGCTTGGCGAGACCCCTTGGGGACTCAAGTACTACCAAAAGAATAATTCCCCACGAATCTAAGTTCCTCTCACGCCAAAGGAATAATGGTAGGTGAGGAAGAAGACTGTCGCGGGGTGGTAAACCTTAAGCAGAAACCCCTCGAAGGCAGTAGCGCTTCGTCGGCAAACTCTCCCTGAGTTCACCCTCCAGGAATGCTACAGTCACCCTCACAATGGTCTTCTGCTCGAGAGGTCCCCCGTAAACCCCTTGAGTTAGACCTCAATTTTCCCCACAAATCTCTCGGTCTAGACATCGAAATCCCCCGTAAATCCCTCGAGTTAGACCTCGAGTTCGACCAAAACTATGCCGGACGTCCGGTGGGCGTTGCTGGAGGGCCACATGCTATGAGGTCGGCCTCCTAAAATTACAACATAAGAGATCGCTACACATCAATTTCAAATTTCTTTCGCCCCTTAGTTGACATTGTCCGCCCCCTGCCCTTTCTAAATTTATGGCTATGGCACTACAATGATTTCTCAATGACTGTTGAAATTTTGCAATTCTTGAGTTTATTAGTATAGCTAAAATCTGGATGAATATGTGCTTTCCGCCCCCCGCCCCCAATATCTTTCCACACATTATCACTATCTTCATCTTACCAATTTCATTATAGATATCCATTTGGGCAGATTTTTTAATTATACCATTGAACGAATATATAAAACAACATAAGGGTTTCAAATTTCGTCAGAATGGGTCGAATAGTTATGATGTTGTTTCCCAAAATAAAATTATTTCCTAGCTAACCTTGGCAGGGCTTTGACAATTAGATAATTCGAAAGTGAATGTAAAACAGCATAAGTATTTCAAATATCGTTAGAATCGGTCAAATTTTTAAGATGTTAGTGCCAGAACAATAAAAAAGCAAAACGGGGACCGACGTACCTACCCGCCGAGATAATGAGATATAGATTCGCATGCGAGTAAAGACGGTACGCTGCATTCTTGGCCCTCCGTGCTGAAAAAAAGATTGAAAGAGAGTTTGAATTTGATTAACTACCAGAGTAATCTCGTTTGCCGTGTCAAACGACAATAGGAAGTGGCTAAAGATAAGGAAGAAGTGCCTAATTTCATCCACAACAACTCCTCATTTTTGTTTAATTCTTTTGTCTATAATTAAATACACTCATTAATTTAATGAGTGTTTTTACTTCTTATCCTATTCATTTAGGAAATTCGCCCAGTTTTGAAGTAAAAGAATAAATTTTCTTTTTTTTAAATCCAACGTTTCATTTATGGTATTTTTATAAAGAACTACACTAGTCTTCGTAAGGTATAAGTTAAAAATTTATAAAGGCTATGGTCGGGTTTGGATGTATTTATCGTGCTTATGATTTTTTAAAGTTGGTAAATTCGTCAGTCTTAGTCTGAAATTAGTTGGAAAAAACTTTGCCCAAACAAAAGCCAAATAAATTTATGCCAATATCTTGTTATGAAGTTTGCTCAGTTTTTATAAAGAAAATAATATTTAATATTGATACTTTGAGGTGGCCCAAATTTATTTCAATAATGAATTGAAAAGATGAAATTGCTTTTTAAATCTTTTTAAAACTTTTATTTCTTTGTTGAAGAGATTAAAAGACAAAAGAATTAATTATGTTTTTCTGTTGTTTAAATTCGAATATAATTTGGCTCATTTTATGTATTTTATGCATAATTCATTATACTTGTAAATTATTATAATTTTGATGTCTTTTAATCGTTCTAGGGTTTTCACTCTATTTAATTTATGCCTTTTAAAAACCTGGTGAAGATAAGGAGAAAGATGCAGCGACTTGATATGGCAGACTATATGACCATATAGTAAAGGAGAAAGAGAAATTTGAAGCAAATGAGCAATAAGAAAAAAACATGAGCTTTAAAGGCAAGAGAGAGAGAGAGAGACAATGAAAGATACAAGAATCAAGGAAAGCAAATGAAGGCACAATGAAAGCAATTCTTTTTATTATTACATTTCAGGTGTTAATTAAGTCCCTATTCTGGTACTGGAAATATACAAAATTTTGAATAGGCTAAATCATTTAAAGTTAAAACTAAAATTATTCAAAGTATGGAATTGATGGAGGATTTTGCCCGTTAATATATGGACTAATGCATAAATGACAGGTTATTTCCTTAAAATTCATGTTCGAAAATTTAAATAATAAAATTGTATATAAAGATTTGGAGTCAACACTGTATGCATATCAAGAAAACACTAACCTTGTTCAATCAGTCGAGAACGGAAGGTTGTTGGAAAAGAGCGATGAGACTAAGAAAGAAGATAGGATTAGAAGTTTGGTTAATATGTTATAGCAAATGTAGTAGATGGAAAGAGAAATCTGAATTTAGATTCTTAAATTCACAAAGAGACAGAATCGGAGATGGTTTTAAAACTTTAAAATATTCTAAGGTAATATCGGTTTACATTGAATGGAAAGCGACCAAACCGTTGAGAACTCTTTCCTAGAACGATCTTTCTCATTCCTATGGCTAATTATCATATGGAAAGAGAACGTTGGCTTTAGGAAGTGCAACGTACTGCCAATATATTTCCCGAGCTTACATTTAGAGCAAGTAAATTAGAATATGACTGAGGTCTTCGGTTCTTGCGGGATTCTGTCAATGCAATTGAAATATTGTCCTATATGGTGTTTATTTCTAAAACTTATTTTTAAATTGTTATGGAAAAACCTCTTAAATGAAATTGTAATTTATTTTATACGCGACTCATATCTTTACAGAGGGGAATTTTCACTTTGGTTATTAAATGTTATTTAAAAAAATTGCTGTGGTCCTCTCCAGCAGAGAAAGGAAAACCGTTTCCTTTGAAATATCCTTCCACACAGAAAGTCAATTTCTTGATGTAATCCAGTCTAGAGCGAACAAATCTATGCTCGGAATATTATTGTTTTTATGGCACTGATTTTATTCGAAAAATCGTAATAATTCCATAGTGGGCTAATATAAGGGGCGATTATTTTAACGCTACTATAGTTGATAGGTTATAAGTTGCTAAAAGTAGGTCAACTATAAACTTTTATAAGCTTAATAATATGAAGAAACTAGAGTTAACCAGAAGAGACACTCCTTGCGTGAAGTTTCCTTTATGTGCCATGATGGAGAGCGTGAGAATGCTTGGGAAATAGAAGGAACCTATTAACTTTGTCCTCAAGGTGAAAGGAGACTTTTACCGGATGCTCCTGAATGAAACAAACTTGGACGGATCTTTTCAAATCGGATGCATTTTCTATATATTATCTGCTTTATTGCTTAAGATTACTCTTCTACCGTTACCTGAGACGTTAATGATTCCGTTTTTGTTTATAGAGAGGCCGCGTGACAGAGTGATATCATCCATATTGTAAAATAAAGGAAGAGTGGAGAACCGTTTTAGTTTAAAGAAGAAATCGTGTGTGGAATTAGAAATCTTCACTTTTGTATGTTGAGAAGAACTTGCATGGGCAGATCATTACCGCATTGCAGAATTTCTCGAATTAAAATAAATTGAATCTTTTAAAGGAGAAATGGCCAGACAAATAGAGATGGATGGCTAATAGAATTTGCCTACGTTAAAGTAAAACACCTTTTGGATCATCAAAGGTTGAAGTGAAAAGGTGGAGGAGTTTCAATTTAATTTGCGAGTCTGCTTGGTGTAATCCAAGTGGGTTGCAACAGTACATTTGGCGAGTGGCAACACGGTGTTGTAGTTGATGAGTGAAGCTTGTCTTGCTAAGTGGAAAACAAGCTGGAATGGAGAGTCATGTATGCATTTCTTTTGATTCTCAGAGTTGATTTCATTACGCATCAGGAAGGTTCAAGATTCCTGATAAAAATGTGAATGAAACTAAATGATGGGTTGCGAGATTCTTTGTATTACCACAAACTTCAAAGAATCAAGGTCTTAATCAGCCTTTTAACTCTTACATCTGATTCTACACACTGACCCGCCATTCAACTCATACACACACGCTTTCATATACCTTTTATTGCAATTTAGCAATGTGCATCCAATTTCAGATCCCTTTAAATCAAGCTGTGGTACAACATAACCCACAAATTCTCCATTTCCTATAGAATGAAGGTAAAGTAGCATAGCATGTTGGTCTCTCATCCTTGTTGAACCCCACGATTACTTTTCTTTTCCGGAGGTTTTCTTTTGTACTTCTGCATTCATGGTAAAAGAAGTACTAATATACGATCATAGGGAAGTTTTTCCAGTAGGTAAACTTACGCTACCAGTTCTTTATGAAAACAAATTTTAGGTTTCTTATACAGATGAAATTTGTGTGAAATTTGTATTTCAGTATTGATGCATTTGTAATTGTTCGTAAGAATAAGATTCCTTAAAAATGCGCCCGTTGGTCACATTTACAACTTTCTATTTTGATATAAGAAAAACCAGTAAAGATTTCCTGAATTAGATATAAACATTGCAAAACTAAAGAAGCTTCTGTAACTTTCGAGAATAATGTTATATCAGAATTTCAATTCCATTCGTTCCTATGAACATATAGAACATGAACGTGAAAATTGTACGTAGATCCTATATTTATTTTTATATTTTTTAGATCCATGAGGATGGTTTTACAACCCGAAATTCCGTCTCATATTACTAAACATTTTGTAATTAAAATTAGATCTGCAGCCTACCTTTTTATGTGGCATGGTAGATTCTGAGAAACACATCAAAAATAAGTAAAGAATGATTACACAAGCGCTGCCGTCTCTTTATTAGATCAATAATAAATTAAGAAAGAAGGAAGAGAGAAAGAAAATGTAATGAAATAATTTAAACACATGTGTTTACAGGCCACGGCGTCAACCACTTGGATGGGGATGTGGATGGTGTTCGAGTAACCAGTGGCATTGAGATGTGGATAGTGTCTGAGTGGTTAGCGCAGTGGCCAGAAAAGCAAAGAGTGCTCGATGGCAAAAGCTCGAACCCTAGGAATTTTCCACCTTTTTTGAAGGATAAAAGTGTTTTTATTATTTTATTCTCTTTGCTATATCTCTATGTCTTATTTCTTAATCTATGTTGGATATTTGTCTTGATAATAAACAGACCTGTGAAGGCCTCAAGCCTTTGAAGGCCGCCAAATAAAACTGGTATTGAATCGTTGAAGTAAATTGTATTATAGCGATTACCAATGTTTTAATACATGTGATTTCGCCTAATCCAATTAATATTTGCAGACTCCATTGAATCAGAATAAATTATACCATGAAAATTAATCCGCACATGCGATACCATTTTAACACTACAGCTCAACAATTATCAATGAAAAGTAATTTTAATTATCCGTATCTCTCGAAGTTAGAATTGTCTCAGGGGAACCTTTTTTCAACGTTAAAATTATTCTCGAAGTAAAATCAGAGTGCCATCATTTTAACGGACCGAAACCTCTTTTCAAATGTGAAATATTTGCTTTTATTAAATTAAAAAATAGTTATCATTAGATCATTTGTTATAGCTGAAAAATGCGATGAATTATATTAGGTTCTAGTCAATGACACTCGCAAATATACTTTTGGCTAAAGAAGAAATAAATACAGACAGAATAAATTGATATATGAAAGAGAACTGGGGAAATGGATAAACCTTCTTTATATTCAAAAGGAAAAACAAAATATAAAAAGAGAAGGATGAGAGTGAAAAATTCCAGAGACTACGAAAGAGCAAATAATAAAGTGTATTTCTATTACCTTTTGTATGAGTGAATCTTTACTGAATTTATTTGATCAGTGCGTTCCTTGAATTTCATCAAAAGTACGATTTCAAAGATACAATTTTTATCTTGAAATACTTAATTCATTTAAGCGATAAAATGGATTATTTACTAAGAAACTTCCATTGTCATAAAAAATTGGAGCTCGTTTTCAACTTAGTCGTGTAAATGTTAATGTAAATACGATGATGAATGAAAAAAAACAATATTTTATTAAAAGCGTTCGGTTAGTCACATTCCGAGATAGTTTTATGAACTCTTTTATCAACCACTCACCATCATTGTTTCCAGGCAGAATAGATTAGCAGAGTCTACTCGAAGCCTGTCTGGGTGTCACACACTAAATATCTGATAGTTTGCATTTTTTTCTAATGAGTGCTATGACGTAATGTCGTAGGACCTTCGTTCGATTATTTTGAGGCCGACACATCCTAAAAATTCTAGAATTTTCGTTCGCTTTGATCGGCCAGCTCCCTCCTACTTATTTAATTGAATATTTAAGTTCGTTTAAGAATTATTGCGATTTTGTTATGAAAGAAAGTTATTTTATATTTAGAGTTAAGAATTTTCATTATAGGTTGATATAGCATTGGGGTTTTAAACGATCCATATTTATTATTGTTCCATGGAATTCGATGTCGAGGCTTTCATGCTTCACAGAGGCAGGAGCAGAGTGGATTTGGTGCACTTATTTTTCGGTTTCGTGCGTCTAGGAAGGATATTGTGATTTAAGGTTATTGTGATTTAAGGTTATTGTGATTTATGGCTATTGTGATTTATTGACTTAGTGTAAAACAACCGGCAGAGTTGTACCCTTTATTATATTTTAGTGCGGGATTACCGCGAGTACTGTACCTCTCGTGCCTTTTTAGTAGGACACCCGTGTGTGGTGTCCTTGTTTTGTGTGGCCCATACGAGGCATGATTTTGGTAGGGGTGAGTGACCCTTATTTTTGTATAAGCCTTCATATCTAGGCATATGGTCGGTCATTGCGCGTTGGTGCATTGTGGTCACTTTACCGGTGAGCGTTTTCCTTTGTGGCTCAAACTTCTTTCTACATGGTCTCATATAGATAAGAGTATCAGATGTGCGTTATTTTTTGTCTAAATGTTTGAGTTATTGTGTCTTCTACACTCTAAATCTATTTATGTATTAAAAAATGCCATTCCTTAGCTCAATCTATCAAAGTTGTAATTAATTTTAAGGTCTTTCCTATGATAACCTAGTCTTTGAATATATTGACATTTTCAAGTAGATTCATTATCCAACATTTTTAATGTTCATCTGTGATAATTTTAAATCACTGTTTTTTAATTAATTTGATTTAGAGTAAACTAGTTCATACTTTAAAATAATTAGTCAAACTTTCACTTTCTAATACTATTAATGTGAAGTATGTGTATAGATATCATTTTTGGGTTTGCGGTACATCTGTAAGTATTCATTTATTAGTTTTAGGGAAGGATATACGACTATTTGGAATCATAATAGGTAATTGTTGTAGCTGCCCATTAAATTTAAGTTAACAATTAGGTTAACAATTAAGTTAACAATTTAGTCCGTAAATCTTCTTATTTTGGGCAATACTATTTCTTCCTTCAGGAGCAAAAAAAACCTAGGACAGGTCCCTTTTTTCCATTATATCCCTTTTATGTAAATAAAGTTGTTTTAAGTCGACGCGTCTTCTATCCTTGGCTATAAACTTTTAAGTTTAGAGAATCTGGGCATGTCACCTGATCCCAGTTTGTGACACTGCGCTTAACGACTCTACTCTCCTTACAATAATTGCTTATGAAACTCTTCATTAGAGTGCCGTTAAGAGACTGCCTTTCTTGAATCTCCTTCTTCCTTGATAAAAATAGAAGCTTTTTGTGAATTTTATTAATTTGAAAGAAACCGCAAACAAACAAAGGCATCCTGCCTAAGCGTTTGGAGGAAACTTCTCAAAGAGAAAAGTGAAAATATGTTGCAAATGTACAATTAAAATTAAACCAAAAGAGGAGACCGCGCACTTCTAAACTGTTCGTATCCGCCAGAGAATTATCTCATTTGTTTAGTCTTAATTAGCTAATGTTTTCCATATCTTGAGTGATATTTTAGTTGCAGCTTCTATAATTAATTATTCAATTGGCCCTGTGATAAATACTGACTCCCTTTTCAGAAATTTCAGCTTCTGATGTTTGTTCCAAACCTCCAAAATCTAATGAATAGAAGTTTCACATCTGAAGCGAAGCTCGAATATATTCAGCACCAAACGAGGCCATTCCAGTATTAATTATTTAGATTAACCTCTCGCTTATTTGTTTTCCAATCGCCTTCTTCTATTTTTTTCCATTATGAAAGGAAGAATAATACAAAATGGGGCCAAAGTTTCACACTATTTCGATCGATGAAGGATTCGATGGAAAAAACTGAATGTATCCAATTCTTCTAACTGCTTTTCTTTCCTTACTTTCAAATGAATGTCTTAAATGCATACCATATTGTCTGAATGTTTGCATGTATATCATCATTTAATTTAGGTATGATAACCTCATTGACCATAAGGAATTGCAAAGTTTAAATCATTTTTCTATGCGCAATTAATTTTATCTTTTATGATCCAATGCAATATACTGGCGAAGAGAAATGTAATTTTGAAAGAAAATCAAAATAGTATAATAACATAAGTTAGAATATACTTTTTAGCAGGTGTCAATTACAATATTATTTTGTAAAATTTAATATAGGTTGAAACTGTTATTATTATTATTTAAACAAGGGTCTAGAGCAATGAACTAAAAATCAAAGTTATCCTTTTTTCTATTGGTAATCCATCCTACGTTGCAGATCCTTAGTGCTTAAATAGAAAAGTGACGGCCTGCAACTAAGCGCCATTTATTGGGAAAAACAGTGAATGCAATTAATCAATGAATAATAATGCAACACAAACTTGAGTGCAAAAGCCTCTGTATTCGTTCTCACTTTTTTTCAATTTCATTTAATTTCTAACCTTACAGTGGAAAATGCAACATAACGAAACTTCAACCTGCAGAGGAGACAATTTTGTTAAAAAATATGCAAAAAACAAAAAACGGAGAAGCGATGTGCCTACCATAACTCACGAGAGGAAGGATGTGAATTTTTCGCCTTTTTCTCTATCAAACACTTTAAAAAATGTTCGGAGATCATGTTGCAAAAGATTGTGCTTTTTGCCTTAATTGTTTTTTTTTCCGTCACAACAATTGTATTTAATTAAGATTCTGAAATTTGTGTTATTTATTGTTTTTTTAAAGAATTTTCCCTGGAAGGTTTCAGATCCCATTAACTTGTCTCAGAATTTTACATCAAGGAGCTTTTCTAGAGTTTCTTGTCTAGATTCCTTTCAGGCAGAAGTGTACCAAATCACCTTGTGATAAAACTGCTTGAGAAGCAAAAATACTGTCCTTTTTAGGACGGAGATCACCGAAATGACTCCAGGTGCTCAACGTTTGTCATTTTCCATCAAAATAAGGAAACAAGGAACCTCGTTCTAATCTGGCAAAATTTAATACACTGGTTAAAAAGCTTGTATTTAAAATGCTGAATTAATGACGGTTTCTAGAATATTTATATTTGCTGAATTAAATCTAGAATAACCAACTCCAATTTCTGTTAAATACGAGCATATTCCCCGAGTTCTCACAACTGATTTCTGCATACATCCTCTCCTGCATCTCCTTCAGGAAGTCTTCATTTTCCTCGGCAAGGCCAGGAGAAGTAAATTTTCCTTCGAGACGAACTCAGCTTTACGTAACGAATCACCGTGAAAAGATACTTGAAATGCGCGCGCAGAATATAACCCTTATCCATGTGTGTTAAACATTTTGTTACAATTTTTTTTTTTTTCCTCTGAATACGTTAATAATTTTTCTTGTAGAAAATGGTTTCCGAATGATGTGAGTGAAGCTACTTACTTTATTTTTACAGAATAAAAGTATAATTGATGCAGAACTTTTTTGTTATTTCGTGCAACACTTTGATAATTTTGTTTATAATGGCGCACAAGCTCTTTATTCATGCGTACATTTACAGAACATTTTTAAATGCCTGTTTGAAATAGTAATTATGAAGAAGCAACCAACATTTCATGAGATTTGGAAGTTACGTATATTTTTAGAGTTAGTAATGACTCAATTTTGCCGGGAGGAGCACCTGTCAAGAGTGCTCCTTCAGCTGAATGCTGAAGGAATCAGTTTTGATCATGGTGAATCAGATAACGAATACGATTCATCTCAAGACAATACGGATTATCACCCTAGGACGAGGAGGGTAATATTTCGTTCTTCAGTGCGATGGCGATAACGGAGAGCGATGACCCAAGTTCAAGCAACGATGAAGAAAACAATTCACCTCAAGCACCTGACGAGACTTCCAGTTACGCCTTTGTAAGTATCCTTTTCACCAGAATACGACGATATTGTAACATTTGCTATTTTAAGCCAAAGAACCTTGTTCATCCCAATGATGAAGCTCAAGATTTTCATCTGTTTATCAAAGCTAATATACTTCTGCCCTTACAAAGATATACTAATAGGAAGGCCAGTGATGTAAGGTGTGAAACTCGTAAAGATGGAAAGAAAGTATACTATTTCATCATTCCTTTAACAGTGGATGAAGTAAAATCATGTCGAGGCTTTATCCTGCATGCAGGAGCCGAATTGTCAAAACTTCACGGATCTTGATTACCTATTGGATCAGTTTGATACTAAACTGATATATCGTGCTGTTATGTGTCAAAATGGCTCTGGATTTTTTCTTGGTACTGTAAGATTTGATAACTACCGAGATCTCCAAACTCGATTACCTAATGATCGACTTGCTTCAAGTAGCTAAGTAAGGCATGAATTGAATGTTAAACACTCAAAATCTTATATACCGGAAGACATATTAACTCTTGATGAGCAGCTTCTTGGATACCGAGGACGCATTCCAGGCCTCACTTATATACCAGCAAAACCAAGAAAATATGGTCTGAAAATATTTTGGTTATGTGAAGCTTTAACTCGATATGCTTTAAATTCTATGATGTACACAGGTCAACAAGTAAATTCAGTCCACCGGGACCTTGGATAAAATGTTGTTTTACAATTATGCAAGCCTTATAAAAATTCGGGACGTTAAATAGTTACAGATAATTATTTACATCACAAAGCCTAGCTGTTTCTCTGCTTCATAAAAGACTCACCTGACTTGGGACAATCAAAATACACAGGAAAGAAATTACTTCAACTCTCAGAAATAAATACAGTCGAGTGCATTCAACCCCATTTGCTTATAAGCATCATAATAAAATAATGTTGGCTTCTTACATTCCGAAGAAAATAAGGTTGTCATTCTCTCAGCTCTTCTCATGCTGAGAATAAGTGTATTCCTGAACATACCAATAACCCAGCATTGATTTTCGACTACAGATTTGGCAAAAAGGAAGTTGATCAGTTTGATGAAAACATAGAAGAGTTCACTTGCAGGAAGAAAACGGTTCTTTGGCCGCTTCTTGTTTTCTACAATATGATGGATGTTGCTGCACTGAACGCTTTTCTACTCATTAAAAAGGATGGTTACAAAAATACACGTAAATTGTATACGAAAAGCTGAGCGAAATTGCTGTCCGACCGACTGCCCAGAAGAGGTTTGAAACAAATAAACAAAGAATGCAGATGATATCTAAAGAAGCTGCTGAAATTTGTGGGTTTTATCCCATCTACAACAACCTGCACTACTCCGGAGAAAAATAGACATCGTCTTGGGGGATGTAAAATGTGCTCAAAAGTATGCAGATCCAAATGTGACAAATGCCAGAAAGGCGTAAATCCGTCTCACAGGGAAATAATGAAAACATGCTAAAGATTCTTTGAAGTGGATTGGGCCTACGGGGGAAACCAGTATAAAAAAGCGAGTGCAGCCATATACCGCAAGGTCACTTGGAAACTATGGCAAATGTGTAGGTGTGTGTAGTGCGTCTGTGAATGTGTGGATGCGTGTGTATGCTATATACATATAAATATATATAATGTGTGTACCATATGCATATATATATATATATATATATATATATATATATATATATATATATATATATATATATATATATACATATATATATATATATATACATATATATATATATATATACATATATACATATATATATATATATATATATATATATATATATATATATATATATATATATATATATATATATATATATATATATATATATATATATATATATATATATATATATATATATAAAGACTTGTAACAAAATGTTACACGCATATGGATGAAGTTCGTTGGTTCACGCCTATGCAAAAGGATTAAGAGCAATATTACTTTAACCAAGGAAATACCACTCGAACCAGAGGAAGCTGTTTCTTTTTTATCGATGGCAAAAATCTTCTGATCGAGTGAATTAAAGTCAAAATTCAGCCCAGAGCCAAGCTTTTTAAACCTTACTGAATCACAGGAGGGGAGAGTGGACTGGTTGCGATCCCGCGATGTAATTGCCAAGTGGGAAAGAAACTCTAAGGTCACAATATTGCGTAGCGTTTGTTGTTTTGCTTCACAACTGTGAAAACTCTTAACAATCGCAGGTTAAACAAAGTCTTCGTACCTAACATTGATCCTCATTACATAAAAAACAAATCAATTATTTTTTCGCAACCGAAAGAGTCACAGTTTGTAAGTGACACAAAAAACAATATGACTTTGTAACGCGTGTGGCTACAAGTGTCACATCTTACTTAGGTTTTTTTCCTCATCGCTTTCTTATGCGAAAGTTTAATTGTAGTGTGAAAGAGATGTTTGCTAAATCTTTATTCGCCCAAAGTAAATGCGAGCAATAAAAGCGTCCAGGAAATTCGAACAATTTCCATCCATTATTGAGCCATCAATGGAGAGTCGTCGCTCAGGATTTGCTCTGAAAGTTAAAGTGAAGTCAAGGCTAATCACAGTTTTCACTTTTATCCTTATACTCCTTTGGGATGGCACAGGAGTGTGTGAATGAATGTTCTAGTGAACTAACATGTTGCAATAAATCTTAAATGCAAGTGAGGATTGTTTAGGAATGGCGGCGGTCTTCTCTTAGGAACCATTGGATTTGTTCTTTGTAGAGAAGTTTAATTTTCATTCAGGAAGATTCAACTGTCTAACTATTGGGGGAGTGGTTCTCAGTTCTTTATAGCAATGGTTTTAGTGGTTGCAGTCACGTTTTATCAACTTCCAGTAATTCCCTTTAATTTCTACCGATTTCCATTAATTCCCAACAATTTCGATCAATTTATTCTCATCAACTTTCATTAATATTGATCAATTTCCATTACGTCCCATTAGTTACATTAATTTACACCTAATTCAAAAGTTTTCATCAATTTGTAGTGTCTAAGTCAATTTCTATTTTTCCCTCTAATTTGTATTAATTCCCGTCAATTCATATTAATTCCCATTAATCCCCATAAAATTCCACTAATTCCCATAAATTTTTATTTTTTACAATTTAGATTAAACCTCATAAATTTTTATTAGTTGTCATTATTTCCATTAAATTTCCATTACTCCCATCCATTTCCATTTATTACCATCAATTTCCATTTATTACCATCAATTTCTATTTATTCATCCATTTCCTACAATTTTCCTGAATTGCCATCAATTTCCCCCATTACATCACCTGATACAAGCCCTGTTGGATTTTTCTTCCTAGCATCTTCATTGAGAGGCCCCGATCCTTCTTTTGATGATCAGTCGGTCCGAATCGTTGGTAAAACTTGTCAACATCAGACCGAGAGGAATGGAGCGAATTGATCCGCTGTAACCTTCATTCATAGCCGTCGAGTTTGAAGCAACTTTTACCACCTGATCCGTCGTTGAGGTCTTCTAATCTTATTTGATTTTATGGCTAAGGTATTTGCTTCCCTCACTAAATCGTCCTCCTTCTTTAACCGAGCATAGCTGAGTTAATGTTTTAAATTTATTAATTGTCAACGAAACAAACACATATAACTCAATCATTTTATTTCAAAGCGAAAACTTGGGGTGGATTATTTTAGTAGACAACTCAAAAAGTGAAATTAGAAGTAATGTTAAAATGATACCTCGCTCAATGGGTCAGGAAGCTGTTGTTTGCATTTCTAAAGTGTAATAAATATCAGAGGTTGAAAGATTAAAGAAGGTAAGTAAAATAATTATTAAATAATAAAATGAATACGTATTTAAGGACAGATAAATAGAGAGAGCAAGATAAGTAAATATCGACCAAGATAAATAAAAATCAGAAGCTAGATCGAGAGAGATAAATGTTTTTTAGACTGATAGATATTTATTGCAATAAAACAGAGGACAACTGCTTCCCGTTGCTGTTTGTACAGAAGAGAAATGAAAGCAATGAGTACAAACGAATTCCATGAAATAGATAATTATGTAGTGATCTTGCCGTTTGTATATACTGTCGATATTGCGATCGAATTAAGTGGGGAAGTTAGATGAGTGAGAATAAGTTTCTTTTTACTTGTAACCCGATAGCGACTTCCCAATTGCTTGTTCGAACGATGGTCAAAAAGATAGAGTGAGATATTTTATAGGTATTACTCCGAAGTGGTATTTTTAGAATAGAGGTATTTTTCTCACAGTATTTCTCCTAAGAATTATTCTTGCTGTGGTATTCCTCTATGGCGAAACTCGTAAAGCATAAGTACTCCCGAAGACATGAAAGTCCACATAATCCGGGATAAACAAAGAGCATTCAAATTAAAAATGGCCAAATTGGAAAGCATTTGCAACACTAACATGCAAAGATGGACAGAGCTTCATTATTTTGAAATTCACTGCGTTCCTATTTGTGGGAGTGAAATTAAAGTTGTGCTTCTACCAATCCTCTAGGCACTTCTACTAAATCAGGAATTTCACAGATCAAGTGACTTATAACCCAAATGTCAGTATGTGAATCGAGATAAGAAAATTAATTGGCAAAACGTTTTCTGACTTGGATAAGATTTCCTATAACTGTACCATTGATGTCACCAAAAGAATGATCATCCCAATCTTTCAAAAACATATAATTTTGGAAGCTTTGATCAAAAACATATATTGTTTCGCTTGCAATTCTTTCTTTAATATATTTACAAAATCAAAGATATTATGTAAATATCCGAGCTCTGCATCCCCAAAGTAGTTTGTTGATGTGCGAGAACATCCATACGTCTGATCAACTGTAAGATTTCAGGGTCAATTTTGAGACCCAAATCTGATTCAAAACATTTACACATAAAAGCCTCCTTAGTCCTGTGTGATAAAGTAGACTTAAATATTTAGCTTCTCCATACTCACATAATTCACGAGCAACTCACATGTTTAGTGCATGATATTTGACAAACTTGATAACATCATGCACGACCACTTCTAGTGCAGGTTATAAATGTTTCAAAACTAGTGACTAGCGATGTATTCTACAGTGATTCCCTTCATTTTTTATTCTCTTTTTTAACCAAAGCCAATAAGCCACTGGATTCGTTCAAAATGGTTGGGGTTCCATCGAAAACAGAGCTTTGCAGTTCTTCCCGATTATAATAAGACTTGGCGTTTTTAAGTTTTCATTAAGCTCTGAATTCGAGAGAGGAGAACAAAGCCAGATTTTCTCTTCAATTGCACCAGAACCTTTGGAGTGAATATACGCCATCATCTGCTCATTGCTATTGCAGCCTCACCAAGCTAAATAGCATAATATTTGGTTTCTTTTATTAGAAAATTCACTGGTTCTCTCACATTTTGTGTTCTTTTACAACTTTTGCACACAAGAGCACGAATTCTGCCGCATGACTAGTTACTGACCAAACATAATCTCTGGCAGTTTTTTACAATTCTAATTCTAACTAAGTCGTCAGAGCATGTGGTTTCTAGTTTTCGACAATCAAACAAGCAAATTGATAGCTAGCTTGTTCATGCAGAACGTTGATTGAATGTCCTTCTCAAGTTACAAACTCCTTAAGTATTCCTGCGGCTTAGCAAACATCTGACTCAAAATATGGGAAGTATAATTTTTAGTCCCGTGTGTGCCTAGTCGCGGGCCACTCTACATCTCACTATATCGGTCGGTCCCTGTTTTGCTGTTTATGGTTTTTGTAATAACATTATATCTATTCAACCAATTCTAACGAAATTTGAAACACTTATGTTGTTTTACAGTCTTTTTCCAAGGATATAATTACAAAGGTCCTCCTAAGGTTAGTCCGTGAATTATTAAAAGTTTTGAAGGTCGTAAGATCATAAATCAGAATAAGTGAGAGCACGTGACCTTTTGGTCAGCAGACCTGGTTTAGTATACGGTAGTGCTTTTTGTCATATAACTTCTTGTTATTTCTTTTTATAATTATCACTAAAAAGTGTATATTTCTCGATCCGCAATTAAATATCGACGTTACTGTTTATTTACACAATCTTTTAGTGTATTAAGAATAGAGAGCTGTGCGGTAGGATAAAACAGGATAGGTGATGCGTGACCACTTTAACTTTGGCATCATTCAACACCATCGTGTTACTATTTTTTCTAATTTCTCACATCAGACTATCAAAAATTACTACCAATACGTAGATGAGTTACTAAAAGTTTTCGTGTTCAGATATAGTGATTTTTGTGTCTTATATTAAAAGGGTTTTCTACAGTATTCATGATTCTAGCGGGCGCTCAGATCCCACGTTAAACTGTCAACCCTCACTCAGAGAAGAAAGGAGCCTTAAAAGATTGGCGGGAAAATACATACCAATTTTTGTATGTTTTTGAAGTGTCTCATTTTTTGTTTTCATTCTCCAAACACAACAAAGAGTGGAAGAGAGAGCAATGCGACTCTCTCCACCCTGTTTCCGTCTTTATCTCTCATCTTATCGCAGTGTATTGTCTTCCATACAAGAAAAGTATTGTCAATTTCCTCTCATTACTACTCACTACTTCAACCGATCTATGGCAATCAAAATGGGGATAACTTTTTATGTGCTTCTCTCGAGGTCTTTTAATCCGCTGTGATCTTTTCCACGCCAATGATTCTGCTTCGGATCGAATTCCATACCGGCAATAAAAGGCCGCAAATAAAGGCATTTAAAAATTTATTGCTACGACGAAAAGAATAGATTTCACGGCCAAAGTTAAAGTGGTCACGCATCACCTATCCTGTTTTATCCTACCGCACAGCTCTCTATTCTTAATACACTAAAAGAGAGATCAATACAGATCAAGAGAGATCAACCGGCGTATGAAACGTGTCAAATGAAATTACTTGAAGGAGAATGAAGAGGAAAGACAGAATTATAACTAAATCTTATTAGGTTATCGACATATTTTTTCAACTTTTCATTCAATAGCTTCGACCCTGACATCACTTCAGTCCAGCTGCTGGAATAGTGTCGTTCCAGATGGCAATTTACTATGGGGACTTGCCCCTTTTGAGGTGTTCTACTGGCAAAATGTTCGTGGTCCAATGAGCATTTTATCTCAACAACAAGATACAATCTTCGTGCTCTTTTAAAAATCCTGCTAAACGTGATACTACGAGACAGGTAAATGACCAAACTCGGATTAAGTCTTCAAAGGTTGCGCTGAGCTGAAATACAAAATAAATCTTCATGGGATGACCGGATTAAAAGAGATCCTCACGTGTCGACGAATGGCAGAAGTTAATGCTTGGGCGAGGAAGGGAAGGGAAAGTTCGCGGAGGATAATTGCAGGAGGTTGAGATTTACCTTAGAATACCTTGACGAAGGAGTACTTGCACTAGTGAACGAGAACAGCCGTTCCGAGGTGAGATTTTCTTACCTTTGCGCTCGTGTAGACGAAAATAGAGCCAAATCGAAAAGTAACGTGTTTTTTGAGTGAAAATGGGCCGGTACTAACTTTACCCGGCTGAGTCTAATGTTAAATACCGACTGATGATGGGAGGAAATCGCATCCTGCCACGGAGAGGATTCTCATGAGGTCAACATGAAGCCGGGAGATAGACGTGTTCCAGCCAGGAATTTACGATAACAGATGTCCTCCCTGGCTCTCGCATGCTTCATAATGGTAGGCGGGAGGCAAGATTGCCTCAAATCATGGGGTTCACCTCCATTAGTAAACACAGCTGCGTTCCGAAAGCCTCTTCGCTTGATTTTTAGGCCCGTTCTCTGGTCATTTGATCTCGTGTTTGAGAGCGACGTGTGGTTCTTTGACATATATATATATATATATATATATATATATATATATATATATATATATATATACGCTATATTAGATGCACCTACTTAATCTCAGCATGTATCAAAGTCACTGGTTGTGGTATCATATATGGATATATGGAAGGACCATGGACTGCTGATTTCCAATGGACCATTTAACGGACTGCTAGTTATAACTTACAGATATCATGGGTAGCGTAGTTTATTCCTTTTATCTTATATCTAAATTACGTCTCACACAAGACATAACTATATGAAAATAATACATTATCTAATTTAAAATTAAAAATATTCTTATAAGATTGTAAAACATTGTTTATTATTTTCTTTGATAGTTTCTAAATCAAATGGCAAGACGAGTATTTATTTTTGACCACAGGTTCGGTCTGCTCGTTGCCCTGTTAGACATTAATGTGCAAGACCTGTTCCTCAGATCCATTCGGTATACCAGATGACAGCACTAACAGCTCAGATTAACCTAAATAAAAAGATAAGTAAGGAATAGAAGTAACAATCTGAGTCTGATGAAAAGGTTGATCAATAAAGAATCTAAATTTAATGCCCTGGTACGTGATCTTTCCCTCAGTAAAGAGCAAAGTGAACTACTGTCCTTTCATCTGCAATAAGTACACGTGTTACATAGAAGTTAGAGGAATTCCAACATTTAGCAAACGTTCATTACATTTGCAACAATATTGCTCAATGAAAAACAATCTTTGTTGCTTAAATTAGATCAGGGGACCATCTAGTCATACCCTTGGATTAAGATATAAACAAAATCAATGGAGGTTTTTTATTGCTGGTTCTTACAGTATCAGTAAAGCTATTCTGGTACACACAATAATCACATGTATTATATTCTAGTTAAAAACTCATGACCATGAATGGCTTTTTGTACAAAATTGTAGATTATCGCCTTTGCAAGTAGTTTCAAATTGATCATTCCAATTAGTGGGTCTTCCACGTAACTACCTACATAAAAATCATCTGCTCGGTAATGGTTAGATAGGAACATTGCACTCATGACATTTAGTGAAGAAGAAGCAGGTTACTTTGCCACGACCTCACATAAAACAAGGCTTAATTAAATGGGTTGTTAAGCGATGAAACAGGATAAAATATTTTTTTCCTTTTAGGCGTTTATTTGGCAAATACCTGCAAAGCCAAGCTCCTCCCAAAACTAGTAAGGTCCGGGTTCAGTAGTGCATGAACTCGTTTCGAGTACAGATGAGAAGCAATAGCAACCGCATTCTTACAGAATGTGCCGAACATTCTGGGAGACAGAGCAGACGAAAGATCCATTAAATTCCGGTGCCTCCCGCCGTTGTTCCTGATTCTAAGAGTCTAAAATTCGAAGGGTAAGTTGAGGGGAACAGTTGCAGTGCAATGACGGTTAAATTAGGCTTCTAGTCATCCGTTTCGATCTTCTTTGCCAGGAACCCTGAAGTGCTGACCTGATTCCTAACTTGTAATCAGCGTGGAAAATAGGAAACGCATGTCCGGTCACTCAAGCTTCGCGGAATTTTTGGCACCCTAATTAGCACGCTTATTTCCCAAAAACCCCCACCTGTTCAAGTACCCAGCAGAAGACTGAGGAGGAGTAGAATCTAGAGAAAAGTAGAATCTAAGAAATTCCGCGCTTATCCGGGTCCTAGCTTCCCAGTTATTCTTCTCTTGGCCCGTTGGGTTACGTATTATCATAAAATTTTCACTTATTCTAACCTCTTTCTATTAATTATTGATGCATGATAATCAATACATGCCGAGTTGAAAGGCTATCACCGATCGTCATTTTAAAAAATCACATAAATTTCAGCCATCTTGACCAAGTCCTATGCAGAAGCCATGGTTAAATCCTCAACAGCTAAAGAGTACAGACTAACGACCTACAACCCCTATCTTGTAAAGCCTTCGCTGCTTAAATACTCAACCTCACGAGAAATGTCGCTTCTCACATCACCCCATAGCAATCCAGTCTCACTTTCTCTCTCTCCCTGCATTATTATTCTCTTACTCTTAATCCCTTAAAACATTCAGTGTCGCATTTCACTGTAAATGAATTATAGCTGTGATGATTGTTCTTTCGGTATTTCAAAAGAATTCCGATGTTTTTTGTTCCTGGATTAGGCCTAGTAAATAAGGATGGCTATAAAAAAACAGACCGAGAGTAAATTATAAGGAGACACCATGGAATTTATCATATTAAGGGCTATTTTTCAAATACAAGTCTTTATTAAAGTTATTTCTAAAATTTTATTTACAGTTTAAAAATATATCCCTTAAGCCTTTTTTTCATATATTTTAAGCTTTAATCCAAGTAATTTCTAAGAGTTATCATTTTTTCCAACCATATAATTTTTACTCATGGAATCTCAAAATAAAAAAGAATTATAAGTCGTAAAGTTCATAATTATAATTATGGTATGGTGTTTTTTTTAACAGGTATTTTTTGATATATAAAAGAAAGTTTAGATTTAATAAATAGTTAAAGATTGTTTTTAGGGTATATAAAAAGAATTCAGCTAAAATATTATTTTTAATTTAACCCTAGAAAATAATTATGCATACGAAAAAAATAGATCAAAAGTAAATTTTTAGGGAATATGTAAAGGAAATATTTTAAGTATCTTAGTCCAAAACGCGGTGCAGACCTTTGGCAGAGCCGAAGGTCTGCCTACGAAGCACAAGCTCTTTTTCTAAGGGAAGTGTTGCAGAGCCATATTCTCTTGTATTTTTTTTATTTAAATACTAAAATAAGCAACTAGAATTACTGTAAACGAAGATCTATAATGAAATTACTTAAAATGGAGAAGGTGAAAATGTGCGAAAGAGATATACGATTCACCTGGAGACATACAATGGGAGGGCAACAAACAATCATCCAGATTCTTTCTATTGTAATAAAGTTAGGAATTGAAAAGTTCTAACAACAACAACAAGGAGTAACAACAAGAAGGAAAGAAGGTACCCTAGGAGACCTTACGGTCCATTCAAAGAGGGTACCATTGGACTTGCAATCGAGCGGGCACAAGGCTGCTCAATTGTTTTGAAACCCTAAACGGCCACTTTTCAAGACCTTGTCTAGTCTTGACTTGAACTGGTCAACAGATTCACTGTTGACAAATTCCACTGGAAGTGCGTTCCACTTACCGCAGATACTGTAGGTGAAAAAATTTCCACACAGATTGCGGTTGTAACGCTTCAGTTCAAGTTTGAAGCTGTGATTGCGCGTTCTGTTCTCACTCAGTGTGAAAATATCCCGGTAGTCAACATTGTCGAACCCTCGAAGTATTTTGAAAACTTCGATGAGCTGACCACGCAGTCTACGGGTTTCCAGCGAGAACAGATCTAATTCCCTTAGTCCATCCTCATAACTTTTATGTCGGATAGAGGGAATCAGCTTGGTTGCCCTGGCTTGTACGCGTTCCAATCTCGCGATGTCCTTTCGCAATAAAGGACTCCAAAATTGTACGGCATACTCCAGGTGCGGTCGGACAAGTGAGTTGTACAGGCACAGTACAATCTCCTGGTTCCGATAACCAAACTGGCGCTTAATATAGCCTAGCATCCTTTGGGCCTTTTTCTCCGCCTCAATGCACTGTTTTGAGAACTTGAGGTCACTAGTGATTGTTACACCCAAGTCCTTCTCAGTGTCACTCGATTCAAGAGCAGTGCCCTTAAGGATATACTGAGATTGGGGGTTTCTGTGGCCGATATGCATCACTTTGCATTTGCCCACGTTAAAAGGCATTTGCCACGTGTCCGACCACTCCCCAATCTTCCCAAGATCTTTCTGCAGGCGGGCAGTATTTCCATCCTTTGCAACGTTCATACCAAGCTTGGTATCGTCGGCAAATTTGGAAATCTTGGCAACCATGTCAACGTCCATGTCGTTGACGTAGATGATGAATAGTAGTGGTCCCAGGACAGAACCTTGAGGCACCCCGCTAGTAACGGGCACCCACTCGGAAGACTGTCCATTTACCACCACCCGTTGCCGTCTGCCACTTAGCCAGTTCTCGATCCAGCCGGCTACCTTTCCGTCTATGCCAAGCGCTCGCACTTTCCGGAGAAGGCGGCGGTGTGGTACCTTATCAAAGGCTTTCTAAAAGTCTAGGTAGACCACATCCACCGCCTTTTCCCGATCGTGCTCACTGAAAACGAAGTGGAAGAATTCCGCAAGGTTCGTCAGGCATGACCGTTGCCTTCGGAAGCCGTGCTGGGAACTCCTCAGTAGCAGGTTTGACTCTAAATACGACGTCACTTTGTCCACCATGATGCTTTCCATGAGTTTACCGACTATCGAAGTCAGACTGATAGGTCGGTAGTTCGACGGTTGGTTACGGTCTCCTTTCTTGAAGATAGGAGTCACCTCCGCCTCACGCCAGTCTCTAGGGACGCATCCGGTCCGGATTGACATGTTAAAGATAGCGCACAGATGTCGTGATACTTCATCGCACACTTCTTTCAACACCTTGGATAGAAACCCGCGTGGTACGGGGGACTTATTCGTCTTTAGGTCAGCGATCTTTTTCTTTATTTCCCTTTCGGTGAAGTCTATTGCCTCCAGCTTTTCCCCCGAGTAGGAATCCGTCGGCTGGGGGATGGGACCACATTCTCCAGTAAACACTGAAGAGAAGTAGTCGTTGAGGAGGTTAGCATTTTCTGCATCTGAATGCTTTAATGTCCCCTCCTCATTCCTCAAAGGGCCAATCGTTCGACGGATTGGTTTACGGCTGTTTATATATCCAAAGATCTCCTTGGGATTCTCTTTACAGACTCTTGCCCCTCGGAGTTCCTCAGAGCGTTTAGCCGCCCTTATTATGGACTTCACTCTCCTGGCTAGCCTCTGGTATTCGCCAAAGTCACCTGAAGTCTTCGATTGCTGGTAAACAGTTCTGTTCTCCCTAAGCAGTTGGCGATTTCTCGATTAAACCACTTAGGTTGAACAGAAGACAGACGGGGGCATTTCAGAGGGATGAAACGCGATTGAAGACTGATGAATGTGGTTTTGAAACTATTCCACGAGTTTTTAACGGCATCGCACACTTCTAGCCTCACGTCAGTCAGTCCAGCTCAAAGGCTTGCAAAGTCTGCTCTTCTCAAGTCAAGTTTCTTTGATTGACTAGCAACAGACCTTACCTTCGGGATCTTGACGCTAAATCTAACTAGCTGGTGATCACTGCCACCGAGCTCTTCGCCTACAGAGATATCCTCAACGATATCATCCTCAGAGGTGAAGAACAAGTCGAGGATATTGTCTCCTCTCGTCGGTTCTCTGACCCATTGAGTGAGGAACTCATTGTTGGCGAACTCCAGGAGTAGCGCGCTCTCGCCACAGGCTGCTCTGGTTTCCCAGTCAACTTGGCTGTTGAAATCGCCCATAACGATGCACACTCTGCCTTGAACCAGCTCACCCAGCAGCTGGTACAGTTCTCAACAGTCATTGAAAAACTATTGTGGTGCCATAGCCATCAATGTCTAAAGGACAGGGGAAGGGGGAAGTCATTATCGTCTAAGGGGCGAAAGAAATCTGAAATCCTTATAGAGCGATTTCTTATGTGTAAATTTGGGGAATCTGACCTCATGGCATGTGGACTTCAAGCAACTCATAACGGACATCTTGCATAATTTGGGGCGAATTCGAGGCCTAACTCGAGGGATTTACGGGGGATTTCGAGGTCTAGCACGAAAGATTTGCGGGGGGATATCGAGGTCTAACTCGAGGGATTTACGGAGGACCACTCAGGCAGAAGACCATTGTTGGGGTGACCGTAGCCTTCCTAGAGGGTGAACTCGGGAATAGTTTGACCTCGAAGGTGCTACTGCCTTCGAAGGGTTTCTGATTGAGGTTGGCCACCCTGCGACAGTCTTCTTCCTCAACTACCATTAATCCTTTGTCGTACTAGGGAGGGTGTGTATTCGGGGTACATTAGTCTTTTGGAGGGTACCCGAGGACCCAAGGGGTCTCTCCACGCCTTGGAATACGCTCAATCATCTCTGTGCTTCATTTTGTTTCTAGACTTTGTTATTTAAAATTATGGCTTAATTTTCACATCTCCTGTAGGTATTAATCTCCACCTTTCCTGTAGAGATTGGCTTAATTTCCACCTCCCCTTGTAGTTTTTGGCTTAATTTCTCTTCCTCCTGTAGTTACTGACTCTTTTCTTTGATATATTAACATCCTCTTTGCTCATTCAAGTTTAATCTAACCATACTTTACAAAACCACGAGAGAGCGGCGGAAAATATACCTTAAGACAATATAATTTGAATCATTTTATTCCATCTTAAAAATGTTAAATTAATGGCAAGTATGTTTCTACATTCTTAATTATAGTTTTTAATATTCGCACACATTTTTACTTTTGTAAGTTTAGCCAATAATATTTATCTCATTAATCTGTATGATGGTTATATCGCGAGGTTTCCCCATGTTTTTTTCCCTTATGGTTCCTATGACCCTATTGGTTCACGCACATTAAACAGAAAAAAAAACGAACAAACATTGTTTACTTTGAATTCTAACGGATGAATCACTGTTAAATATGTCTCTTTCTGCAAAGTCCTCGGGTGACCTCTAAAATTGTTCAGCCCTTATACTCTTTGGACACTAGTATCTATTACCCGTTTGACAAGGTGTCTTTACTTGTACCTAAATAATATTAGTGTTAAGTTGCGTGTAGGTTACTCAGTAAGTTCGTAATATTTGTATATATATTTTGGTAAAATGAATTGTGATTCACCTTTCCATTCCCAATCCCTTAACATTACAATTGCTAGTCACTTTAGCGCAATCATCCTTTCGCTTTTTGAGTGGAGGAAAGGTATCCATAACCAATCAAAAAACTTCAAACTACATTTGGTCCCTAGACCCAGGATCTAACCTGGTCTGTTATATTTTTTCAACAAGGGTTACATTTTTAGTATATTCTATTTTGGTGTAATTAAATACATTTTTCCTTATTTTTCATGTTTGCGACATTTTTACTTTACCTCGATCCCTCAAAAGATCGGCGCCCCAATCGAACGTTTTTAAAACTAGAATGAAACTACCTGGGCTTTATTCATTCTCGACATTTCCATTCGACACCATTTTCCACACTAGCTTTACAAGCCTCATCTAACCAATATTCTCCTGCTTAGAATTTCGCAGGCTATTCGCTGACCAGATTTCATCCTTTAATTTCTGGTCGGGAGAGAGAAATGGGTTCAGCTCTCTTTACCTATGTTTTTGCTTGGGGATTGTGCTTTTTCATCTGTTTTTACTGCAACCGTCTTGTTTCTCGTTTCATAACATTTTACAACCAAGATCCGGCGGTGCCACATGGCACTAATATTTGTCCATTACGCCAAAAAGGTTGATCTTCAATTGCGTCCAGCCGATTCAAACGACATCTTGTTTACCTGCTTCGGATCATGACTTTGCGGTGGATGTTTAGCGTCTGCTTTCGGTTTGAAAACGAGGATTTTCACTCCTGACAATAAGAGTACGGATCACGGTAAGAGGTTGCGGTCCGTTATCCAGTAGCTTCTAATAAGTGGGCATCCTTTTCCTATTTGGGAGACAATTCAAAGCAACTCCCTATCTAGTGAAGAGGTAGCACACATATGCTTTCCCAATTGCGCTTCCATAGCAAAGACAATAGGTTCTCGCGCTACCCACGGGAGCCTAGATCCACGATTGATCCTCTGAAAGGAGTCTATAGCAGCGAACAGCCACGAAGGAATCCAAACCGTAGGAGTGGTTATTTCCCAAATCTCACACCTCACCATACGTGGTGAGCATGAACCTAATATTTGAGAAGGGGCGGCCTAGCTTCAGCTGGTTCAGTTTTCCCCCACATGGGAGAGTGTCCTAGACCGACCGATTCTAAGCCTGATCCCTTGCCTGGAAAGATTCCTCTGATATGGATTTTGTCACTGCTAAAGTAATAAAGGAAAGGAAAAAGGCGAGGAAAGTTATGGGCTCTCATCCTTCGGCGGTGCCCCATGTGACCGCAGGATACGTCGTAATTTTGGCTCGAACTCTGTCGAAGTAGGTCTCTTTTGCCATGTTAAATGTGCTTTCTCTGACCCATTTCTTCGCTGGCAACAGTTTTGCTACTGCGTTTTTAAATTGGAGAAGGCCTACAATACTTTATTGCACTACTGTATCTTGGAATAAATTTTGTTTACTATGGAGAGAGTAGACGTCTAACCATACATTATCTGATTTCTTATGTGATCGTAGAGTCCACCTAAAGGTAAGGGAATCCCTCTCCGAGCCCTTAAGTCAAGTGGATAGTGTCTCTCATAAGCAAATATCCTCAACATCGTTATTTTATCTAAGCGCATCAACGGTACTACCTCGGTGCTGGTGGCAAATGATCTTACCACGCTCTACTCACACAACATTTCGATTTCGATGGCGCTGCTCAGGTGTCTTCCCTGGAGCATAGGCTCTAACATGTCCTGAACGTGTTTCTCTTTTCTTTGGCTAATTTCTCCCTTTCGAGGGTATCGCCTGAACCAGAACAGTTCCTAAATTTGGCTCTTCTGTATATGGTAGACTTGTCCCCTTCTTTGTTCTTGCCTCCCTATCTACCGAAGCATCACATGGTAGGTACATATTCACAACTTTATGGTTTGTATTAGCAGGGCTATATAAGTTATAAGGTATTCGGGGTTAGGCAAGTGGGGTGCTGAGAAGGCTTTCTCATCGTGGTTTATTGTTACCTTGTTTGCTTAAATTTTGTGAATTAATGTGAGATACATTCCACTACATCCGAGAATCTATTGCCCAGGGTAGATTCGTTCTATCAAGCTGTCTCGTACAGTGATTGGTCTCCTCCTCACCTCCAATACAAAGAGCCTCTTTATCAACGCATACGAGATTACACATGTTAATCCTCGACAATATGCACCAGTTGCTTTACCCAGGGATTTCGCGTCTTCGCCAGTCGCAACTTGAAATCATTTCGTCCTCTGCCTATTTTTGGATAGACTCCACTCAAGCCCTAACTAAACCTATCATGTTTGTAACATGAAAACTTGACTAGGATATAAATTGTCCTTAAAGCTAATTACGGAATCCTATGATAAATTATGATTCTCCAGAAAAAATGTCTGTCAAAAAGAAAATTAATTTGCTGAGATAAATGAGAACATACTCGAATTTTCCATAGTGTAACGAGAATGAATATTTCAAACTGAAAATAGTAAAATCATTATCTTTCTTATCTCTATTTTTCGTCTTTTCTATATATTTTACTTATTTTTATTTCTATCCAAGGGATTTCCTACTCATCTGGAACATTCTTTCGATGCTTAATAAAAACGACTTTCGGAAAATCCAATTATATGATAAAAGAAATTTTTCACTTGTATCCTTTTTTTAAACAACTTTGATAAGCAATCTTTTTGATCTGCCAGATTAAGGGAGAAGGTTTATTTATCCCTCTACTTTTTGCCATAAGGACAGAGTTAAGCGGAAAATATTATATACAACTGAATTTAGAGATTTATTTTGCGATATCATTTCTTAAACTTAGAGAATTTGGTGGTAAATGCGAAGGAATTCCAAATGGTTACTCTTAACAATTTTCTTCATTTATAAATATTAAGATTTTACAGGTGTCATTCTCAGTCGAATGCTTTGCTAATGCTGATGATCGTTTTATAGCTGAATGAGTCAACCACCGTTTAGGACTCCTTATTATTGTCATGCATGCTGTGGGAGCTGCAAGAGGAAATGTTCAACAATCTCGGTGATTTTACGGCAGTTCAACCCAGAACTGAAAGAGGAGGAGAAGCCTAAGAATGGAGAGTGGATAAAAAGTCTTAATTAAATATAAAAAATGTAGTATATATTAGAAATGCTGCATATAAAACAATATATGAGGCAGATCTTTACTAAAAAAGGATTAATTAAGAAGAACGAAGCTGCCAAATAAGAGTATATATGTATATTTAATCATTTATATAACATTTTATTAGTGTGAATCTGTGGAAGAAAGTGGTTGAAATAAATTTAGCTGAAGTATAACCGTCAGCAAGACATCCGACAGCCCTTGTGGTACAAAATATTTTTTCACATCGATGAAGGCTAAGATGTGAAGGAGATTTAATCGCTCATCCTTTCTTGATTAAATGCGTGGGAAAGAGGATGGATGAGAGTAGAGTTGCGAGCTGTCTCGAAACTTCAACATGGATGAAGTAAACTTGCAAATGTTTTCATGGGTAGACATGGATTATTTTGAAATGCAGAAGAGTGAATTTCAGAGTAACCCAATTTGTAAAAAAAAATATGTTGACCTTAGTTTGACTTAAAAATAGCAAAAATGAGTTAGTAGAGACGGAAATAAAAGAGAGAAATACGGAAAACGAAGTATTAAGTATTTGGAACACTATTCCAGAAAATTATGTCTGTTTAAAAACCATGCAACAACATTCCTTTCCATGTTTTTGTCTACATATGTTTGTGAATGAACATTGTGATGAACTTTGCAAAGCCTGATTGCTGAAACCAGCATTGCAGGCATATCTCCCAAGGCTAATAAGTGTAAAGCCGATATAAAATCACTCTCATCAGTGATGCAGTTGCAGAAATCTGACTGATAATCATCATCATTATCATCATGATCATCATCACTAACTCTATAATTTAAGAAGGTGATTTTTTTGAGTATTTGAATAATAATTCATCTTAGTTTGGTTATGACTTATGTTTTTTATCAAAGTTATTTCTAATAATTCTTTTATAATATCAAAAAACAAAATGGTGAAGTTCAGAAGTAAATATAAGTTGCAAAGTTTTGTGAATTTTTTAAAACTAAAAGAATATGGTCAAGTCCCGAAAAGAATTATTTATATTACTTCTTCTTCTATAACTCTATATTTTAGCACCGTAATATTTTGTAAGAGCGGTAATTTAGTTTAGAGTTCCTTTTTAAAATTATTATAATTGAAGAAGTTCATAAAATTTATAAAATTTTAACCATGACTGCTTTTTTTTTTATTTTAAATTTTATTCTTAGTAGCGACGCGCAAGGTCCGCCCATAGGGGGGGACTAGAGAAGCCATTGCCTGGTAAATATATTACAAGAGTTGACAAGTTTTCTGTCTCTAGTTCTATTTGATGTTTTCTTTTGAAAGTGGTTGTTTAAATGTAGTTTAGAAGGTAAATAAATATAGTTTATTTTTTATGCATCAATTGTAAGGGATTTAAAATATCCCAAAGATTATCTGTTTCTAATGTTTTACTGTGTTTTTGTCATACAAATGTATAACTGGGAAAATAATAATAACTGTATAATCGACAAAATAACAGTGTTAAATTTTGTGTTGATGATAATAATACTGTCTTATGTTTAAATGTAAAATGTTTAGCTATTTAACATATAAGCTAATTGTCCTTGTTTAGAGGTACATTCTAGTGTTTTGGAAAGTTTAGAATATTTCCATGTTGAATGTTTTTAAAATTCCCCACCTCCCCCCTACATATTGTAAACGTTGAATTGCCTTTTACATCTTTTTGATTATTTATTTCCTTAATCTAATTCTTTTTGGAAGTTTTTCGTCAATATAATATTTTTCTCTAATACACCAAGTTTAATGCCATCAGAAAATTATAATATTTTACATAATAAATAGATCTCAATATCGTTTATATATATTAAAAAAGCACGGATTTGAGAACAGATCCATGAGGAACCCCACTAGTGAGTGATAACAATAAGCAATTAATTTCTTTCATAACAGCTCACTGCATGTAGCTTCAATCCAGTCTTCAATCCATTTTTGTCCACTTTTCCTCATCTCATCCTTTTTTATCTTAATTTATTGTTTTTTTTATTTTAAGCGCATAGTGAAACATTGTCAATTCGAGATGAATTACATCTCGAGTTTTATTTAGGTGGTAGGCAAGTACTATCAGACTGAGGAATTCAGTGTCCTCTACCACCCATAGCTCATTCCTTTTTATCTTCTACTAAGTTTTCTTCTTTCAATCAGAGAGAATGGATCATATGTATTGATTGCCTAAATTGAGAATCCAGTGATGTAAAGTACGTATTTTCTCTTTCTTCAACTGCTAGCTTGTATCTCTAGTGCTATGTTTGTTTAGTTAGAGAGCAGTAGTATGAATAGTTGCTCGAAATTAGAAAGTATTGGCCGACAGTTCCCAGTAGAACATAAATGTTATGGGGGTGCTAAGAAAATCTGGATTAGGTTTCTGTTTTTTTTAGGGTTAAGTTATTGTTGTTTAGTGTTTGCCTGTTGTTTGCGTGCGGCGATATTGTGTTGATCCCCTGTCCTGGTAACTCTAGTAACATTAGGGGGGCTATACTCTAATCTTAATGAATTACAAATTGCCACTACGCATTTTGATATTGTTCTGTGTTCTGGCGACATGTGGTCAAATTTAGAAAATAAATTAATTGCTTATGCTGATGATAGTAACGTGTATGCCTAAGTTCACTCTCCTAGTGATTTCCTGAATATAGATCTTTCTAGAATACAGTCGTGGTGTCTTAAATGGGGCACGAAGAAGACGTAATCAATATAATGATATTTGACACTTGATTGTAAGTAAGTTTTGTGCGCTGAAAACGAATTTTCCCTCGGTTTGGCTTTATCATGTCCTGATTCTTGTAAATAGCCTATGCGCCTTTTTGTAGTTTTTCAAAATAAGTACTATAAATGAATTCATGCGTTAACATATATTTCCAATTTCAATGTATATATGCAGTTCAAAACATTGTAAAATTACATAATAACGATGGAAATAACTCAAAATAAAACAAAACAAAGAGATATGAAGCTTTCACTCTGGTAAAAACCTTCTTTTATAGGACTTTCTAGAGTATTTAGTTGTTGACGGCAAGTCTCTTTTCAAGCACCAACAATAATCAGCCATAATGCGGTTATCCTAGCGCCCTTTATAACGCTCCTCCAAAATTTTAATATCTTGATGCAATCTCTTTCCTTGTTTGTCACTTATGAAACCTAAATTATTTGGAAATTGGTCAAGATGACTATTCAAAACTGCTTTTTATGTTCATATTATCAGCTAGCTCTTGTAGTCCCTTAGAAGATTTCTTAAGACTTCTTCGTAGTTATCTGCCCTATAATTTCCTATAAAGCCTTTTATAAAGTCCACGAATGAGAACCAGGCATTTCTTTTGCTTCCATTCATGCCATTAGAAAAATCGCTGTCATTGATTAATGTTCTTATTTCTGGACCGTCGAAAATTCCAGGTTGATTTTTTTCTAACTTAAACTTGGGAATTTGGAAATTATGTGTTGGAAGTACTCGCCGTTTGTATCTAAAGGTTTTACATATTGTTTTATGAGACTTAGTTTGATATGCAAAGGAGAAAATTTGATTTTATCTTTGCTCACTAAAGATTGATTAATTACATTTTTTCCTTCGACAGTAAGTGATGTTCTTGCTGGCGAGATATATTTGGAACAATGTTCTTCCTTAGTTCTGCTTTCCCATAAGCAAAGGACGCATGGATATTAAGTATACCCTGCTTGTTGCCCTTGCTACATTTCTATATGCTAATACTTTTCTTTTAATGTTGTTGAGTGCCCAATTGGTATAGAGCTGTATAGATTGCCATTATGCAGCAACACACCCTTAAGACTTCTATTGGAATTGATTAAAGACAAACGTCAATAACTTGCTTTGTAAGACTGAACTCCCGTCTCCTTTAACCTACCTAGTATGTCGCAGCAATATACTAAACTATGCTCTGTCCTCAAATATTTAAGAAGTACTTTTTCTCAATTTCTGTAAAATGAAATGTATGTATTTGATCTAAGAATGATTTTATGCTTAAGACTTGAAGCTAAAAGTTCCGTAGCCTTTTGGGGTGTATTTAGATCCCTTACAATATCATTCAACTAGGCCTGGTTAGACCTTTGATGATCACTTTCTCTTACAACTACACTCAGGTCGAATTCGGTGTCTGACTCCTTAGAGTACATAACAATATTTTCAGCAACATCTTTAAATAATTCCTGAGATGGCAGTCTTAAATTTTGGAATGGGAATTTCATTTGAATGTAGCACAGGTCGTATTGCGGTATCAAAATTTAGGTACTCGATACAATGTTTATTTTTTTTAGTGAAGCCCGAAGTTTTGACAAACCAGAAGTAACAACCATCTCATGGTTAGTAGGATCTCGCCACACAAGAAATGGAAAACAAATGTGAAGCGTTAACAAAAGCAAGTCTTATCAAAAGTTGTTTATGTACCTAAGTTACAATTACACTTGGGTAATTTGCAGTACAAAAATGACGAATTTACATAGCTTCATGAAATATAAACTTACCATCTGAACTCTAAAAGGTATTTTAGACTCCGAACCCTTTGACCAATGTCGCAGTCTTTCAATGCATACAGTGCAAGCTTTATGTGGAACCCATGATTTATTTTGATCTCCTAGTTTTATACAAAAATTAGCTAAGTAAGCTCTTTTCCCGAAGTCCGTTATATTTCCTCGTTGGTGTGCAAGTCTAAAATTTCCAAATAGGTAGCAAAATGAATCAAGATAGTTTTTGCATATAAACTTTCTAGTGCTGAGGACATTTTACTTGATTGTTTTGTCAATTTGTAGAGGTATTTCAATTCTTTATTTTCAAAATCTGAAATATAAAAACAAACATTAAGTTTAAATAGATACAAAAGTATAATTATAACGTACAACTGCAAAAAGACATAGCAATTATTGAGAAAATATACTTTTTATGAACCCCGTAAGGGCCGCGGCGATTTGCCATCCTGGCTGCCGTGCTGACGGGATTCAGCACCCCTTCCGACCCCAGCTTAGCCTCTTCTCCTTCTTTCGGACAGCATGTATTTCGCCCCTACTTCTTCGCTTTTCATACAACCTCTCGCACAGGATAGATGCTGACCTTTTTCTGAGCCAACCGTCCCGGATCGTGGCTGAAGGGGGAGGTGACAATGTTCCCTAACCCCTGAGCTCCAGTCTGGGGTGGTTAGTTTTTAACAACCTGCTTCATCTCCACGCCTACCTTCCTCAAATCCCTTTTTCTTTCCTCTTCACACTCTTATCAATTTTACGCCGCATCTAAGCTGGAACCGACATGCCGATGGACTGCCAGGCCAGCAGACGGGAGGGGTGGTCCCAAATGGCGGCGCCTGGCTCTGCCAGGCCTGTAAGCACCTCTTGCAGTGCGGGCAACTGCGAGAGGTGATGAGCGATTGCATCCCGTGAAACAAATATAGTCATCATGCCCATAGATGACAACCAAAAAAAAAAACAACCCTCAACTTCCCCTGTTCCATCGATGGAGCCGCCCTCGGGCAGCTCCAGCGAAAAAATGGAGGTCCCCCCCACTGTGCTTGCGCAGGGGACCCTCCATGTTTCTTTAACCGGAGAGGAGGCTTACTCCTCTCCCACACCTACGGGGGAAGGGGACTTCCCCTTACCCCCTTCTCTGGAGGTGCTTTCTTGCACCTCCCTATTTCCAGCGGCAGTCCCACCTTTTCTTTCTAAGGGAACTGCCAAGAAAGCCAGCATGCAGCCCATTGCCGACCTCCCCTCGTGTAAGCGGCTCGGTAGGGCAAACCCAATTAGGGGGGAGAGGAAAACATGGCCCCTTCAGTCGCTTTCCTCAAAAGACCTGCTGGCAAGAATACTTAACCTTGCCGGGGTCAAGGCCCGTGCCTCCCCACACCAGATGACGAATGACAATATTGCTAACGGGACCTGCGATGTCCTGGGAGGGGATGGCCAACTGGAGGCCCCCCCTGAGGTAGACATGGTCCTTAAGGCAACCCAGCATCAGACGGTAGGGCCTCTCATGGGAGGGAATCAGGGCTCGGCGCGAAGCATCGAACCCGAATTCGCCCCTATGCAAGGTCCTCTGCAAACGGCTAGGGTTTCTGAGGTAGTTCAAGGAGGGGAGGGATCTCCTCCGACCGGTGCCCCTACGACTACCAGGACCTACTCCATTTTGGAAAAGGACCTGTCTGAGGTCGGCCCATCTGGCCAGGGGGCTCCTGTCGGCGTTGGTGAGAAGCAGGTTCATTCCCGGCCCTCCTTTCCGAAAAAGAAAAAAAGCAAGAAAAAGACCAAGAAGACTCTGGGCTCCTCTCCATCTGCGGAGTTTGCGGGGATGGATGGGTCTGCTGCCACTTTGGCAAGCGATCAAGCCAAGATCGGCACATCTGGCCCCTCTGCCTCCCTGGGTGCGGAGCTCTCGACTATGATAAAGACTAAAAGTGCGCAGGGTGGAGCTTCGATAACATTGGGACCCCTTATTCAGAGGTTACCTGGCGTTTTCAAAACCGCTGGCTTTAAACGCTTCCTCGTCATTCGCTTCACTGATGGCAGCATGTTGGCCAAGGGCAACATGATCCATCAGAAGAGAGCATTAGCTAGTGTAATTGGTAGAGAGCCGAAGGTGACCGGTTTCTCGGACGGGAGCCTTCTGGCGAATGCGGCGAATCCCGCCGACGCGTCCAAGATAAGTGCTCTTCGGACACTTCATGGCACCCCGGTAAGTGTGACGCCGCACTCTATGGGGAATGTGAAAGGAGAAATTTATGCAAGGGAACTCGTGGACTATTCCATTGAGGACATCACCTTAGAGCTGGCCGACCATGGGGCGGTCAAGGTCAAGCGTGTGATAAGAAAACAGGGAGGAGCCTCGAGCCTCACTCCTACACTCTTCATCACGTTTGACTGTGACAAGCTCCCTAAGGCGGTGCGTGCCGGTTGTACCGCTACCGCGTTGAGGCATTCGTGCCACTGCTGCGGTGGTGCTATTACTGTCACCGCTTGGACTATACGAATCGTTCTTGTAGACGTGCACATTCAGGGTCACCCGAAGTCTGTGTAAATTGCTCCAAGGCCGCGCACGATAAGTCTAAATCGTGTGTGGCCAAGTGTGTCAATTTCGTAGAGCCGCACCCAGCTTTTTAGAAGCAATATGGTGCATTTCTCCTTGAAAAAGAAATCCTGGCCGTTAACGCCCCGAATCGACTCTCTTCCGAGAGGCTAAGGACTTGGTCCTGGCGCGCCTGGCTCTGCCTGGGACGTCATATGCCTCAATAGTTAGAAGGGCACCCTCTGTACCTGGCCCATCCAGGCCAACGAGCACGGTTATTTCCGCGCCAATTAGGAGCCCTTCTGCGGGCTCTATCCAACCCCGGCGCTCCCTTGGTAAAGTTGCGTCAAAAATGGTTCATACCCAGCCCCGGCTAAAACCAGGGCTCCCCCTCTTCCCCCAGCGTGACGGTTTCCCGTATTACGAAACGGCCACGTGCCTCCACCGAGTCGTTAGACTCATAGGGGGCAACACACCTGAAGTTGGTCGTCAGGCCATCTTCCGGGGTTCGTAAAGCTGTTTCCATGAAAGGAGGACAGCAACAAAGGAGCTTAGGCTCCTTCGCCCATGCCTAGTGGTTGAGCGAGTGGCTCGGAGACGGTGGTTCCTCGAAAAGAGGGCCCCTCCGCCTCCGAATCCGTAGCGCCCGCCTAAGGTTTCAAAGCGGAGGGAGGAAAAAACTCGCATGGCGAGCACAACCTCCCCCAATAAGTCTTCAAAGGCGACAGCGCAATCAGGACATTGTCCGGCAAACAGCGCCCGGGGTTCTGCCTCCGGGAAACGTACGGCCATTCCCGTGAGGGTCTTCTGTTCTAGGAGGCTCCCTGCGTCTCCTGCAAGCTAGGCCTGGAGGGCATATTCCTTCAATGGAATTGCCGTGGACTCCGGGCCAACTAGGGGGAGCTGTGGAGGCTCGTCTCGTCCCGTTCTCCGTTAGCTATCTTGTTGCAGGAGACCATGCTAGGCGCGTACCCCCTGCCCGCTCTCCCGGGGTATAAGGGTCTTGCGACCCTACCACCATGGGATGGCAAGGCTAGTGGATGCGCAGTTTACACCCATTATGATGTCTCCGTTCTTCCTTTCTCTTTAGATACCTCCTTTCAGGCAGTGGCTGTGCTGCTTTACTTGGATAGGAGGTATACTATCATTTCTGCGTACATTCCACCGTCAGCTGACTTCGACTCGGGGGACTTCCGCCGCGTCGTGGCATGGTTGCCAAGGCCGTTTCTCTTGCTTGGAGATCTGAACGGCAGATTACTCAATAAATCCCAGGGGACAAGACCTTGCCGATCTGATCGAATAGCTTGAGATATGTGCCTTAAATGTGGATGAGTTTACGCATCACTGCCTGAGAACCGGTGTATTTTCTTGCCTTGACCTATCTTTGTGCTCTTCGGATGCACAGCCTGATTTTCAATGAGGGGTGGTCGATGACCTCCATGGTAGTGATCACTTTCCCATTCAAATATCATTTTCAAGGCAACTGCCGCCTGAGAGCCCACCTCTGTGGTGCTGGCGCTGGCGCGGAGGACTGCATTTCAGGAAATGACTGAATTCTCTATCTCAGTCGAGGAGCTTAGGTCGGTAGAGGAGGCCGTTGAGTTCTTCTCCGGCAACCTCATCGCCGTGAGCCAGACTACTATTCGTAAAACGTCTTAATGTTTTGCACACCGACCACTCCCATGGTAGTCGGCCGAGTGTGAGACGGCCCTCAAATAGAAGCGTTATGCCTACATGCGCTATAAGCGCCGCCCAAACGATTTCACTGTCGGTGAATTTCGTCGGGCTAAGTCTAGGTTCCGGTATATGCCGAAACATGCCCGCCGTTCTTCTTGGCGGGCATACGTGTCTTCACTTAACGGGAAGACCCTTTTAGCAGAGGTGTAAAGCGAGTCAAAAGGATTCGGGGCAAGTTCACGCAGGACCTCCCTCCCGTTCACGAGGAGAATGGGACCGCAATCTCGGACCCCGTGTCCGTGGCAGAATCTTTGGCGACAGCTTTTTCCGCATTCTCTAGCCGGGATGCTGCTCCGCCAGCATTCATTGCACGTCGTGATGTCGCGGAAGGCCGCCGGCTGGACTTTACCTCCAGAGGCGGAGAACCCTACAACGACGAGTTTACTGTGAGTGAGTTGCGCTCCGCTCTTACTTCGTGCGCGGACACCGCCCATGGTCCGGAGGATGTCCGTACGCCCTGCTTCGACACCTGGGTGAGCGAGGCATGGCCTTTCTGTTAGATTTGTTCAACAGGATCTGGGTGGAATGTCTCCTCCCAGATACCTGGCGAATCGCTACTGTGCTCGCCTTTCGCAAACCTGGGAGAGATCACTCTACTCCGGCCGGTTTTCGCCCAATCTCTCTAACCTCTTGCGTGTGCAAGTTGATGGAGAAATTGGTAAATGTTAGATTAGCCTTTTTTTCTGGACAGCGGAGGCCATCTGTCTTCTGCACAGTGCGGCTCCCACAAGTTTCACTCCACATCGGATGCTCTGCTCAGACTGTAAAATGTCGACTGCGAGACTTTCCTTCGTAGGAAACACTACGACACGGTGCTTTTCGATCTGGAAAAGGCCTATGATACCGCATGGTGATACAGTATCATGGAGACTCTCCGTACGATGGGGGCGAGGGACGCCTCTCAATGTTTATATCTGAGTTTTTGCGAGATCCTCGATTCCGCGTACGGGTTGGGGGAGCCATCCCGGCCCAAAGGAGCAGGAAGAGGGTGTCCCGCAGGATAGTGTCCTGAGCATCAACGGTATCACCTCGGTGCTGCCGGAAGATGTTCTCGCTACCCTCTACGTAGACGACCTTTCGATCTCTTTTGGCTCAGCCCAGATGCCAACTCTGGAACGTCGAATCCAACAGGCCACGAACCGCGTCTTTCGCTATGCCGAAGCACACAGGTTTCGGTTTTGTTTGGCCAAGACTAAGGTGGTGTACTTTTGCCTCCATCCACGGTACCAGCCCGACCCAGATTTGTTTTTTAATGGGGTGCGCCTGGATGTGGTTAAATCTCACCGTTTCCTACGTCTTGTATTCGACCAACGCCTTACCTGGGAGGCATATATTCCGTGACGTTCAGCGCTTGGGGCGCTAATAGGGCAACTGCCATACGTTTTATCGATCCTTTGTGCGTTCGAAGTTCGACTACAGTTTTATGCATCCGCAGCCGAGCGTTTATTGCGGAAGGTGGACTCGAACCACCACACAGGCCTTCGCCTTGCGACTGGTGCATTCCGCACTTCCCCTATTGAGAGCCTGTTGGTCGATGCAAGGGGGAGATGCCACTCGCTCTACGCCGCTTGCAGTGCATCACTCGCCTGTACGCGCGAGCCCAGCGCCTCCCTCACTCGCCAAAAGCTTTCACTGCATCCGCAGCTGATCTCGGCGGTGCCTATGCCGCCGAGAGACGCAAGTCATACCCTAAGCCCTTTGGGTTTAGGGCCAGGAAACTCCTTCGAGAGCTAGGTATAGTTCTCGTGTCGGTTGTGCCTCTCTTTCCGCCCAGGACGCCACCCTGGAGGGTACCACATTTGGCTATTTGTCGCTACACCTCTGCCCCCAACGCTTGTACAGCGCCGAGAGTATTGAGTTCCACTTTTTTAGAGCACCCCTTGTGTCACGCTGGAACCGTTCCAGTGTATACGGATGGCTCCAAGTCCCAAGAGGGGGTCGGCTTCCACGCCGTATCCTCTCTGTCTGAAGTCAGCGGGGCTCTACCAGTCGCTGCGTCTGTCTTCACGGCCGAGCTGGTGGCAATACACCACTCGGTACGGGAGATTTGTTTTTGTCTTTTTTAATCTTATTTTAAAGTAGCCTAGTACTAGGCCACTTTTTAATACGGCGACTAATGCCAAATAGGTAGTCGCTAGACTAGCTCTTTTAAAAAAAAAATGCAGATTATACAAAACAAAGGCGTTATGATTGATGAGGGATTATTTCAATCACTTGAGATTCGCAGATTATTTTCTACTTATAGCTTTTAACCTAAAGGAGATTAAAACAGTGCTTTAAGAATTTAAGATGAAAGTAAAAGTCTGGCTGAAAATAAATCTTGGAAAAACAAAAGTTCTTGTTTCAGTAAAAATAAAAGTTCATTTTAGATTGTATGGAAATCAATATCCCACCCTAAAAACAGAGGCCCTGTTCGGTCACCACAACGTCCTAGCTCTTGGCAGTGTAACCCGATTACTTATCATCCCCTCTCTTCCATCGACTTGCGGACCCCCAGAAGGCCTCATCCCACCAGAGAAGTACAAATCATCAGATTTCTGGGCCGTTGAGCATAACATTGGTTAAACCGGCACTATTTCCCATAATTGTTTGGATCTAATTTCCTGTCATAGACAAAATTAGAGAAGCGGCGACCATAAACCAGAAAATACCTTTAGGGCTAAGTGGAAGACGCTAGCATAAGAGTCGTTAGAGGAGTGAGGCTTAATTAATAATTCTTCATCCACTCCCCTTTCTCTACCCCCAGTGGGTGTGAAGTTTATAAGCGGATAACTGAAGAAGAACGAGAGAGATTGAGTTATACATCGACACGAGAAAGTCCGGCGGGAATGCCCCAGCAATCGTAAAAAGGAACAGAGAAGAAGCTTATGCTGAGACAGTTCCTGGTGTTCATACCTAAAGTTAACTTTGTTTGTATTGAGAATCACTCTCGTACATCTGTCGTCAGAGAAACCCCCTATCCTGGTTTTCAACAAAAACCAGTGATAGTCCTAGCCATTGAGGAATCCCCAAAGTGAACTCCCTTACCCCATCCATTCGTCAGAGGATTCACTGTTTGCTCATCGCTCGTCAGTGCGAATCATTCCAAGATTAACCCAAAGATTGGAAAAAAGCATACCTTCATGGTCCCGTTGTTTAAATCATCTGCCCAAGGAAGCAAAGCTGTGATAGCTTGGAAATCTTAGCAGTAGACTCTCGCAATAAATTAAAAATAAGAGATTCTACTACTCTGAAAGACAACGTGCTTAACGCCATCCGTCGCCCTCATCGTAACCATCTGTTGCTTCAAGCCCGTATCCGCGCCAGTCAAACAGCTAGGTTTCTGTGAACACGCCCACATGCCTAACCGCTGGATTCACGTGTGTTTTTTTAAAGTAAAGAAATCCAATTATTTTTGAGTGTCAATTAGCGTCCAATATTAAAGTGAGCTTTGGGTCAATCATTACTTTATATTCATTTGTTTTAAATTAGTAGATCTAACATAAACTCGTTTAATTCATAGCTGTATAGTTTGTTTTTTTCGTTTCACTTTTTTATGTTGAAATTAAAGATATATTGTTTAGAAGTATTAAATTCAATCCTCGAAACGCTGCACCTGGTACTAGAAATCCTCAAAGATTAAATAACGTATAATAATATAGCACTCTAGAGAAAACGTAATCAAGGAGTTATTCAATTATGTAAGAAACCTACGTACGTATACCACCACTCGGCCATTACAATACCACGACATAGATATATTCATCCTATAGGATGAGTTTGTCTCAATGTTGCGGTAGAATTTGTTGGTCTCTCGTTCCACCGCAATATGCACAAAGAATTCGAGTGGATGGTAGACGCGCGAGTATGTAGGCAAAATGTAAGGTGACGTTTGACCGAAGAAATTCTCCCAAAGTCAGGTCTGAGTCTTCTAGCAGGTGTGGCAGGGCGCATGATCTATCTGCCACTAATATGGGCTCTATTCAGCTACCCGCTCCATCCAAGGCATCAATACCTCGCTTAGAGTATGGAAGTAGCCGTTTTTGTTCGCGTGATGCCCTTATGGAAGAGTTGGGGTATCATCATGTGACCTTTAATGCTGACGACACCTAAACCATTTTTGTCCTGAAAATTCCAGCAGCATGGAGCTCGGTACATCTTGAGTGTGACAGCACCCACCTGTTTTTTCGGAATTTATAATCGGCTTTTGGATGAAAGTGTCGTCTCGTCAAAGAAGAAGAACAGCTTTAATTGCCTTTCCAGCATCGCCTTGTATGAAAGGTAGCGAATATCTTTATGCACCATCAGCATGATGAGGTTTTAATTAACACCTTTCTCTCATACAAAGACACGTTACACCTTTGGAATCATTGGTGATGACTCCCGGTATTTCATTGACGAATTCCGGCGTTTTGATTCTGTCAGATAGTTGACCATGAGTTATCTTCCCATCATCAACTCATGAACTTCTAGTTCCTTCCTTATTTTTCCAACGAGCTTTCTGCAGTCAATAAAAAAGTCTAAAATCTCCTTCTTTGTCCTTTCCGCCTAGGCTCCAAGTTCCATGCCTCTTCCACAGATTTAGGGACTTAAAATTTCCAGTTAATTATTCTAACAATAAAAAAATAAAGCAAACATAGTTTTGTTTTTAGATAGAGAAGGACCGACAATAAAAGAAAAAGAATATTCGTAAATTTAGCAGTTGATAATGCAAAAGAATACCATCGGCACTGTCTCTCTCTTTCTATGTATATATAATATATACAGTATAGATATAATGTATACGGATATAAAAAACTCTCAAGGTAGCGCTTGGGTGGAGAAATAATTGCAAAAAATCACACAAGAAAGATGAAAAGAGGAATTCAAGTACTTTCGAACTTTATTCAGTTTATTCTCAAGGAATTCATAAAGAATTATTTTACAAGATTCGTGAACATAGAAGCAAAATAATCGACGCTCCACCTATGTACAAGGAAAGAATACAAAACAAAGTGGGCGTGCGATTAAAAGCTGGTACAAAAAAGGTAAAGACCTATAGATAGCTTTTCTAATTAATACACGCTTGTGAAAGAGTGTGTGTAAAATGTAGAAATATAAGTCACATAACTATGAATACATGCATACGCAAATATCAATACATTATAAAATAAACAAAAGAAATATAACAAGGTAAGTAATTCAAAGGCTTAAGACTTAACAAGGACAATTTAATTTAAAATACGGATCTCTAGTGACAGGATCAAGTTTAAAGAGACCAAGAGATATATTGAAATTAGCAGAAGAGCAGTTGAAGGAGCATTCAACAATATTTATTTTCATATAGTCCTCTAAGTGGTAAATAAACTTATCAGAATTCCAATTGATAGGATGATCATGTTCAAATAAATGAACAAAAAGGCACTATTGTGTTCGCATTTCTAATATATACCCTAGTTAGAACAAACAACCACTTAGAGATTTTCCAGTTTGCCTCTAGCAACGCTTAGGGCAAACTGCACAGTTGGGACTAAACTCGTTCTATATTCTTGGTATTTTTGTGAACCAACATTTTATACCTAGTAAACCTTTTACTTAAACACGATTGAAATATTTAAACATTTCAAGAGTCGAGGAAGAAAGGAAAATACCCCAGGAAATGGTCAAACAGAGAATACTTAAAGTTATAATGCGGGAAAAATTTATGTTCAAAAAAAGCTCTTTTTAGCCGAATCTAGGAAGGTGGGAAGAAAGTTGAGGGTTCAGAGTTTATTACATATATCAAAGATCTTGGAAATCTCAGGATCCAAAATTCTGTGCTGGTGATCGACAACCCGCGGAAAAATATTCAAGTGAATACCTACGTTTTGACTTTATCACTATGACTAGAATAAAAATGAATGTAGGAACTAGAGTTAGTAGGCTTCCGATAAACAGAAAAATTAAAGGCAGGTGGCATAGTGTGACTTAGAAGTTCTAAAAACAGGAGGACTATATTTTGCTGAAGTGCTTGGGTAAATTTAAGTGATGAATAGAATTACGAGATTTCCAGGTGCGTATTTTCGTGCCCACTAAATTTCGTGGTAATTTAAGCTGTACATAGATATTTTGGTACCCAATGCACTTTTATGAAGGGCTACAATCCGTTCACGAAGATCTTGACTGATTTGTTTGTTTTTCACCATGATGATGTTGATAGTACGACTATCTTGTAAAAAATGACGTAGTAACCTTGCAGGTCATCGAGAGAACGCTCGCCTTTAGTTTAGATTATGCAAAATATTTGAAAACGAATGAAGATTAGTAAGTAATGAGATATTTTGCAGATGAGAACTATTTATCTGTATTTATATGAATGTGTCGTGAACTTTTGCGTTCTCAAATTACACTATTATGCTCATAAATATTTGCTAATCATCATTTTGCTTTTCGGATTGTTACCTTGTATTTATCACAGAATGTTACACGCGTTGTGAATTTCATTAAACTCTATTAACTTAAACTACGTAATTTGCATTTTGAACAGCGTGTTGTAAACTTTTGCGGCTCATTGTTAATTTTGACCCATTTTTAGGAGGTCAGTAAATCCATCAGCTTAGAAAATATTTTTTCCTTTAGTTTCATTTTCGTAGTACCTCTTAATCTATTGTTATTATTAGCCTTTCTATGTAGCTTTCATGCGTACTGAATTTTTAATAAATATATATTGCTTTCTTGAATATTTCATATAGAGCTTCATGAGATTGAACTTCATAAACTTCAAAAGCACTTGGAATTTACCTTTTATATTTCAGGTAGAACATTTTTGCGCAAAGAATCTTCATGTTAAATTTACTATAAGAAGAATCCGTCGTTCCTAAGTCGAAACTTTATCATTTCTACAAAATAAAACCAATATTAAAATTTCGCTATTTCTTACACAAATGCATTCTAAGTAGCACTCGATAGTCCAATCTTACATTTTAGCTCCTAATATATTTGAGTGGAGAAGTCTCTAGAATCTTGGTGGAGTCTGATGAATTTCCATTGCTTGCCGGGTGGGTTTTTGAGCTTTTGAACTGGTGCAAAAGCCTCAGTGTTATAATGGATGAGATCAAAATAAAATATTACCATTTAATCGAGTGTAGATAGCGAGGCGTGTAAAACAGCTCTAGGTATTTATTCCCTCTCAACTTTGAGTTAAGATTGCGTTTACTTTTAAATGTATTGGATAGATGGTAAAGCCCACGCGTGATACGTGAGTGATCGTTGGTTCGGATCCAGGTTGAAACTAAATATGAGTTATGCTGGTGTGCCAAAGTGAAATACTGCATGTGTGCAAAAAAAAATCAAAATATGCTTATGTTATACGTGCAATGGCTGTTTATATATCTCTTTCTTAAAAGTAATTAAATTTTCGAAGTATACTAACATTATAATTATTAGTAGTATTATACATCCGATGACATCCCAATTATAATGGCCATGTCTGCCACCACAAATCTAATTACTCCTTAATTACTGTTCTCGGAGGACCTCATTCGAAGGTTTCCATTTCGAAGTCTCATAAAATTTGCGATAATTAAATAAAGAAATTGTTCATTATTTTTCGTGCCCGTAGTTTTAATAAAAAAACGTAGTAATAAGAATAAAGAATAACGCTTTTATTTGCCTTATTGCGAGCATCGATCTAATTGCCGAAAATGGAAGCAGCACTTGCAATGGTGGCACTTGATTGAGCGGTATTTTATGCAAACTATTTTAGCTTTTTTTGCAAATGTCTCAACATTTAACGCACGAAAGAATTTAGGATCCTCATGAGAATTACGGCGCGATTTTTGCGCTCACCCCAGGTCGTCTTTAATCTGACTACATCCCAGTTGACCCATCTCTGTAAATTGATTTATGGTAAATTAGTTTAATATTTTTTACCAAAAATAGCTTCCCAAAGGGGTGCTTTTATAGCACAAATAACCATACACAAAACAAACCTCACATTTTTTTAGGTTATTACAATGGTGTTCATAGAAAGAAAAAACTCCAAATTAGCTAGTGACTCCATCCACTGGTCGAGTTTGTTAGGTTAATCTTTTCTTTTTCGATTTTTTTCTTTCCTCTTCTGTTCTAGTCATCTTTTAGGTTCCGCCCATCGCGAAAACGGAACTTTTATCACTCTGTCTTTTTCCTCATTCATGTTGAGTGAGAGATGAGTTAAAATGTTAGTTGAGAAATGATTTAGAAAATAGAATGAATAAATACAGGATCTAGACCAGCAACAATTGGCTCTAGAATAAAGCAAATTTTATGAAAGTTGTGAATAATTTGGGGGAAATTTTGCTAATGATTCCATCTTCTTAATTTAAAATTTCTTCCAAATACTAGAAGGTACTAAATGAATCATTCTTCCCTTGAATGCATGATTGTGCCTTTTTGGCCCAAGTTAATCATGTTTACCATCTTTGCATTGAAAATTGGGGTTTAAGGTTAAGTTCCTTCATGGTATTGAGTGAACTAAAATACTTGGAATTCATAAGATAAGCCCGCTTGTTTCATTCTTTCTTGTACCTTATTTTGCTTGAATGATGTCAGAAAAATATGGATTTGAGTTTGTGGGACAACATTCCTGATCAAGTGATTAAGGCCTTCTTTTGTTTGAGCTGATCCTTTTAGTTATAAAAGTGAAATTAGAAACTAGATCAAAAATGTTTTTTTTGCTCAGATTTATTAATTTTGTGAAGATGTTTCTTCTGTCTCCTTCTTTAATGGTTATCACAAAAACGAACATCTTCAGACTATCCTCCGAGGGTAGCGAACTTTGTTTTAGAGCTATGCCCAATCGTGAGAGTTGTGCGTCCGTTTTTCTACAGCTTTAAGTCTATTCTTTTAGAGCAAACTAAGTCACTAAATCTTCTATTCGACTAAATTGATTTTAGCTTGTTACAAATATCTCTTCAAAAACTCTCGGGCTTTTTAATTTCGCTTATTTTATATCTTTTCGTTTTTCTTAACATTCACGAATTTCAGTAAATGAGTTTGGAAGTGAGAGAAAAAGTGTAACAAATATTTATTTAAGGAGTGATAAAAGATTTTGAAACTTCTAAAGCATGAGAGTGGAGTTGAAAAGACAAATACGACAGGTGCGAAGTATAGATAAGGAATTAATTAAATAATTAAGAACATTGCCCAAAATCATGTATTAAAGAAGGATTCGGAGGGAGCCTTGGATGGTTGAGTCTAAAGTAAAAAATATGACCAACAAAAACATTGAAGAAGTCCTTGACGTGTGCTGAAGAAAAATAAAATTCGCGAAGTGTCCCGTACTACTGGCTGTGTGTGTGTGACTTTAGCACATATTCATGTTTGGGATTAAAAAACGTGGGGAAAGGAATGAAATATATCTTTCAGTGGTGAAATATATATCGAAACATTAACGAAAAGGACGCCAAATTGCGAAATAAAAAAGAGAGTTCCAAAATTGACAAAGGAGAATATTTTGTACATAATGTCGTCAATGATGTAGTGAAATCAAGTGAAACTATTACTAACTCCACTGCATGGTAGTATGTCGCCTTTTTTCCGAAAAAATTAGAAACCTAACGGATAATTGAGGTAGTTGTGAGGTGGCCGATGACCTGTAGAGGCTCACAAAGAACGCGATTTTAAGGAATGGATTTTGAAATCATTACATATTAGTTAATCTTATGTGGAACTAAAAATTATAACCTTGCCCTATCCTGGCTTAAGGATTAATGGAGCGCGATTAAGTCTAGATCAAGTGTAAGGATGGTGTAGCACTGCATTTGAGTGAGTAGTTGCAGGATTCATTAGTTGGATATGAATCTCTGAGCTCGGAAATTATATGGGTTAACCTGATATTTGCGTGGCGGAGGTAGTGTCGCCATTTGCCTCTTTCCCGCGTTTGAGTGCAATTGTTTTTTAAAATACCATGTAAATTCAACCAGCATGGATATCATTCACTATGTAGCATAATGCTATCCAATTTAGAAACCCTCTTATATGAAAGATTTTATTTTCTAGCAGGACAATGATTCTAATGACACATTCAGAAGGTGTGGCATGGTTCTGGGAGTTCGAATTGCGACTAGCGGGTATAGGAGACATGTAACTGAAACTATGGCGAATAAACGGAGGGATGTATAATGCCTGCATTTGATCCGAACTCTTATACCCTCCGGTCCCCAAAACGCGAGTTCCAATACCCAAATTCTTAAACTGCAGAGGGTTCAAAATAAGGCTGTCTATATTATAACGAGAACCCGAAGGAGAGTGAGGAGAAGGCAGAGTGAGCTCCACGGTGAAATGGTGTTAACTCCCATAAACGTCGAGTTTCGTCAAAGAGCGAATTAGATCAGGGAACCGTAAACCGGCGCCTTCCTCTCGAGTATGCACTCGAGTACATGGAATTTACCTACATAAGAGACGCAAAATCATTTCTAAGTAGCAGACTGCTCATCGACAACGACATAAATCGAATGTTCGCTTAAAATTCAGGTACTCAAACACTACAACATAAAAACAAAGCAGACACTTATTTCTTTTTCTCCATAAAATTAACAATTCCCCAAACACAACCAACTCACCATAAAATTTTAAAACATAAAAACAAAAAAAGTATAAACAACGCAAATTCCGGGCATAAAAAACCCAGATTAGAAACTTCACCATAGCGCTAGTGATTAAAAATTATATATATATATATATATATATATATATATATATATATATACACACATATACTCAAAAACAAAAACAAAAAAAATGCAAAGAAAGACAAGGTATTCTTTCAGCAGGGACCTGTTCTTTCATTCTACTTTCACTTTCCTATTTTTTCCCAAATTTTCCCTACTCTTTTCTCCATGAACTCCTACTATAAATCTCCTACTACTATATTCCTCACTTTATATGTCCAATGATATATATATATATATATATATATATATATATATATATATATATATATATATATATATATAAGAGAACCAGGGCAGCTGAAAAGAAATGCATTTTTCTTTCTTCATTTAATTTCAACCAACGTTTCGAGGGCCAGCCTCATCTTCTGGGTACTGGAATTATATTTAGTATAAATACAAAGTAATTCTAATTGACATTGGATAGGTAACATAAGGACAATGGTATTCCAAGTAATTTTTTTGTATAAGTCATGATACCACAACGATAATTGATGGAATTGCATTGGTAACAGCAACATTACAGAAATTAACATGGAAGTGGCAAAGTAAGGGAAACATTAATTTAAACTAAGAAGGTGGTAAAGTAAGGGAACCATCTAACGTGTAATATGTAATGGGAAAGACGAAGTATAGTCTTTAAGTGTGGGTTTGCTATCTAAAATATATAGGGATTCAAGAATTCGTAAATCAGAGAGGGTATTAGCTGTAGAGACTATAGAAAAGTCTTCGAGTTAAACCTGTAAATTGCAAGAATTGGCGTGGAGTCGGATGATAAAATAGTCAGGTTTGGCTAGGGGCAAACCCGTACGGCAGGACCTCCCGGCGTGCTGTTCAACTGTTGAATGGAGAGTTTGGCTGGTAGAGCCAATATAGGTCGCATCGTACGATGGACACAAGTAATTATATTATATATGAGAGATGAACGACACGCATCAGGAAGGCGATCTTTGAAACTCCGGAATATAAAGAACGGATCACTTGAATCTCTCTCTCTCTCTCTCTCTCTCTCTCTCTCTCTCTCTATATATATATATATATATATATATATATATATATATATATATATATATATATATATATATATATATATATATATATATATATACAATGTCCCGCAGGAAAAAATGAAATGGTGTTTCCTAGTACTTTCGAACTTTATTAAGTTCTTTATCAAGGATAACTACAAGAAGTAATAGAGGTATATATACGAAAGAAAAGTATGAAAGACCGCCTCCAAAACAAGAAATCACCAATGAGGAGGACTGGTGATTTCTTAATTTGAGCTGGTCTTTCATACTTTTCTTTCGTATATATACCTCTATTATAATATTACTTCTTGTAGTTATCCTTAATCAAGCACTTAATAAAGTTCGAAAGTACTAGGAAACACCATTTCATTTTTTACTGTGGGACATTGCATTCATTTGCTACCCTCACGTGATACTTTGCGAGTTTTTCATTTCCCATATATATATATATATATATATATATATATATATATATATATATATATATATATATATATATATATATATATATATATATATATATATATAAATTCAACAAAGCCCACAGGAAAAATAAATGAGGGGATTCCAAGTACTTTCGAACTCCTTTTTTTTGTCACTCTTCGCTCCTCCTAATGTTTCCATTTCATATTAATTCATTTTGTTGATTGTTTTTTTGCTTTTTGTGGTCCTTCCCCTCCTCTGTATCATCCTTATAAATATTATAATTTTCAGTACTTCTGTTATTCCTTGATAAAAAACTTGAAATAAAGTTAAGTTCGAAAGTACTTGGAATCCCCTATTAATTTTCCTTGTGGGCTTTGTTGCATTTATTGCTTACATACGCGATACTTTGTGAGCTTTAGACACACACACACACACACACACATATATATATATATATATATATATATATATATATATATATATATATATATATATATTTATGTATGTATGTGTTTGTGTGTGTCTAAAGCTCACAAAGTATCGCGTGTGTAAGCAATAAATGCGACAAAGCCCACAAAAAAGTCTGCCAAGTTTACAATTCTTGACCTGTGCGGAAAAAACTAAAAAATTCAGTTTATTCTTTAAAGAGGCTTTTTGTTGTTTTAATTACACGATGGTAGCTCATGTGGCGACTTACACTCTTCAAAGACACTAGCATCCTTCAACTATTGAGAGGAGCGATTAAGTCGAATTCTTTTCTTATCTCAGTTACTTTGATTGAAAAGTAATCTTTTTAAACAAACTTTTTTCGGTTTTTGTTTGGAAAGTGTTTTCAGACTTTCCTCCTGCTCATACTCGGAATGAATGGCCATCGAGTTTAACGTTATAGGAGAAATTTAATGCTTGTAAATTTTAAATCCGAAATTTGTTTTTTCGGGGGACGTTTCATTGATCTCATTTTATTCCAGACTTTATCAGTCGTTTCAATAATTTGTATCCACTCATCTTTCACTGCGATATTAATGGAAGCTTCTGTTATCTTTTTTCTCACGTTAAGTTTTGTTTTGATTATTCCATAATAAGTGTTTATGTCTACTAGTAAACCTTTAGATTAGTTGGTCAAACAAAATATAACTTTTCAGTGATCTTGGTTTCTGTATGGGCTAAAGGTCAATGATAAACAGGATTTTATAAATAAACTCTTCAATTAAAAATGTTTAAGTCAGAAACTTAGGAGTTTTCCACTACTCTCTCCCTCTTCTTGATTGCTGGGAGTTAAAATCAGTGATTATTTTGGTTAAATTTAATCTTATCGGGCGAGAGAAATGAGCAGTTTGCTTAGTACATTTTTATATTCTCCTTTTTGGTTATATATATGAGGAAGAAATAGTATCCTCGTCTTGGCCAAAGTGATTGTCCCTGGTATCTTTTAAACAAAATCAAATCAAGTAAGTGCCACGTCTGAAAGGAATAAAGTATCTCTTTATCCTAGAGTAAAAAGCACTAGGGATTTTCCCTGATAAAAATGCCTCTTATGACTGCTTAATTTAAACTTAAGCTCACTCGACTTTACGCAAGCTGACCCCACTTCACGCACGCTGACTTCATTTCACTTGAGCTGACTCCACTTCACTCGAAACCCGCTTTAACCCCTACTTATTTAAATGAACGAATCTACATTGTTGAATAAATTTTTGCTTTTGTGTAATAAAAATTAATTTTACTCTATTTAAATATAATACATATATTTATTGACAACCTAAATGTATTTGATCAAACCGATACCAAGTCTGACATAGTTTATAAAGGATTATAGATTGGGAGCAACAGAAGTAAAAGCAGAACTATTTTTGAATATTTTCGCTAAGATGCAAGGATTACCAAAGAAAATAAATCATATGATTTTAGGGGCGGCCAAGGCTGGAGCATATGGGAAACTAATACACGAAGGGAAGATTTTAAAAAATGTATTAGTTTCCCATATGCTCCAGCCCTCTCCCCCTAAAATCATATGCGAAGGGAAATAACATAAATATTACATTCAAATATTCTAATACCATTCGAAAATCCTGTACTAGAGTACGTCCAATCAATCTCGATTCCGGAGACTACAGCATACCATGCTATAATTACAAATTAAATATGTCGGAGAGTCGGGCCACTTTAATAAGAGGATAAAAGAACAGTTAGCTGATATCAGAAGGTGTACAAACTCTTCAACTCTCTTTAATCACATGCAAAAGTAGAAGCATAGAATTGATTTTAACCATGCAAAAGTCATTTATAAATCAAACAATTATATTGAGAGGAGAATTGCGGAATCCATCATCATCAACAAAGTTGATAATTTCAATTTATTTGAAGGGCAATACAAATTTAACAAATATTTATCAAATAAAGTCGCCAATCGTATTTATAAACCTCCGGATGCAATGGGTCTCGGAGATTAGCAACTCTCCAGAGTGTTTCCGGTTCCATTTCATTTTGTTTATCTTGTCCTTCGCACCAGATTCTCTCGAGTTTTTTCCAGATTGTTTCTCCTGCTGTTTCATTTTGTTTAGGATATGACTTACCTTATATATATATATATTATGTTTTTGGCCTAGTTTCTTCATTATTAGTTGAAAATGGCATCTTACCAAAACTAGTCCGATAGTTATAAATAAAATATTGTGGTTTACCATTATCTTTAACTGATATACATCTTCCATTATATATATATATATATATATATATATATATATATATATATGCAAAAATAATCACCAAAAAACACGTGATCTAAGATGCTTAAAATATCCCAAAGGAAAATAATACAGAAGTACAATGGAATAGAGAAACAGTCAATAAACAGAGAAATGTGACGTCATTCAAACATACTGACGAACAAAGACAATTGTTTAGGGGAGGGGGAACCAACTGGCGAACAAATGAATAGCTCATGAGCAGAACTACAATATAAAAATCAATTAAACAAATTAAATTAATATTGTAAACAAATATTATTCATGATCCAATAATCTAATTTAAAAAGATGCTCACTTAGATTTAAATTAATGTTATGGGAGAATTTGATCATGCCTGATTCCATTAAATTTCTTTCAATAAAATTTGGGCACAAAAATAATGGATTTCGCCTTATCCGAATCTATTTTATGGGTCAAAGTAGATTGATGAATAAACAGTGCATTTGAAGTTTTCCCCGTTCGACTACAGTAATTATGTTGTTTAATTCTCACATCTTTGACAACAAAGGGAAAGCCAGAATAAGAGAAACCAGAATTTCGGGCTCGTAGTCGTAAGGACCCCCCTTATAGGAGACTGTGAGTTCTCACCTATCTCGTATATCGGCATGACCGAAACCACTCTCTCAAGAAGAATATCATACCATTTGAACAACGGTGCACATAAAAAAAACACACAAGAAATGCACGGAACATGCCTCAACCGAAAGACGATAGAAGAAAGCACCAAAGTTTTATACTATGCTCCCAACTGGCGCCAACTGTTCTTCCTTGAAGCTATATATATCCAAGAGAAGCAACCGAATTTAATCATAGTCTAACTCCAATGAAATCCTCCCCACCACAAGAAAGGTGAACAGAGGGACAGGTGTACTCAGAGCTGCCTCTAGACACTAATCCCCTCTGGCAAGCAACTCAATCCCCCTCCCCCTCTCTGGCTACCTACTTCCACGACCTTTTATCACCTGGATCCAACCTGCCTATAAGTGTATAGCATTGTTTGTAATTTTGTTAATACATTTTGTAACATATATAAATTGAATACTTTGTAATAATTCCCCCATTTTAATCTGAGGATGGTACTCGATGTATCGAAACGCCTCAGTTAAATTAAAGAAAGTGCTATATTACATTAAGTAACTACTACCTTTGGCAAAATAACAAACAGCATTCTCCGATGAACTTCGATACGCTTATCCACAGGTAAAACAATGAAGAAAAGGCGAATATAAGACAAATCGAGAAGATTAAAAAAAAGAATTATTAATTTGAAACTTGCGGTCGCATTTAATAATATATATATATATATATATATATATATATATATATATATATATATATATATATATATATATGTTGAACCCTTCTAAGCATCAAGTAGGCAAAAATGCGCCTGTTGTTATGTATCCAGACCTTAAGACATCCTTTGCGCCAGTGCAACGCAGTTCTTAGCTCCCCGTACCCACTGCTCCAAAAGGAGAGCATCAAAGGAAAAGCAGTTCAGAAGATGATGAAGTCATTGATCCAGATTACATAGGTCCAACCAAAAAGATCTCAACGACCTTTTTAGAGATCTTGGTCTCACAAAGTCAATGCCGAGCTTTTAACTTCGAGACTCAAGCACTGGGATTTGTTATATGATAGTGTGCATATAGTAGGTCAGTGAAAGCGTCACCAGTGTTTTTTAAGCTTTTTTACACGTCAAGATAAGCTTTGCTTTTGTTTGAGGCAATTGGACTCTCCTATAACTCCAACGAGTAGGGACTCTTCATTGACCCCTCGTTCAGGAGCCTCAAAGAAGTGCTGCTTCATAAAGGGTACATCTATCCATCTCATCTCGTCGCTCATTCAGTCCAGCTCAAAGAGGAATACAGCAGTGTCAAGATCTTGCTAGATGCATTGATAAATAAAGAGTAGGGTTGGGAGATTATCGGAGACTTCAAAATGGTGGCCTTCAAAATGAGTTTCCGAAGGCGATTTACCAAGTTTCCTTATAATCTTTGCCTTTAGGACAGCAGGTAAACCGTGACACACTACCACCAGCGGAATTAGCCACAACGAACCGAGTTTAGTGTGGGGAGAAATAACATAAAATAAGAGCCTTTGTTCGACCCCCGAAAAGTACTGTCTCCTCCTCTGCACTTAAAGTTGGGCCTTATAAAACAATTCGCCTGAACTCTGTATATGTGGAGTTTGCAGCTTTCAAGTATCTCCAAGATTACTTTCCTACGCTATCTGCGGCAAAGGTGGAAGCCTGGTACTTCGTCGGTCCAAAAATAATAAAGATCGCGGATTGCAAGGAGTTTCCCGAGAAGCTCACTAGGACTGAAAAAGCAGTGTGGGACAGCTTTATCGCAGTGGTTCTGGGCTTCCTAGTTAATCAAAAAACCTTACATTATGTAGAGATTGTTGAAAACTTAGTGATAACTTAGTTAAACTACGGTAAGATGGGTTTCATGATGTCCCTGAAAGTCCATATTTTTCACGCTCATCTTGATAAATTTAAGGAGAACATAGGAGCTTACTCGGAAGAGCATGGCGAGCGCTTTCACCAGGATCTACTGGACTTTGAACGCCGCTATCGAGGATCGTATAATGAAAATCTAATGGGAGACTATATTTAGGGGCTGATTCGTGAAAGTTATTCACAGTATAAGCATAAATCACTGAAAACCTCTCATTTCTAATATTTTAATTGTATCACTTATTAAATTCTAGAATAAAAATATGCTATTTTTGTATCATGTCGTTTTATTTATACTTTATGCAAATCAAAGTTCAAATTTTCCACTTTCTTCTAGAGGAAATAGGTAAATTTTCTATTAATGTCATTATCCTGACACAAAAGCAAAGTAAAAAATAAATAACAGTGTTTTTTCATGTATTCTAGATACAAACAAATAGAAAATAACAGTTGCTACCCAAAGACAAAAATCGTGGAATCTTTATAAGTTCCATTTGATACTATTTATGGTTTATTAGGAAAATGTTATGCTTATGAAGTTGTTATTAATATCTATTAGCAACGTTTGACTATTTAAATAAAATATGTATCTACAAAATTTCATTATTTACTGAGCTTTTTTCATTAACTTAAAAGTAACTTTTTCATAATTGCAATCCAAAGTAAAAGAATATTCCAACTGTTTAGCTTGAAATAAATTATGTCCTCCTAAACATTTTGTTAACCCTGGAAATGCAATTTGGTTTCCGCCGTTTTATCTTTAATTTGCGGCTTCCCAAATATGGAATCGAGATTTTTGGGGGAAAATATCACCAATCTTTTTGCATAAACCGGAAGCAAATAAAGGGGTAAAATATATATAAAAACGGAGAGACAAAACAATTTTAATAAAAAGCAAGTAATTGCTTTTTCCGAAAAAATTATTTGCCCTCATATAACTTAATAAGCACTGTGAATGATATATATTTGCTGATCTATATTATTCAAATAAAATTTTAAACCAGGTGTTTCGCATCGATCCAACGTCCTTTTCAAGAGTAATGAACCATATATTAATGACAAAGTAGAAAATATAAACTTGTCTACACTATAATGACTCTATTCATTACTTATAAGACTGCACTCACATGTGTACCTTAACCCTTCAGATGCAAAAGTCATTTGGTATTAAATAAATCTCTTGAGTGGGTGCATATATTTTGATAACCAAGTATCACCAGTAAATGCAATTTATTCTAGTTCGTTAATTCTGATTTTCATTTATGTACGAGTTTGAAGGGATTCCTTATCAGACAGCTGACCATTTATAATTTGTCTTGCCTAACTTCTTGCCTAAATTCACTCATGGTAGGAAGCGATCTTTCCATGCGGTTTGGTCGTAGACAATACATAAATCGAAAGTCAAGAATTATTGATACAAATTCCTAGATAAATTCTAGAATTAAAATATCAAACTTTAAATCCGTTTTTTAACGAAATATTCTTCAACTCATTCTACATACCAGAAGGTTGTTTTCCACATCTCTAACATCCCCTATGGCATTCATTATATGCTCCTATAATCATATTATCCCCATACAGCGGGTTTCGCATCATCAAAGGACGCAAATCGGTTGTTATTTTATTTATTTTCTAGTTTGGGAAGCAAAAACATGTTATGGGCAAAATCACAGCTGTAGTTTGGACAGATAAGAAAGTTTGCTAATTACATTCTGCGGTATTTTCCTTTCTACACTCAAATATTGAGCTGTTGCATTGTTATGCTAGAAAAAAAATATCCTAATTCACTTCCCTATAGAATTTGACATTACTTAAAATTTCTTTATTAAAAAGGGTAGGTTGATTATTTGCCCTTCTAGTATGATTATCACGATGCCCCTTTGCTGTTACTCACTAAACAATCACTGTCACTCACTGCAAAACTAACATACCCATAATCACTCCGTGCAAGAAGCCATCATTAATTCTGGACCTCTTCTCTCAGGAAAAGCAACCTTGTAGGACACTCCTCAATGTTCTGTGTAGACCTGTTATGTTGGGAATAAATATTTATTTACGTCCATGAACTGAAGCTCAGGTATAAATATCTTTTACTTAGACTCCTACATAAATACACCTATATATATGTGGCAATTGCAGCATATATATCGGTGACAATGGATCGGAAATAATGGCCTCACAAATTCCCAATGTTAAATTCTTTTAAAATAGTAAGTGAGTTATGGGAAGCCGCCAAGAAATCAGCGTTACCTATTACCTCTTCTGTTATGTGTCAATTTTAGGAGTTCGCTTTAAATGTTGCCGATCCTGTCTATAAAATTCTTCAACCTAGTTTTAAAATTAATGAAACCGCTTTGCAATTAATCTTGCATATTAAGAAAAATACATGCCTTAAAAAACTTCCTGGATGTTGCATATATTTTTCTTTTAAAACAAAATTGTAAAAATCTAAATAGTTATGAGACCTGGACCCAACATTTCCTCGACTAATTTACAAAACTACATTGAGTATTTTTCGTCATTTTGCAGATCATTTGCCTCCCCATCGGAAGATTTAATTTATTTTATTTCAATTTAACAAAACTTTTCTTGATTTATGGATTAAATGTAGGGAAAGATTCAAAATATAGAAATAAACGAAATAGTTCTCTCACTTTAGAGGTTCTTAAGAGATTTCGCCATGTGCTCTCATTTTATTATTAAGGAATTGATTTAAAATGAGGAAATAAATATAAGATGAAGAATACTTTCCAAAGATAAAAGATAATTATCATTGAAAGCACGATGTTATCCTTTAGTAGGATCACATTTGCATCCATTTTCTGTGTAAATAAGCGAGGTATTGATCCAGTATGGGAGAAGTCATGAAATCTTATCGTCAGTCTTATTATTCATAAAATTGACCAATGCTTTTCCTTGTAATGCAGAGATAGACATCCATTTCGCGTAGAAAGCAATCATTTCTACAACAAATACTACAAATAATTGGTAAATATAAAAACATATATATTTTAAATGGTTTGGCTATGTTGAGGCAAATAGATGATATTACGAAGGGCTTTTGACTAATTAGCTGTATCTGATTTTCTTTTGGATTTGAGTTTTTCTTGAGAAATAATATACTTAGACATTACACAAGAAATAACGTATTAATTTTTTACTGCTCAACTCTTTATTGTGTAGTTCTTTCAAATGCCAAAGGAATGCTTCTTATTCAGAAGCAAAAAACGTCCAAACTTTGGAAACATTCTTTTGTATCTTTTATTTTATCTTGCTTTGTTATCTTGAATTGCAGAATGTATTAGATTTTCTAATTTCATCTTGCAGTATGAGAGAAAACTTACGGGGCTATTTACAAACCTCTTCACTGATTATTTGGATTTAAGGAATATATATATATATATATATATATATATATATATATATATATATATATATATATATATATATATATATATATATATATATATTGAGAAGCCACGGATGAATTAACGTTTAATCCTTTTCCTTCCTCATGGAACTAGAATTAATGTAGTCTTAAACGAATATAGCATATGAGGCATGACCTCCACCTATATAGGAACATATGAGATGTATCTCATATTAATGTGAGTGTCGAGAGACGAAGGCGTGTGACCAAAAAAGTCTCTAAAGTTACACACTACTGTACGTCAAGCAGCAAGTATCGGTGCTGCGCTCGGGTACAATTGAATTGGGAATAAGGTAAGGACTCTCTACTTAGACTGCGATAGTATATGTTGGCTCTTTATTAGGGAATACGTTAGCCGGGTTCGTCTTAAGGGTTATTCGAAAGATAAACTCCTCTACAAAAATAAACTTTTATACAATTAATAAGAACAAGGGCACAGATAAATATGGAAATCGAAATAATAATCAATACAACAAAAGAATATTATGACAGCAAAAATTAAGGAAACTAGGTCCGGAAAATTATATAAGTGAATCAATAAGTTGGATTGAATGAAATATTTAGCAAGTCTATTGGAGTTACACCAAATGGGGAATTCTTTTTAGGAATGGGAACGAAGAGGTGGGACTTACGACAAAAAGGACTCCTGGTTACCTCTAGAGAATGAACTGGGAATGTGGAAGACCAATAGCCAGGTCTTCGTCGATGGGGTGTCGATGTGAAGGCTTCCAGAGAGGCTCAGAAGGGGGTTTAGATTACCTCGGCTCCATGGAGAAATGATCACGAAATCGAGATTCTTCTGCGGACGGCAGGAAGTCCAATCAATGTAGTGAGTCAAGAGAAACTCGGGACAATCTTCCAGGGGGAAACGGGTTTCCGTAATTTTCCTTTGATCAGAGAGAATTATACGAAGACGATCTGCTGAGGAGATCACAAGAGTGATGGGGTCACTTGACCGGAGACAGGCACTAAGGTCCGGACGGCAACAAGTTGTGTTCTCTCTATCTGCTGAGGATGTTCAGACATTACTTTAAATAAGAGCCACAGCAATAGAAGAGAGAAGGCTTCGTGCACGATGACCTCCAAAGAGGATATCGGAGACGGTTTATGCAAATATGAACCTTGATAATCTTGAGCATCGACGAAGCGAACGGGAAATAAGAGCGATTCCCTTAAGAAAATCCCTTAAGAACGGGATTTTTTGGAAGGGTTAAAAAATATTTCTAGAAATTTTTTTCTCTTAGTTCGGTTGTGACCAAAGTAAATTTTAAGTTTTTAACCAAGTCCATTCTAAGTGTTCATTTAAAGTTTGAAAAAACAAAATGGCGAAAAAAAATTACAAAAGGTGGAGGTCAGAATATTCATAAAATTTAGGAATGGCTGATTTCCATTTTTTTTTTTGTATTCGAAAGTTTTATCGAAGTTAATTCTAAAATAAATTTTCAATTTTAAACTTTATCAGGGGAAGTTAATACTGGCCCATAAAAACGAGTAAAACAAAATTAAATTATTAGAGCAAATTTAGATGCAGAAAAACATAATCCTGAAGATCTTTTTTTCTCAATTAAAAAGAATTCCGATAAAAATCTTTGCTTTTAGGCATAGAAAATAATCATCTATTGTAAAAATAAATAGACCAAGAGTAAATTATTAGGAGATATTTACTGGAAACTTTTAAAAATGTTTTGACCATTAGGCCGATGCCAAAGACGGATAGGACGTTAGCCTGTGAAGTAAAAGCTCCTCCTTATATGAATGAATGGCGAAGCCACTCCTCCTGTATAAATATTATAGGGTGGTAGGAAAAACACTTATAATTAGGAATATAATTTATGGATACATACGACATAAATATTTACACTTTATAATACCACTATTTACATTTGACTTACCTTCCTTGAAGGATTAGTAATCTATTAATCTTAAAGCGATTTGCTGAGTGATGTTTGGCTTAAAGAAAGTTAAGTAAAAGCCGATGAACCTAAACCAAAAACTAAGAGATTACTCTAGTGGTCAAGCTATTACTTGTATTTCCATCTTGGTAGGTGTCGACTTCGATTTCAAATTGATTAGTGGGATAAGGCGGAAAAATGTGCTAACCTTGCTTGAGTAAATGATGGGTGGATGCCATGCCTCCGGGATAACTGCTCAGCGTGGAACTTAGAAGCATAAATTTCTTATTGCTATTGTATCACCCAATTGTTATTTGATAGAAGGATTATTTTAGCTTTGATATCTCAGGACATGTGAAGCTTAAATCAAATTTGGTTGGCAGATTTAAAATTGACCGTAGAATTCCGTGACATGAGATCTCCGCCCGGGTGTCATGAAAATCTAAGCTACCATGGCTCGCCTAGCATTTATGTGATCACTCAGAAGAGGTTACAAAACATGAGGACGAATCCCTTAAAGCAGAGTTCCCCTTCACTAACAAATATATACTAGGAAACTTTTAAAGAACATATGAGTATAAATTGTGGTATAGAAAAAGGTAACTTGGAAAAGCCTACCTATTAATGGGTAAAAATCTATTATTTGGCCCATCATAGTGTTAGTAAATCTCTGCTACTGATTTCTTGAGCATTGTATTTGTTTTTTCAGAAGGGAGGATAAGTTTGAGATATTAAACCAAGGATCTTCTCTTGACCTGGATGATATACCATCAAGGTGAATATAGAGAAGGCATCCTTGAAAATCCTTCTTAAGGATGAAGTTAAAGACAGCTTTTCATCAATTGAAGGATTCCATGGATTTAAAGAGCACTGTTATAAACGGTCAGTATAGAGTGGTATATTTTAGGTCAATGAGGAGCCAATTATTATTGAATTCCTCACTACTTCGATTAATTAAATTAAATAACGAAAGTTATTCTGACTTGCAGGAAAAGAGCCTTTACGTTAACAAATTGCTTTGTTTCTTTTTTAAAAGAGAAGATATAGTCTAATTTTAGAAGGCGTCAAAGGCTATCTAAGCATGATTGATGTTAAGAATTGTCATGCAAATTAAACATCCATTAATGATCTCATCAGTAAAGAATATAATTCTTTGGATAAGCAGCATAATAAGGTACATTTCTTAGTTTGGGATTCTGAAAGTGATTTAGCTAATACCACAGTCCGAATATTAATTTTGTTTTCCAATAAAATGGTAGGTCTTATTGTTTCTTGTCTACATCTATCCCCACTTTAGCTATTCAATCTGAGTTTTTATTGTAACATGATTTTCAATGATGATGGTATTGGAGAAAAAATTGATTGTGACAAAATTTTAAAACAAAATAATCAGTTTCATTAGGCCTAATTTTTAGCCCAATTAAAGAAATGCCTAACTTTCTAATTTCCCAGGGGGTTATACTCTAGAGTAATTCGAGTTAAATTGTTAAGATGATTACATATCTATGGAAGTTTAGACTGTTGTATATTTTGTATTTACTTCCAAAGTTTGACTCATTATTTCAAAAAAGGAGGTGATAGGAAAACTCTTTATAACGCTTTAATTAAAATTAGCTGCCACTTTTTGGCAGCTAAGATTTAACAGAAAACAAGGATGGTCCTTCAGTTACTCATGGATCTATTATTCCTCTGGACGGAGAATCAAATTATGCTCCAATCTCTCTCGTTGAATGTGTCTAAAATGCAATAAGTGAAGGACAAGGATAAAGAATTAAACCCCTTCATTCACTGTTTGCATGTGACGCCATGGCAATTCAAATTACAACACTTGATATGGAGCAAAAAACCGAATGAAAGCTTACAAAATTAAAAATTCTGACCACTCTTGGCCTTGAGTAGACATGAAGGGGATATTGAGCAACTGTAGCATCGAGCTTAAGTCAGGTAGCAATAAAGATATCATAGGAAACTCAGGTCAACTCCACGGGAATCTCAACAGGGAGCGATTTTTGACCTCGGCGATGGCGTCCTAATCTACGATAATCACTAAGGTTAACGCGAAAGTTAGACCGCAACATTGTGCTACAGTTTGCGGAATGGAGACTTCGATAGTCAATGGTGCTGGTGAAATCGTAATCACGACAGCCTAGGACTAGGCTATTTTAAAACAACAATTTGCAAATAAAAAAACAACAATAATAAAAACAGGAAAAAGTAAAATGTAAACAAGCATGAAGCAAGCCCCATCTTCGGAGGGAGGTCTGACCCCGCCCCCGGCACAAAAACCAGCAAACTAAGAAGTCTACAAAAAATAAACTAGTTAAATAAAGCGAAGAAGGCCGGCCCCCTTCAAAAACTCTTTAGGTCAATGTGCACGAAACCGTCCCGAGCACAAGGGATAACGGTAGCGACCCCGCTCGTCTTGGTAACGACAGGTAACGTATGCGAAGATCGCCCAGACTGGGACATTCAACAAGAATGTGCCGAACAGTCTGGGGGGCAACTTAGTCTTGACAGTAGGGTGCAGGTGAGCTCTCCATCAAATGGCGGTGCGTTCGTGGAGTTTGTCCAATTCAGAGACGACAGAAAGCAAATTGAACCCTTCATATTACATATCCTTTTCCAAGCAGCCTGGAGAGCTGCCGCTATCTCTGTCATATAGTCGGTGTGAGGAAAAGCAAAACACTGATGTGGTTTTCAGTCCTCGCGGACTCTTTATCGCCCTTATCGGGTGGGAGATCCTGCGAGAACTTGCCCCGAATCCTTTTGAATTGCTTCCACACCTCTGCTAGAGGAGTCTTCCCGTTAATTGAAGACACATACACCCGCCAAGAAGAGCGGCGGGCGTGCTTCGAAATATAACGGAACCTAGCCCTAGCCCGACGAAATTCACCGGCAGTGATCTCTTTGGGGTGGCGCTTATAGCGCATGTATGCATAAGTTCTGTTTGAGGACCGTATCATACTCTGCTGACCACCACGGGAGTGATCTGCGTGCAAAACGGCCAAACCTTCTAGCAATAGTAGTTAGGACCACTGTGATGAGGTTGCCGGAGAAGAACTCAACGGCCTTATCTAACGAGCTAAACTCCTTGACTGAAATTTGGACCACCGCGCCCAGAAAATGTTATTACAATGGGAAAGTGGTCACTGCCATGGAGATCATCCAACAATCCTAACCCAAAATCAGGCAGTGCATCCGGAGAGCACTAGTTAGATCAAGACAGGAAAATGAAGCAGTTCTCGGGCAATGATGCGCAAACTCATCCACGTTTAGGACACCTATCTCAAGCTCGTCCATTAGGTCAGCAAGGACTTGATCCCGGGGATTAATCAAGTAGTATACCTAGAGGGGATGTCTACGGTTTAGATCTCCGAGCAAAAGCAAGGGCCTTGGCAACCGTGCCACGACGCGGCGAAGTTCCCCGCGTCAAGGTCAGCAGGTGGTAGAATGTACGCCAAAATAACAGAATCCCTCCTATCCAGGTGCAGCTTCACAGCTACTGCCTGAAAGGAAGTATCTAAAGCGAAGAGAAGAACGGAGACATCATGCCGGGTGTAAATTGCACATCCTCCCGCCCAGTCCCTATCCCGTAGTAGTGTGGTCGCAAAAGCCTTATACACTGTGAGGGTGGGCAGGGGGCATGCACCCCCTGCCTACGGGAAACAGGAGGAAACGAGCCTCCGCAACTCCTCCTGGTTGGCTCAGATTCCGCAGCCACTCCGTTAAAGGAATATGCCCACCAGGCCTAGTTCGGAGGAGACGCGGGTGCCCTCTTCTAAGGGGAGACCCCCACGGGAATGGCCGTACGTTTCCGGTAGCAGAACTCCGGGCGCTGTTGGCCGGACAATGCGCTAAAGGCACTGTCGCCCGCGTGGATTTATTGAAGGAAGTTGGGCTCGCCATGCGAGTCTTTTTCTCACTCGGCCTCGAAACCTTAGGCGAGCGGGGCAGCTTGTGAGGTGGGTAGGGACATCTTTTCGAAATAACACCGTCTCCAAGCCACCCAGCCTACCACTGGATGTGGGCAAAGGAGCTGAATCTCCTTTATTGCTCTCCTCCTTTTCGGGGCAGCTTTAGGAACTCCGGAAGATGGCCTCACTACGCTCGTCAGGGCCTGTTGCCTCTTGTGAGTCAAACGACTTATTTGCGCCGCGCACCGTTTCGCTTCACACTAAACTGTCAAGCAGGGGTAAGGGAGGGGAGCCCTGGTTTAGGCTGGGCTAAGTGTGAACCCTTTGTGCCACCAGCTATACCAGGGGAGTGCTCGGAGTGGGTAGAGCTCGCAGAAGGGTTCCGAATGCTCGCGGAAACGATTGAGCTGGTAGGCCTGGTGGGGCAAGGAGTAGTGGGTGTCTTTCTCAACATTGAGGCATAGGACATCCCGGACAGAGCCATGCGCACCAGGAACAAGTCCTTTGCCTCGCGAAATGAGAGAGGATCCTGAGTCTAAACGGCCAGGATTTCCTTCTTAAGGAAATATGCACCACATTGCTTCAAAGAAGCGCGGTGTGGCTCTCCGCAATTGACACACTTGGCCACATACGATTTGGACTTATCGCGTGCGGCCTTGGAGCAATTTACACAGATTTCAGGTAACCCAGACTTTGCACGTCGACAGGAGCGATTATTGTGGCAAAAGCGGTAAGAGTAATATCACCTCCTCGGCAGCGGTACGAATGCCTTCACAAGGTAGCGATACCATCCGTCACCCATTGACTCAGACAGCTTATCACAGTCGAACGTGATGAAGAGGCCCTTCCCTGCTTTCTCATCACACGTTCGACCTTGACTGCCCCATGGTCGGCTAGCTCTAAGGTGATGTCATCTATGGAGTAGTTCACGAGTTCCCTGGCATAAACTATTCCTTTCACGAAGTCCATGGTAGAGTGCGGGGTTACATTCACAGGCGGGGCATCAAGTGTCAGAATGGCACTAATCATGGCCGCCCGAGAGGGATTCGACGCATTCGCCAAAAGGCTCCCTTCGGATCTCTACCAATCACACTAGCTAAAGTCAGCGGGCTCGAAAACCCCGGGTAGTCTCTGAATGAGGGGCCCGATGTAATCAAGGCTCAGCTCTGCACACTAGCCCTTTTTGTCCTACTCAGGGACTCCGCACCAGGGGAGGGGGCTAAGGGCCCGAGCTTGCCATCTTTGATTGGTGTTTACCGAAGTGGCAGTAGACCTATCCGTACCCGCAGGAGCCCCGTGTGTTTTTCGGCCTTTTCTTCTTCATTTTTGTCTTTTTTGTCTAGGAGGGCAGGGGATGAACCCGCTTCTCCCCTCCACCGGCAGAAACCCCCAATCCAGATGGCCTGGCCACAGCAAGGTCATTCTCTGGGTTCGGTGTTTGGCGCCGAACTTGGATTCGCCCCCATGGAAGGTCCTACCGTCACAAAAATGTGACAAAGAAGTTCACATTTCATCTTCGAATACTGCCACTGTATTTCTTTGGTGATGGTTAGGAATTGATGAGCTGGCCGAAACTGTAAAGAGGCTGACTCCGATGAGATAAAAAAGGAATATGCAAGGGCTCATAGATATTAGAAGATGGATCGCATATCCTTAAATCGTTTGTTTTTATGATATAAAGAATGTTAACAGCGATAGTTTGGGTTTGAAAGCTATGAGCCGCGGCCCTATGAAAAATCCCAAGTCAGAAATAAAGTTTATTATGTGCAAAGGATAGTTATTTTCCATAATACGGATGTTGTTAGTGGAATTGGCTCAGTAGATTAGTAGTCAAAAGACCTCTGTTGGTAATGGAGCTTCCCCGGTGATAGTTATATTGATCTATAGGTTCAATTATTCAATCTATGAGACAAGTAAGAGAGGAGCGCAGCGAGTTGAACAGACTGACTGCACCTGAACAAGACTGTACCTGCAAGAATAGATAAACTTTTGATATTGTTGCTTTTGATTTCTCCACATGATGCATTATATACTGAATGCACTTAGAAGAAACCTGTTCGTAATAATATAATAATCACTAACTCAAAATAATTTATATAAATGTAACATAAAATATGTTGTTTTTACACAAACACGCAGATTTTGAAGGGAGCTAAGGAGAAGGATCGAAGGTTTAGCAAAGGACGTTTTAGGAGAATTTTACTTATTATACTATAAAAGGTTTAATAGGGATAAATAAAAAGGAAAATACTGAGGGATTATTCTATAATTGAAAAAATAAATAGGTGAAATAATGAAATACAATAATATAGATATTACATATTATATTTTCCTATCGATTTAATGATAAATAGCAATAATAATTTTTGTCATGGTCTAGAAACCACCAAGACAAACCGAAGAGAACATTTTATTCATTAAGAAACACGTTCGCTCTCGAAAATAAAAAGTATCGGTTATATAGGTTGAGTTCAATTTCGCAGAAGTTTTTTAAGAAACTGTCGAAATTACAGGGGTGCGAATGCTAAAGTTTATATACTATAGATTTCATCATAAAATAGTAGATGAACCTGCTTAAAAACAATATATCCTAGATATAATATTGATAGGCAAAGGGAAGTTAGTAGAGAGTAAACTCATTGGTTAAATCTTTGGAGCAAACCACGACATCCTAATTCGGTCCAATCTAAATATTCTAAAAATGTTCACAAAAGTTATGGACTCTCGTTATTCATACGATCAAAGATTATTCATTCCGCCTGGATATCATTAGTAGTGTAGTACTTTTTATGCCTCAGATTGTAGCCTAAATTTCTCTTACATCCAAATTCTACGCATCTTTTACCTATTTAGGGTTCTGTCAGATCTTGACTTGTACGTACCCAACAAGTTCATTGCGAGATCGGATACTATAGCTTTTCTCGTTGATTTCTTCTTTGAACCTTTCTTAATTAATGTATATAAATGGTCCTTACATGAATTCATTAATTAGAATTTCAAAATTTGCTTTAAACGAAAATAGATAGCAGGAAAAAATAACAGATAGACTTAAGATTACTTGCAAACAGACTTGAATACGATAATTTAAATGGTTGAGAAGATAGCAGAGGCAGTTCAACGTAGAAAGGTGCACGGTAATGTACATTGATCATGACAACATCGTAAGAGATAAGGATGTGGTAATAAAATATTGTAAACTGTCATAGTGGGAAAGGGTTCAAGTGTTTTAATCTCGATTGAACTAAAAATTTTCGTAGAATATTCAGAGTAGCTTTACAAAAGGCAAATTCGTTCCAAGGCTACATAGCTAGACATACATTTAAAACGAAATATATCATTTGCCCATTGTATAAAGAGCTTGAAAGTTTTCAGTTAGTATATGCTATGCATTTCTAGTACCTATGAATACGAAACGACTACAATATTGGAATGCGTCAAGCGTCTATCGATAAAATTAATTTCTTAACTTTGAAATCAATCGCACTAAGACAGATTTAGGCATCTCAATTTACTCTAACTGAAAGATCGGCATCTAAGAAGCCGTAGAGTCCTAAACAACTTGACTTATAAGAAATATGGGAGCTGAAAGCCAGTCCGAGTATTAATTTCTTGAATATATCATGAAAAGCTTTTGTATAGAGGTTGCAAACTTATTTATGAAGAAAAGATTTCTCTATGATATCATGTTTATATCTTTTCAGCTCATCTTTCCTCTTGATAGTTATATTAAGGTGAAATAAGTGTTCCTTTCTAACTTTGTTGACTCTCTTCAGGGTTTAAAATAGCTAATATGTTCTATATTTAATTGTTTTGATTTTCTAAAACGCAAATTAAATTTCGCGTCCGTTTTCAGAGTTAAAATCAGCCTTCAAACTATTATTCCTTTGGTTACTTCATATTTTCAGAAACTTTGCTTCAGAATTTTGAGGGAGATTTCATATTTCAATTTCAAACTGTGCTTTTTAGTTGAGGGGTTTAAATCAGCCTAATTGAACAAATGTGTATGTTTCTGGTTATATCGGAAATAGGTTTGAAATTGTGTAACTGTTGAAATTAATTGTAGGTAGCCAAAATTTAAAAATTCTAAGCAGATAAATAAAGTAAGGAAAATATGGAACATTTAGATAAAAAGCGATCAGATTTGATAATTTATAGAGCCATCTCATACTCAGTTGTTTGCATCGTTAAATGCTATTGTAAATTTATGGAGTTCGGTAGTATTCGAGTGCTAATCTTTCTCATTTTGGCCTCGTTATTTTATATACACCTTGTTTTAGGAAGGCTTTAATTTCAAATTCAGGAATGCAAATCTTTCGTGAAAAAGATCAATAAACCAACGGCTAGTTGGTGGTGGCAGCTTTGCTAAAAATGATGTTGTGGAAATCTTTAAGAATATTCATAATTTTTTTTTAAGTTCAGAATCAAAGTTAAAACGATCACCACATATCAAATTTTGGTTTTACTATTCCTTGCCGATCTTAGCCTTCAGGTTATCAGGGCTCGTCGTGCTGATCGTTATGTAAAAATGGACGTGTGGTGCAATTATTCACTTGCTGTCATTAACTTAGTGCTTATTTTATTTAGTTCATATTTCCTGTCGTTCATTTATATCAGTATTTTCTTCCTAGTATTATTTTAATACTTTCGGCATCCGTCTTTTAAATCTCACACCTGATTTACTTGGAATTTCTTCACTACTATGTACATTTTTCTATTTAAAAATTATCCCTTCTTTTTCATGAGTAAGTTAAAATGTAGCTTTGGTTTGATAGTCATTAATTCCATTTCTGTACTGCATTTTAAATATGATCTAATAAAATGAATTAGTAAAACTTTGTCAAACTTGATATTTTTCTTAATGAAACATTTTATTTAATTAAAATATTAATACATAACATATTGGTTTCATTTTTTCCCTTTCTGATGCAAAGTTTGATGCCCTTGGAGAAATTCACCAGATGTGCCGGATTTAAGGAATCGCGTTCAATCGGTGAATCTCGCAAAGCACACGAACTTTGCATCAAAAAGGGTCTAAATCAAACCACAAAATTTATTTATTAATATTTTAGTTGAATAAAATGTGGTTCAAATTAAATAAAATCTAGTCCATTTGTTATTGAAAAGATGCGTTTTATCTATTTATGTGTCCATATTTTAGGGACACCTTGTACATTGAGTTATAAATTGAGTTTCACTTTACATATCTCTACAACTATTAGGTTTTATTTTATATCTCCCCTCATTTTAATTCTATTTTCCTCCTTTTCGAATTATATCTCTACAACTATTAAGGTTTTATTTTATATCTCCCCTCATTTTAATTCTATTTTCCTCCTTTCCGAATTATATTTTATTTAGTACAGTCTCTTTAGCAGCGTATCCCCTCTTTTGGATTATTACGAATTAGCCTAGAGTTCTGATCATTTTTGAACGTTTACTCCAATCAATTTATTTATTTCTATTTTTCACTATAAATAGAATGCAGATTCTGTTAAATACGTTACTTAGCCCTGATATTTGATAGAATTAATAAGCAAGGAGCTCAATGAAGATCAATAAAAAGGGATCACGACTCCTAAGTAATTGGAAATCATGCTTGAAGTATATGAAACCCTGTTAGAAATAGAGGAAATACTGCTTGAAGTCGTGATAGAAGATAAGGAATAAAAACACCTCCTTTCACAATTTGTTGTTTGACTGACACTTAAAAATGACAGCAGGTCGTACACGTCATTTAAGATGAGCAGTAAAGAAATTTAATTCCTTCAAAAGTGGATTAAGCGAAGCTCATAGTCAATAGAGAGGGAAAATGAAAATAAGAGATTTGATAAGAAATAAACCTTTAAGCACCAGATACAATAGTTTAACCTGAGACGGCTTGGATGCCTAACCTGACCAAAAACATAAATCGGGGAAGGCGATGAGAAGTAAAAGTGGAAGAAGCAAAGAAAGAGAGAGAGAAAAAAGATACCAAGGAATAAGACAGAAAAAAGACTAAGTAAATAAAACATATAATTTAAACACAAGCTAAAGTTTAGAAACTCATTTGAATAAAATTTAGAATATAAACATGAAGTTTGTATATTCCAAGACTTATTAAAGTTTCTAAAGTTTATAATGAAAGAGGCTTCAATTAAATTACGTATATTAGCATATTTAATTTGACAGATGAATTTTTAGGAATTTCAGTGATTTTATCGTTAAGGTGAGACATGAATATAGAATGCGTTGCTTTCTTCACCTCTTGGTACAGTTTTTCCATCTTACCTTATGCACTTGGGCGAAGGTTTACTAAATTACTCAGATACATTCAAAATACATTACCCAAAGTCTATTCAAAGTACATTTAACAAAATATATCCTTCCAATAGCTGCAGGAGTATTCTGAAGTAATCAAGTTTATAAATTGTCTTTTTATATTTAAATAGAATAGAAATACCAATTTGTTTTTAAAACGGGTATTCTTAACAAAGGCTAGAGTAAATGTAGTACGAGTGTATTCTTTTTTTGATAAGCGGTAGATTTAACATTCTAAAAGGATTTTTTTTTTAATTCAAGGTATTCTGCACTGACCATCGGGAACGAACGAAGAAATATGGGGGTAATTAAAGAGCTTTAATCTTTTATATAAAAAGAAGAATACATAATAAGATTAGGAATGAAATGGTTTATGGTGGATGGAGAATTTAAAGCAAGAGAAAGTGTGGTGGATTTACAAGTTTAAGAGCAAATATAATTGACGTTAAATGAAAGTTTCTTTTATGCAAAATATATGTGACATTTTTAGAATGGGCACAAACACATAAGATATCGTCAATATAGTGAATTCTGATATTTGGGAAATCATTAATTGAGAGAAAGTAATAAGAAATATCAGAAAACAATTTGCTGAATTTCAGGCGAAAGAATCTATGGTTTTTTTTAATTTGTAATTAGTACAAGGAGAAATGAATTCTGAAAGTGTATTTAGAAATAGCCAATTTAGCCTACCTCCTTTATTTTGTTCTCAAGGTAATAGGGACATTCGATCGAAAGCTGTTAAAGAGGAAACAAACATCAAACTTGATGTTATTTTTCTGAACTTATTTCAAATGTGGTTTCTCCCTGTGTATTCTTGTTTTAAAATTACACTAAAAAGCCAGCGACTCACAATAGTTTAACTTATGTCGATTCCTCAAGGATCTGCCTTATTGCAGTGTTAGAACTCTTTTTTATTAGATGGTGTTCAATATTTCCTACCAGATGCCATCTCCAACTCTAACAGAACTTTCTAATTATAGCACCAACTTAATAGTAAATATTTCCACCATACATTTTGTGTAACAGTCATCATGGACTTAATAAAATCAAGGGCAGATTTTTCTTTAGTAGGAATAGATAGTTCTGAACCAAAATACCTAAATAAATCTTATAAAAACAAAGTATAAAAATTTTAAACATATTATCTAAAGTAAATGTAAAAAATATTTTAAAAGGATTTCACTGAAACATAATTTGAAATAAGATTTGTTCAAGAGCTACTGGACAAATTTACCTTTCTTCTGAATAATATTTAACATTCATTTGTTTACTGATGAAGTCAATGTTTTGATACAATCAGCACAGCATTCTGTGCAGCATCTTTGAATGCTTTCCAACGGTAATACTTGTTGCTAAATTGACTACCATTTGTGTAATCTTCTCTTTTTAGGATGACTTACAAGTTTTCTATTGGATTTAGGTCGCAACTATTGTGAGACCAGTCTAAGATGGAGTATCCTGCAAATTCTTTCAAATTTCATCAATTCTAAGAGAACATAAATACATGAGAATGATCATTGTCCAGCATGAAGACAAGTAGCTTCTTCATCCTCACTGGCCGACTCTTGAACCAACCTAAGAGATTTCCTCCATAAAAGCTTTCGAATTCATTTTGACAACACCATCCACAATGAAATGGCCTATAAGCTTGTTTCTCTCCAACAATTGTAGACCAAAGTCTCACTCTTCTTCCTCATTGTTATCACTTTGTGAATTGCTACACCTGACGTCCATGAACAACTTAGCCTCTTTTCCAGCCCTCCGGTCCGTCCTCAAGACTGTGGATTCGCCTATGTAGATAACCTTCTTATTCTCAGATTTCTTGCTTGTCTGGGCCCACATCATTAGTTTTCTCAGTGCTTTGTGGATTAGAAACGGCGGTTGTATGTCATTCTTAACGGTAAAAAAATTCATGAAAGCATTAAACCTTGTTTCTTTCGAGATTATAGGAGCCCTAGCAGCTTGAGAAATTGCTTCTCTGCTGCCTTGGGAGGGTTTTATCCAATTATCTTTTGATTTGGAAAAGATCTATAAGCATAAGAGATCGAAATTCGTGGCTGAATGAGATTCCCTTCAATTATCTTTAGAATGCGATCATTAATCTTAATTCTTTTGATATTTTCAGATATTTTACTTTACATAATTCCTTTTCGATATAATTCTTCTTTTCTTGGGAAAGTTCTTTTTCCTGCCATTTTATGAGAAAATTCTTCTTCCAAACGGTTTGTGCAAGTATTAAGAATTGACTTGAATCCTGAAGCAAAGTGATATTCTACGCTGGTGGGGAGCTTCTTAAAGATCCCTACTTAAGAGAAGTATATTGGACTGCTTTGATGAGTTCTTTGTCACACATATGGTAGACCACCTAGATACACTCCATGTCTGGAGATGCTTTTCATCTAATAGAAGTGGAGAAGTAACAATTTTGCCTAAGAACACTGAAATGAACTCAAAATGGTACCATAACCTGCTTAATCAGAACCTTTCCCAAAGGTTCAGCACCAAATTGGTGATGATAAATGCATTTTATCAAGCTGATGAACCTTTTAGAAAGCAAACGCAGTAACCAAGTTATTGGCTGAAAATAACATTGAACTTTTGGCGCCTTTGCTCAGGACTTCAACAGATCTGAACACAAAAGATAATTTGTGGGCTATGATCAAACTATTATTTGAAAAACATAAGCTATCCAAGTGTCAGCACTTAATGGTGTTTATTAAACATAAAAGGAGCATATGAGTCAAGATATCATTAGTAATTTGGTCTCCAGTATACAAAAACGCCTTTAAGGAAAAGGGGAACAATATAAATATTAACTTTGTTCATCAATTGAGTTTTTTTATTTTTAAAATGTGTCTGGACTGTAAAGTCGTGCTTATGTTTCCTTCAAATTTTATATAAACATAATGAAACAAAACGAAACGTTTAATTAATTGTATTAATTTGATTATATGATAAAATATAGGAATGTCAAACCTTTGCTCGTGACTGTACAAGCGCACATTGTGAATGAATCCTAATGTAGTGAGAATATGCGCGTCGAAGATGTTTATACTTGAACTGGTGGTATTAATATATATAAAGGAATTCTAAAAGACGTAACTAAGTTTATGTTAGGGTGAATATAAAGTATTTATCAGATAAAGACATACCATTGTTTTAACTATATGAAAATTTGAGTGGTTGTTTGAATTTAAACGGACCTAATTTTATTGCCATTGGCAAAATAATCTTATCCAAGCAGGGGAAGTTTCTAGTAAGAAGCGAGAATAAGTTTGGGAGGTTATTATGGCTTGAGGTTCGTTATAGGAGAATATATTAATATTTAATTTATTCAAGAGATGATATCTCTACATATAAAAGCAGTAAGAAGTGTGTTGATGTGGCGGTGAAGAAGTTTCACACGTACTAAGAAACTCAACATATGAATGCCTATTGGAAGTAATTCATTCTACTTCCTTTGCTCGTATAATTTTTACACCACGTTTCGATGATTTTATACAATTATAATCCTGTTACATATTCCTATATCCTGTTTGTTGCTGTTTCCACGGCAGATGTCGTTGTGATTAAAAAATATGGACAATTGATTTTTAAGACAATTCCAGGAAGGCATCTTTCAGCTTTTCTCAACCATCTCGTACATAAGGGTATCACTTACTATTTATCTAATTATATTTACGTAATTAACAAAGCCATTTGTAATGGTGCCTTGATTATAATATGGCAATGATAAATAAATTATTTAATTCTCACACAGAATTATACTCATAATGCAATAACTTGGCATTAAAACGGAGGAGTGATGATTTTCAAGAAAATTCATGATTTGATTAATTGATTAAAAAGTAGCAATAAGAGTCACTATCAATCCACAAAAGTAAGAAGTTGATGCCAATCTAGACTCTGACTCAAATCGGCTGAAAAAAATGAAGATGACAAAAATGATGAGCCAGTCTCTTTTTCTGCATTTTAGGGCATCCACCAAAACGCCAGAAAAAAAAGTCTAACTGGCACCTGTGAAAATGCGATAAGTTACTGGCATATTTTAAGAGTGCGGCCAATTCTGTGCAAACAATGTACATCAGCCCAGAAGTACATTATTAATCAATTTGAAGTGGAAAAATAAAGCAAACAAAAGACCGCATCAAGCTTTTGAAGAAATAAGAGTAGATAAAAAAGTTTGAGAGATGTCAACTTTATGGAGCACTGTAATCATTAGCTATCGATGATGTAAAACAAGATAATTTGAAAATATTTAAGACTACCTTAATAACATCTCGATACAACTAGCTTTCGTTGCAAGGTATGTTTTCATGGGTCTCCTGATATCTTCAATCAACAAACTTCATAGAGTGCCAAAAGAGCCAAATATAGGCCAATCATGCATAGTCTATACACCTCATGACGAGGAAAAATAAAAGAGGATAAATTTTCAAGTCAATGCAATGAGTCCAGTAATATGTTTATCTATTCATCGCGTCTTTTCTATACTCATATTATATTAGAGTGGCTTGAAAATTCAATTTCTAAACAACCTATTACGATGAAACATTTTCTTCTTTGAGTTAATTCCAAATTTCCAACACATGGACTAAGTAAACAAGTCAAATACGAGCTAGAATTAATTGCACAGGATGTGGTAATGAGGGAATATGTAGATACAACAAGATTATTAGGGAAAAATCGCTTCAAATGATTGTTGTTCGATAAAATAAGCCTCCTGCCGATAGTTGAATGTGGCAGGTAAAATCGCCCTTTGAATTCCAAGCAAGACCATATGGAGCTGGCCAAGGGTTTTTCTGGTAAACGCGGAAGAAGATAGCTTCTCTCTCTCAATTTCACCTCAGAGGAAGGTGGAAGCTCGGCGGAAATTTCCTCAAATCGCACAGGACAGCCATGTGAGTTTCGATTCAAGTCGTATGGGTAAAACCGAGGCTGACGTACCCACATGTAACTAAGCAAATATTTGGAGGTAAAGTGGTCAAGATAGAGGAAGTGAAAACGTGGCAACGATAGATAAACCTCATGTCAACAGTACCGTGGGTTCCAATGCTACAGCTGCCACCCACTTGCATGGTCCTGTTTCGATAATTATCGGGCTGTGGGTCGATAGGTCTGATGGTGGTACTAAAAGCAAATAGCCATCACAAAAATTACTATATCAGCAATGGTAACTGCAACTGCTGTACTTTTTACTTCACTCCTCTAGTGAAATATATTTTGGTGTTTTGCAGTAAATTTGTTCTTTCAGACGAAAACCAAATAAATTGGTAATGAGATAAACAAATTCGATCAAATCATGCTTTATTATATTAAATCATCTCTAGTTAATCGAATTAATTATTCACATTTACTAAACTCTTCGTCCCTCGAGAATATGAAATCTCCCAAACAAATCTTTATTAAATTTTGAATAGTGATTTAATGTGTGGCAGAGGGCTTTGGTGCAAAAGTATTGTTCCATCTCTTATAATCACTCTCAGTAGGCTTCATTTTGATTTTCATTTAAGAAGGTTAATTTCTTGAATGTAAAAATGAGTTTATAGTAATTTATTATCTTATTCCAAAAATGATTGGTGAATTAGGCTAACTGAAAACTACCAGATAGTCTATAAAATCTACTAGGGTGTAGCGGTCGCTGTGGAGACTGATTTGAAAAAGATCACCTGCATCATATCTATATCCAATTCCAATCACAGTTAAAGATAGGAAAAAACCTATCAATTTCACCTGGTATTGGCAGCGTTGAACCTAGCAGTCGAATCTGCCTTTTTGAAGATATATTTCTCCAGCTTCTGCTCTTTTGAAGATCCATTTCTTCTCGTTTGAACATAAATTTTTTCCAATTTCTTCTCCTTTGACCATCAATCTCTCCAATTTCTTATCTTTTAAAGATTAATTTCTCCAATTTATTCTCTTTTCAGATACCTCAAAAAATGGAGGAAACAACCAGAGGTGTGTTTGCTAATTTCGATGCAAGTTACTGCAGAGGGTTTGTCTAGGATTTGCCTTCATTAATGACAATCGGTTACATATCTCGAAAACGAATTGGGGACGGAAATCCTAATATGCTGAAACAAATCTCAGGGCAAATTTTTTACATTATATTCGAAAATTTGATTAAATAAATGTGTGTAAATTGATTGAGAAGATTATTTGTCTCGCGTTTATCTCTCCTAATGTGAAAAGGGCAAACTCAAGATTAGGAGGGATATTTATTTTGAAGGGTCCTATCCGTTTCAGACTTTAACGATGCTAAACTCGAGCAAAGTTAAAATTGTAGAAAATAAAGAAACCAACAATTGTGGTTCCTACCTTATGGTCCTCCGTGCGACGTCTTCTTTGAGTTTCCTCCCGATTCGATTCCTCCCTCCGTCCACAGCTACTCTGCTCTGCGAAGTTTCTCGCCTCGTCACTTTTCTTGCAAGCTGAAAAGGCTTGATTAAATATAGCTCCATTGGTACCGAAAATAAAATCACTGAATTTTAATATTACTTTTACCCAACGGGGTAAGTTTAGACGCAAGTAATTGATTACAAACGGTTCCTCTTAGCACTGCTTGTTTTGGTGGAGAAATGTAAGCGACGTTTGCTCTATCAGATTTTGAGAGCGACAGCGGAGCAAGCTTCTCCAAGATACCCATAAGGATTCCGCCAATTGTTGGTGGGTTAGATTTTAGTGAATTTAAATAAAACTATTCTCCAAATCTTTGGCTTTTATTTATTAAATTTATTAATCAAATTTGTTCATTAAATCTATCAAATTTATTTATAAAATCAATTTTAAATATATTTGTATTTTTATACAAAATATCCTACATCTTCGGGAGTCAGGTGTATCATGATAAACTAAGCTGCAGCTAACATCTGGTGGAGTGTTTGCCCTCCAGGCATCAACGCTGTCACCTCGGCACCAAGCCCGGCAGGAAGAAGGGCGCCTATAAATCGTCCCCACATCTTCACCTCCTCCATCTTCGCCTCTTTCTTCACCTATCTCTTCTTACAATCATTCCTCGGACGATGCACTCGTTGCTTATCATTTTAAGGCCTTCTCTCACCTCGCTCAGATATTTTTCGAGATGTTAACTGTATCACTACTCTTTCAATCCCTCCATTGATTGAGAGAGACCCCGAATGGGAATTGATTGGAATCGATGTTTGGAAGAATTGCCGTGTGAATCCCCCTCACATCACTTGACTTCCTCCATAACATCAACGTGGCTACCTGCTTCTACACTTTAACTTTAATCGAGAATGAAAGATGCTTGGAACAAAAATAGAGTTGCCAGAATTAGTCACGTCAAGAATAACAAATCCAATGTAAATATCATGCAAAGGAAAATGTTAAACAAATTCACTGTTAATTTTATTGATGAAAGATGGGTATTATGTTAGATGGATCACTTTAACATCCTCCCCCCTTCACTATTTTGCCAAAGGGACATCTCCCTCACCAATCCTAGAGTTTATTTTCTAAACTACCCTAAGCTAACCGAAGATCCAACTTGCCAACTTGCTGCTCTTATCCCAATTTTTTCACTCCAGAAAAACAGAACACGAATCCAATGCCTTAAGTGAAGTTTTGATTTGGCAAGGAACGACCCAATTCTTCTGAAGAATGTCTTCATAAAGCGATTGACATTTTCGTTTTGGCAGTTCCAAACATATTCATCTGGACTTTTTGCCTTTTTGTAACAGTTCAGTTTTTTAGCACAATTTGAAGTGAAACCTAGATAAGCAGGGAAAGTATAACTGCTCGGAACATATTCTGACCCTTTTTAACAATGTCACGATTAATGAACCCGAAATTAGTCAGGTCAAGAGTAGTGAAGTTGGTACACTTCGGCTCGATCTTCCTTTACACGATCTAGAGATAAGCTATCACGAAGGACGTCCATTTGAAAAAGATGAAGAAACTTGTATTATCAGGAATAATAAATATTTAAATAAACAGCAGAAAATTAGTAGTACTGGAGGGTAGTAAAAATGATAAGAAAACTAAATGACTGATAGATAGAGTTGAATTTATTTTTAAAGGTCAATTGTCCTGAATAAAGCCTGAAAATTCTCTCGCTTATCTTTTTATATCAACATAAATTCATGAACATGTGATGTAAAAGATTCCAGCTTAATCCATGCATAACCTTTCATATTTGATTTTCTGCCTGACATAATATTTTCCTCTAATTTTGAGTTGGCTATTGGGAATCTTCAACTCAACGTGGTTGAGAGAAATACATCGCCCTAAATCTTATCTCCAACCCCAAAACATACTCCTTTTTTATTTTTATAAGAAATATCGAGAATTTTCTACCCCAGACTCAAATGTTCGGCAAGAACCTTGCGTTAAAAATTAGGTTTCTTGATAAGAATTCCTGTATATTATTGAAGATGATGAGTTTAGAATGTTCCAATTCACGATCTCAGTGTGGGTTTAAAAAGTCCGCAATATACCCCAAATGAAACGTCAAACAGAATCGCTCCGTCACACAAAGATAGAATTAAGTATCTAGGTATTTTAAATCATCCGTCATGATTCATCTTCTTTGGCTGAATTCTTGCGCCATCTCTTTCAAATCTTAGGGATTTCAAACCCAATCACAAAACAAACCCCAACTCATCCAGCTAGATACAGCTCCTTGCTCTATCTCTCTCTTATTAACCTCGCCTATCCCTTCATAGCCCACAACTTATCCCTGTACGAAAGCTAACTTCATCTCTGGCCTTAACTCCTCTGATTAGCAGAAAAGTGGTTAGATGAGGGAAATACAGTTTCTCCTACCACTGAGACCGCAAAGGAATATCATTTTATCCTAGTTCCTATACGAAAGGTATCTATCGATTAGGTTAGATTTTTTATCGAACCAGAGTCATTTTTATCAAATTTCCAACATTGTCGCTGAAACGCACCTTTGCAAATGCGATGGTTTATCATTCCCGAAGCTATTCCATTGGCCAGATTCTTCGATGTGCTAAGCGAAACTCTGGAGATGGTACTCTCTAACCATATGCAACCTTATTTTCCTGGGAGATTTTAAAATCCCCTAGGAAACATTCTCCTATCTGCAAATGCTTGGATTATTTAAGTTTTACTCACATCACAATTTATCTAATCCTCCACTCACACATGGAAACATTCATTGACATATTCGCCTCCTCCTTCTTAATTAACGGCTTAACCCTAATCATTATTCAGTTTTTTCTTTCTTCCGCTCGCACCCGACACTCAATCACATCTGGTACCAAGCCTCATCACGATTGACTATCCTCCATTAAACGAGGAGTGATGAAAAAGGAAAACGCATCTCTCCTCTGCTATCTTCAAAATCCCCCCCCCCCTCCTGCGCTCTTTTTGCTAGATCGTTTTTCCTGATTTAATCAATGCCAATGCACCCTTACTCTCCAACGCAACTCGCCGTCAACGTGCCCCGTTGTTCTCAGTCACTATTTCAATACCATTGATGGTTAGATGCTGTCCGTAATGTTAGTGTAGAACTATAATCTTGACTAATAGCATAGAGCCTTCCTACTCACCCCTACATTTCTCTCCTACACTCTGGCCGTGAGGATCACACCCGCCGTCTCATTGCAGATAAGGAACATCTCACACACCTTGTTCGATTTACTTGGTAATTTTTTTGCCTTCTTCTCTGCCACGATAGGTCATATCTACACTACTAGTTTAGTCTCTAGATGTTCATATCGCCACCGAGTAACTCCCCGTTATCTTTTCGCCACCCTAAACTTCCTTCTTTTGCACCAGTATTTCATGAGGAATTGACTTCCCTTTCTTCCCTTATCGAGAAAAAGACCTGTTATCCCTTAGAGGTTATTTCCTCAACTCTTTATCATAGGTCCCCCTTCCCTGTTCATCATCATTAACTCACACGTATTTTTAACACCTTACACTCATCATGAATTGTAACAACTGAATCTAAGCGAGCTAAAATTCGCCCAACTCCTCAACCTCCTTTTCCTCTTGAAATTCCGTGAAAATTGAGGCTAGCAGGAGGTAAATACTAGGTGTTCTTTTCCACTTACATTGAAAAGAACGCCTTCTGAGTAGTGCGACGCTGTTCACCTTTGCATTCTGCTACTTCTTGACCTCTCTGTAGCATTGAGACTATTTTTACTTATCACATATATGAAGTCCTTGGTGGCTTTGAACTGCTTTTAACTCTTCCACACGTAACTTTTTCCTCGTACCTATTCTATCCGTATTGCTATTGATGTAGGTAGCACTTCTTTCTGTAAAGGTGCGTTTGGTTGTTAAACAAGATTCGTTTCTTGGATTCTTTCTGTTTGGTATCTATTAACTTCTTGTTATTCCTATGCGTCTTCTTAGTTTCGCGTTTGATTTCTATGCCGAGAACACTCAAATTTATTTCTCCTTTTCCCAAAGATTGTTTGCTGAAACACTTAGAACCCTACTATACTCTTATAACATTATCACTAAATGGCTCCGGGACGACGTTCTCATACTTAACTATGGGAAAACGCAATTAATCCTAGAAGGGACGCCTGTTTTAGTGCTTGAATGAAAACTATTGTTTCCATACTAAAGATTGGCGCCATTAAAGCCACTTTTCTATGAGAGGTAAAAATCTGAACGTCTCGTTGCCAATGTTTGTACATTAACTATTCTCTATTATTTCTTCATTATATCTGCTCGTTCCGTTCCTACATTGTGCTTATCTGCTTTGAGATGCTAATTATGCTTTCATCACCTACCGCTTCGCTTACTGCAACTCCTCGTTGCTGTATCGCTGATATACACTATCCAATCTCTCAAACCAGTTCGAAACGTTGCAGTCTCTGCTCTTATCTTCCGGGGAACAATATTCAATTCAAGTCGCCTGCTTTGTCATCTGGTCTCGCTCTTCATTCGATGAAAAACCACTTTTAATTGTATTTTGCTCACATACATATAAGACCTTTTGAATGCTGGAAGTTTCTCTCCTACCTGTTTCTTTTATAGCCCCAAAGAACAATATATTTGTGCTCTGCTTCCTTAGAATCAGCCTATGATGCATGGGTACGCTCTGAGAATAGGATAAGTACACCCTTCTCCTATAATGCATTTAAGTGGGCCTTAACCCTTTGAGCCATCCCTATGTTTTAACTTGATCTTCGTAGCGACGGACGCTATGGGAATGTCCATCGCCATGAAGAGAGCGATGTAGAAACAACTCTTATTATTAAAGGCAATGGAAATTCAATATTCAATATAATTTACGATTTATGTCTACAAACTTCCTTAAATTTTTTGGCTAAATACGTGTGAGGAGAAGAAAACTCGTCAAACTAAATTTTGTCCAGATTTTTCCAAAAGAGAAAGACATACAGCTAATGGTAATGGCCTTATTTCCATTTTCTCCAGGGACACTCGTGCATTATTTCTCTATTCATCCTTAAAGAATCCTAAGCCTTGGCTGGTTTGAATTAATTTCCTTTATTGAATTCTTACTTTAAACCAAGGGCACGGATATAAGCACTGCCTATCCGTCATGGAAATCAAAGGGGACGGCATTCATCTTGGTACATAGACTCCGATTAGCTCATTTCTTCAAAATACATGGAATGGGGCATTTCCTAATAACCAAAGTGTATCTTACTATTTCAAAGTAAAGAATTCCTTATCCGTGTTTAGGACCATGGCGCAGCTTCATAACAATGAGAGCAAAATTATTCTTCAACTTTTGCCATTTTTAGCTCCTATTATTTCAAATAAATATGTTGCCTTTTCTCTTGTGTGACAACTTTCGCAACCTGATTTACATTGAGAGAAGCACTTAAGTTTGGGACCACAAGTTCCACATTACCTATCGAGTAATGTATCATTTTTATTGAAGGATATGGATATCTGGCCAAAATTTGAATGCATAAAAAGAAGATAAAAGGAAGTATAGTGAGAGGGCATCGGCTAATTCTGGCTATAAACTGTCTGTGATTCGCACGCCATTCATCCATGATTTTTAGCGACTCCTCTCTTTAGTTCTTCATTCTTTTTTGGCACAATTAAGAAATGAAAAGTTCACATTGGTTTGGATGAAAAGTATCGGGTAAAGGAAAGAGAAACAGACTCAATTACAAGTTTATTTTGCCTTTTCCGTGTTATAAAACATTTTTTTTATATCTGTTCTCATCAATTCGGTAGACTAATTTTTTATCATCACCACACTCCTCGAAAGAAAGTTTAGTAATGGTTGTGACCTTACATTCAAAGATAACCTTTAATGAATTTCTTTGACAAAGAAGTCAGCCTATTATATTTTAATAATAATTTTTAGAATAGATTTATTTTACCCACCCCATGGTTTGTGGAAATCAAGACAATGCATTTATTTGCGGCAGCCTACCGAATTTTACAGTTCTGAGGGCATTTAGAATACCAAAGGGTGTTTAGGTACCTTCGTTTTCATAATAATGTCTCTTCTGCATATATACCTCTCGTTTTCCATTAAATTTATCTGATTTGAAAACCTGGCAGTAAATTTGCATATGGAGCACAATAAAACCATTTGCATGAAGAAGTGTCGTCAAACCCCAAAGCAGCAAGAAAACTGTCGCAAAACTTGAAAGAAATGAATTTAGATCGACTCGACAAATTGAATATGCTGTGAAAGACAGTTTAATTAGATTGCCTCAATTGGATCCTTAAGATTGCTTGATATCTACAATTTAACGAGAATTAACATGAAGATTAGTTAATTTACTACAGTAGAAAAAGAAAATAGAAAAAATATGCGGTAAATTTCATTACTTAGCGTGTAAATATAGTCGAAAAGTGGGATATGGGTAAAGAAATGCATTCTAATCTGTTACTTAATTGCGTTTAAAGGATATAAGGGTTTGATATGTCATAGCAAACAATATTATTAATATTTATTGTATTATACGATATTTATATAAAATCAAAGGATAATTTCTTAAAACTTTATACTAAAATGTATTTTTAAAAAGCAAGGAATGAATGAGGTCGGTTGTTTATCTATCGGATAAGAAAGACCGTTTCATAAAAAGATATTCTTTTGCTACGAAATTCAAAAGGACAAATAAAAAAGACAAATTCAAAATGACAAATTCAAAAAGTCGTTCAAATTCAACAGCTTAGGTTTTACACAAGTTGTTAATCGTTTATTTCATCAGTAGAGCTAATAGTTAGTACTATCAGAATTGTTATTACTAAAACCTAGGTATTGTTATAAGTAGATAAGATTGGACTTTAATCTAGGAGCAGAGATAATAAGACACCTTGAAAATAAAGAGTGATCCAGCAAAATTCAGGAGGAAATATTTGATCCTGCCAGAGCCCCCGGTTGCCGTATAACTACTGCACAGCTGGGTCAGCATGTTGGCTGATCATGTTTGCATACAGCTGGCCATTGATCCCCAGCCTCCACCCCACCCCTACCCATCTCTTTTCCCTATTCCTGCCACCTCTGCTTTAGGTCTGACACAAAAATTGGAGTATCTGCCATAATGAAACCCTTCCAGCTCACCTCGCCACGCCGCAGATCATGAAAAAATCCTCAAACTTCTCCTGCTCAAAGTCTAGCGCTAGCTCTCCTGCCTTGTTAGAGACCTGGTCCAGACAACATCATGTTGAGAGCTCCATACTGTTTAACCATGGCACTTAAATCAGTTTCGATGCGACTCCGCTAGGCTGTCCTCCCGTTCACAACCCTGCCATACGGCTGTAGTGCATACCTGTCAAACTCTATCATCCTGACCTTGTGGTGATCCTTCACCCCATGCACCTTCCTCCAATGGCAACTTATTATGTAATAAATCATGAAATATTTTATACTGAATTTTGATGGGGCGCCCTTTAGCGTTCTCTTTATCCGGCTGCATAATAATCCAATAAATGGGAGAGCTCCAAAGAATTATTGGCCAGTTTGATCAAACATTTCAAGTTCCATTTATTCAGTAATACCTTTAATGGTAAGTTAATAGTAGTAAGATAATACGAAATTAATTTTCTTTGTTGTATTAATCACATTAGCAAACTAAAAGCCACTAAGCTCTATAGGACGGAAGAGTTTTCAATGAGTTTCTATAGGAAATTATTGCATATCTGTGTAGTTTTGTACTAGAAAAGGTTTTGGCACATCGAAGTGGAAAACGTGTTGTTAATAAGCTTAAAGCCATTTTCTCTCTGCCGTTCAATTATCTAACTTGAACAAGAATTTATAATTTATATTAGTAGTATGGTCTATTATTTTACAGACTAGGATCAGTTGACTGTGCAAAGACTTAATTTCCAGGCAATCAAAATTTAAAAGATCCAGTTTGAATTGAAGGACTTTACATATTTTCCTCTTTGGGCAGATGGGGAGGCTAAAATAAGACGCCGTCGGTAATTTATATATCTAATTGAATAAACAAATTTATTATATTTTGCCTTTTTTGTATTTCTAAGTCAAAAACCATTTCAAATAGCAATTCTTCAAACCCAAAAGAGAAATTCCAATATTCCTTTTTGCCCCCCTTCCCTTATCTACCTTTGTACTCATTTAGAAATTAGAACATTGAGCGGGATCCTAAGTCATTCATATTTGATAACCAGATTTCCCTGTCGCTTTGCCTAATTACCAGCTCCATGACGACGATCAGAAGTCAGCGATGAAATTTGTGGGGGTCTTTGGGGGGATATATAATATATCAAAAAAGATCTTTAAGAATAAAGACGAAAGCACTCGGAATAGTTTTTCACTTTTCCTTTGTGGGTGTATCTGCATATATATATATATATATATATATATATATATATATATATATATATATATATATATATATATATATATATATATATATATATACACATTCAGTAGCCTAGAGTTGTTAATAAATAATAAATTTTGCAGCCCTTCTCTTCCAAAGAGTGGACGGGGTCCTAAGATCGGATAAAAATTCGCATTAAAATAAATTAAAACGACAATCATTACAAATCCCAAAGGCTCCAGCAGCCAGTCCTCTTTGGAAAGAATGACAGTTATTTCTGTGTTTTGTCATCCTTCAGCCAGAAAAAAACATAAATGGTCGAGGGGAGGGCCACATCCTTTCCGTGTCAGGAGAGAGCGAATAAGAAAACCCTTTATGCAGGTGCCGATGAAGAAGAGTGATGTGTTGTGAGTGGGAATACGCTGGGATTAAAAAGATAGAGGTGTTGGGAAGATTTTTTTGCGCGTTAACTACCAGACTCAAAGCACCGCTTGAAAGGCGCAATGTTTTTGCATATACTCTCAATGGGGCTCGAACCAAAGGCCTAGGCGTGTTAATCCAATGCCTTATCCACACGTAAGTGAGAATTTCCCTCCCTTAATTTTTCACATTTACTTCTGCAATCCCCTCACTTCATCACAGCCTCTATTTCCTTCTTTCCTTTCGCTATCGGCGGAAATTTCCTCTTCCATTCTGACGAAGGCGACGCCTGGAACGGCGAGAATCGTAACGGTCCTGTGTCGCTTTTAGCTGTGTCCTTTTTGTTGCATTAAAATGATTTCCCGGCAACACGACCGAGACAGATTCAAATATTCATTTTTCATCGTTTTTTGCGTGTAAATCAAAAGGATTCAACTGGGAAGGGAATAAAGTGCACCGATTTAATGGGTTTGGCTTAATTCCGTCGCAAAAATACAGAATTGACAAAACTTCACACGGACATACATGTATGTATATATATACATATGAGCCTAGATTATGAGAGTATTTATTTTTAGATATATGAAAGTTTTTTTTACCCTCCTTCGTTTTGATTACTTTATCGTATTAGTTTCTTCGAAGTTAAGGGCTTAGAGTTAAAGATAATATAAGGTCATCCAATAAGTAATGCGACATTTTCATGTTTATCATTATTTTATGTAAGCAAATAATCGAAATCAGGTTTGTTTTTATAATCACCTATTCTAATAACCTTAAAGCCTATTTACCTATGTGGCTTATCCTAAGCTAAAGCTTACGTTTCGACATATACCTTAGTCGTTATTTTCTCATCCATTAATTATGTATTAATATTTTTAATTTAATGTACCTTATTAGAAGTGGTGTAAATTTTCAAACTTATTAAAATAATAATAAATACTTATCTTATAATATTAACAACTTATAATAATAAATACAGTTGGCTTATTTCTACCATTAAAATATTGATCAAAATGAAAAAGATGCCGCATTACTTTTGGAATGAGCTTGAAATGGTATCATATGGATAAATAAATTACCGATCGTGAATATATTGAAGAATAACTTAAAGCAATGTAGTGATATTATGAAAAGGGTTGATAAATGCTTCCCTATAGTTGTTCGTATCATTTTTTTTAAGAGATGACTCTTAAAACAAATGATACGAACAAAGAATAAAATAAAAAAGTGGACGAGACGAAATTTGATTTAATACTTAGGATCCGCCTGTCAGTATGCTCAGAAATGGTGTTAGAATCCAATCTCGTGAGAAGGATATTGTAGTAACAACAAAATTGCTGTAAATCAGTTATTACAAAAGCTGGTAGAAGAAAGAGTTCTCAAAGACACCCTAAATGCCTAAGAAACCCACAACCCTACTTCTCTTATAAAGAAAAAAAAATTACCAATGCCATTAATATCAATCAGTACCGAGAGATATAAATGACCGTTGATCTATTAACCTAAGTTATTTTTTTAAAAACATTATAATAATCATTCATTTTGTTCCTCCATTGAAAATATCCAAATATCCCTCTCACTTTTAATTTAGACGAGAATCTCAGATCATGAAAATGGACCATTGGTAACATCTTGTAAAGCTCATAATGAGATGTCCTCTCATCTTGGTTCCAATTAAGGCTATGACTTATTTTTATATATCCTCTTTATTATCTCCTACAATCAACTTAGACCTTTGTGAATTCTAAAAATTCATGATCTTAAATATTAAATAATAATTACCCTGGTGAAACTCTCATGAAACTTCTTTTCTTGGTTTTATTTTCCTTGAAATTTATTTATCTATTAAAAATACTTATAGAATTATTTGGGGGAGAGAGGGGATTGAAATCCCTCAACACAGAGAGGGTATGTAAAGCAAAAGTATCATTCACCTCTTGCTCTTTTTTGATATAGTGGTCATGTGACCGCAGAATTTCTGCTTCACGCACATTATAAATCAGTATTGGGCTCTCTTTATCAAGATTAAGGAAGGGACTCATGACCTTCCCAATTTTTGTGCCTCATTGCAGTTCTCTTTTTTCCTAATGCACAAGTAGGCAGTCGCCAGATGAGCTCTGAAAAAAATGCAGTTCTCTTTCCGATAAGCAGATTTCTCGTGATTAACTTTGATCAGTTCTTTTCAAGGTTCAATGGACCAAATATAAAAGAGGATGATGTTTCTATTTATCTAAGGGTGAAACTGTAGTATAAATATTATCTATATTTTTCTTCTAAATGTATTAGAAGCCATAAAATCGGATAGGCCCAGATGGTTATGGTTTTGGAAATGTTCTCTGATTGAGAATCCTCAACGTTTTACGAGTAAAATTATTTCTATGAAATTGAACAAGAGCTTTGCTATTCTGCTGACCTGTTACTATAGCAGATAGTGAAAGAGTAATTATGAGTAATGCATATCTGCTAGTCTCTAGGAAGTATCTCTTTGTGAAGAAAATTGAACCAAAACAAAGGTAGTTAAAAGTTGGGGGTCAAAGTGAAGTTACGAACGAAACCTGAAAAATTGCTCTCGCTCTTGAAATGCTAATTATCATTTAAATCTGCTCTCTTGGTTTCTCTTCACCCTCAAGTTAGAGGAATAATATTACGGTAAAATTCAATGAAAATTAAACATAGTTTGCCCTTAATTAGCAGCCTTAGCATTAGTTTATTAATCTACCGATGATATGACAAATGAGATTCCTAAGGTAAGCTAAGAGTCCATCAATTACAATCTGAAAATTCGCTTCTTTTATAAATTTGAAGCAGATTCATCGACTGAAAAATAGTCTCAGAATTTATGCTGATTATGTGATCGATTAGGGAGGTAGCTCAACATCATTTCTTGTTAATTTAGCCAATTTAGAGGATTTGTTGTGAAACTGGTTTAGTTTCGTTAAGAATATTTAAAGAGACACAAATCTCTTGTTTGAACGAGGCTAGTATACGATATTTAATAACAAATGATCCCTGTTTCTCAATGCTCATGTTGATTGCCAGTAAAATGGAAATCTACTTTTGATAGTGAGAGGATAAAACACATACGGAAGAGTAGCTGGGAATGAGGATTCAATGGATTGCTAGAAAGCGCCTTGTCTTAAAAGTCGAAATTGGAAAATAACAGTTCGCGTGTTTAAATAGAAGCTTATCACCTCATTCAACCGCATGATTCTTATACACAAAGAGAAAAGGGAGTTAGTAACAATGGGCGATTGCTTAATTAAACATTGTCCCAATGTGCTTTAATTAATAACAGGGTGTTCTCGTGCATGTCAGATAAATTGGCCACGAATAGCGAGAGGTTGCCAGGTGTTGCCTGCGTTGGCTAGGAGGCGCCAGTAACAGCATATTCCCAATGAACAGCCAAATATTTACCTTTTGGTTATCTTTTCCTAAAGAAATGAAAGACAATTAAAGATGGTACTTCTTTTTGTCACACTTTAGTAATAAGATTAATAATTCCTCGATTCTCAATATGCAAAGCTATAGTGAGTTTATAATTAAAATCGTCAGAAATAATGGATTTACTTCTATGTGAAGTTGTAACTTTCCAGTTCTATCTACACATTCGATGCGAATTTCTTCTTCGAAGATAGCATTTCTTCATCGAAACGAGAGTTATTTATTTATCCTAAGTGAAGAGCGACATCTTGAAGACCATGAATTGTATTACAATTACAAGTTATATTGCATTCGGTTATCTAGTAATTATTTTCTTACTGAAAGAAAAAGGAAAGCATTTAAATTTTATTCACTATCAACCTTTATCAGAAGAATAGTTAGAATTATTATTTAAAACACTCGACCCAAAAAAATAGTTGGTGCTAGCTTGACCTAAAATATAGGGGAGCTGGTTTGAAGAAAAATGCTCAATAATATTTGCTGACAATGACCATCTTCCTACTTTGTTCGATTGATATGATGGTTTAAAGATAGAAAAATAAATTAATAACAGTACTAAACAATGGTTTGTTTATATGCAAATTTTCATGTTTTTATATGTGTATTTTGCTACTGAGTTCCAATATCACCTCACCTTTTTAGAGATTTTCCTAGTTTTCTCTGTATATAAGGACTCCTCCCCTAGGACGATATGTCTAGTTCATCGATTCTGATTTTGTAAAGATATTGAGACATTGTTCCGATGTCCTGATGGAATCTTCTATAATGGTACTCGCTGAAATCACCCATGTTTTCACGAAAGAACCCTAGATGTGAATGCTAAAAAGAACCTTCCAAAAGCTCTCTATTACCTTTTCTACAATCAACTTGAAGTCTGGATCTTTGTCATTTCCTAAGACTCCACGAGATACACTACGAAGTGTACATACACCCTGCTTCTTTTGTTTTTGGATGGTTTAACAAATATACCATATTTGATCTTAGCTCCGTAAACTATTTTGTGTGTCCATCTTACAAGCCAAGCAATAAGACAAGAACAATGAAGTCCCTACAAACATTCCAGTTAAATTCAGAAGAGTTGATTTTGTCAAGAATCTCATTATTATTATCGTAAGTCACCCATAGGCATTCCATTTTAGTTTTTACTCTATCCAATATTTGGTGTATTTCACGATTATATGTGATTTTTGATTTGTCCCAATATAATATCCGCACAGATAACAAAATCTATCATGATAATTTTTGCATCCTTGAGTAGTCCTACTCTTGAAAGATCAAATTGAATCCTGAGAAACAATATGAAACATAATAATATATTAAGTTGTAGAATATATAAATTATAGTAAATTGTGTTTTTTAATAATATAAAAACCAGGCAATGGTTTCGCAACGCCCCCATACGGGATGAGCTTGCGCTTCTCTACTAAGATTAAAATTTACAATCTAAAAAAAAGCAGCCATGGTTAAATTTTTATAAATTTTTTTGACCTCGCCAATTATAATAATTTTAAAAAGGAACTCTAAACTAAATTTCCCCGCTTTCAAAATATCACGTTGATAAAATATAAAGTTATAGAAGAAGATATAAGAAAATAAATTTTCTTTTATTTATTTCTGAACTACACCATTTTGTTTTTGGATATTATAAAAGAATTATTAGAAATAAATTTGATAAAAAACATAAGTCATAACTAAACTAAGATAAATTATTATTCAAAGAGTCAAAAAAATCCCCTTCTTAAATTATAGAGTTATTGAAGTGATGATGATGATCAATGTATTTCTACAACATTTAAGGATGCAGATAAAATAATAACAGCATGAGTCTCAGGTACTTGTTGAAAACAAGGAACAAAACAATTATGCAGCACTGTGAAATCTGAGATATGCACATTCCGAGAGACAACGCAAGATTATATTTATCACAATTCATTTGTTTGAATATCCCGCATTGATTTGTGTCTTATCTTTAAACATTTTCTTTCTCTTTTCTACTCTCTTTCGCTTCTCCTTAGTCAAATGCGATTCTTTTTTCATTACACCTAATTCGTGAAAATTCTTATATTTTTATTAGTGTGAAAATTTTAATTTTAATATTTTGTAATTATTCACGTGACTAATATTGTAATAATTTAAGTCCTCTAAATTTATTTTATGTAAGAAACTTAAAAGTAACCATAGAAACATTCTGAAATTAACTGAATTTTTCATGAGAAAGAAATTCATATTTCTGCCTTCCTAAGAATCTCATTTATTTCTCTTCTCAGATAAATACTTTACGGATTACACCGCTAAGGAGTTAATAGGCTTAAGTCGATTCCAAAAATGGACTTCGGACGCAAATGTATTCAGTGAATGTTCTGTAATTTAGCACACAGGTAGACGCAAGAAGATAAGTAGGGAGGTTATTTCATATTAGAGTTCAACGGAATTACGGTGGGAATAGAATAAAGAACCTAATCCCATGTTAAAGGAATTTTCAGTTCTGGGGGAGGTGGCAAGAAATGATGTCAGATGAAATTCCAAATATTTCTTTTTCTCTAAATATTATTATTATTAATATTCTTATTAATTTTATTATTATTATTATTATTTTTCATAGTCAAATATAATGAAAGTGATCCGGTGGAAAACAACAACCAAAACGGCAGAACCTAAAACCCTACAGGGTCCGGCGAGCGGCGCAACATTGATAAAAGTCGAAAATATAAAATCAAGAGAGGAGAAAATCATTCACTTGCCTTTTAATCAAGATTAACGACTCTATTAGGCAGTGTTCCATAGACCGATGGCTATAGGATAGAAAGATCGAGAGAACTGCATCGTATTCACTCGAGCGAACGAAAGAGCACGGTCATTCTGCCTTAACGAGTAGCGCGTATCACGAACCGGTCGTGAGCAAGCGGGCATCAAGCAGTGAAGTGGATGATCGCAAACAATTTTAAGGAAATGACTCAAGACTTAAACGAGTCGACAATGCCTAACGTCCAACTGTACTTCGGGTAGTAGAAAACTAATGTGGTTGAAAGCTCTGTCAAGGAGTTTCAAATTGGTCTCCGATCCAGAAAGAAAGACAGAATGACAATATTACAAATGAGGCAGAAGGAGGGAAAAAATTCTTAGCCACTCTGCCTGTAGAGTACATAATTATTTATAGAAAATTGACGCAAAAAATTGAAACATCTAATATCAACATTCCATTTAAAGTTAATATATATCTCGGAGAATTAAATGAAAGAATTACTCATATTAATGTGTTTTCTGGCGGAATTCAAGTAACTTTGGATAAATTGTAAAGCTAAAGTGAATTAAGAAAAATTAAATATATTTCTTCATAATATGACATTTAAATTTAGTGTCTTTAAGATTCATCTTCTACAGGTTAACGCAAGGTTATAGAGAAAGGCAGCTCCCCATCCTCTGCAAATTATTAGTAAAATATCAAATAAAAGTCAACACATCACTCATCTTTACGGCTTATGAATTGTTCTTTTCTACTGATTGTGGGGTAGGTACATGGAGATTATTAGTTTGGTAACGGTGCACTACTGGATGGAAGATCAGGATAGGAAATAGCAGTTGCATTCTTGCCAATTTTACTGTTTGTACGGGTCTATCATGAAGAAGGAGCAGTTCCCTTGGGTTTCTGCCAAATGATGGGAATGGCAAACTTCATGGGTCTTTATCCCCTTTATACAATCCTTTCAAAGTAAAAAATATACTTTATTATTTTTTTGGCTTAGAGTTTACTCGTTACAATGAAAAATGTTCCTACCATCCGAAATTTTAATTTTTACTTGCACTCTTTTCTCGCTAACTAAAAATTCTACCAGTCCTCCAGATATGAAGTGGCATATTTATTAAATCGAACTTAGCAGTTAAAAATTTAAGGGTGCCTAAATTTACATTAGAAGCCATATTTTATATGCTTATTCATATCCATCATTATACCTATTTGGCGATGCCTACAAAGGTAAAAGTCGGCGTACTCACACCCCAGCCTAATGGTAGGCTAAATTAAAAAACAAATAATATATAAATAACAAAGATAACAAATAACGAAAGATAAGAAATATGCTAAAACACAACAACAAATAAAAAAAGGAAAAGTAAAAAGGCAACAAGAAGGAAGTGTGCTCTGGCGGTGGAGGTAGGCCCGCCTCTCCCCGCCGCATAAGCACTGCTTAAGGATCCTTCAGTGATCGTGGAGTCTGACTGCTTAAACTTGATATCTACTTTTTCTAGCGTTAGCTATTGCTCTGAGAGTTAAGTATTTAGGAAATGAGGCTATTCCTTGAATACTGTATGTGAACTTATCTCTGGGGCCCCTTTTTTCGGGGCAATTGGTTCTTACAGGAAGGAATTGAATTCTGTTGTCGTTTTATTACATAAGAAATCAATTTGATTGTTGCGGTCATACACCACCTTTCTAAGCTGTAGAATCTTTCATTGCGGCTCACACTCTAACACTGGTTAACATCATGTTGGTTTAAAACTTGTAATTAACCTGCCAACACCAGAATTCTGCCCCTTGTTGAGTTCATTGCGTTCCTTAAGTCCAAAAAACAACGTAAATGAACGACGATTTAAGTATTGATTAGGGCCGTCAATATCTTCCTAATATCAAAATGTTTATCTTCGTAGAGATATTTGTCTGTCGATCCAATACAGATCTCTACCCTCCCTCTTTCATTCCACCAACTTTCTTCATTGCAATAACTAATCTACCAACGTTTTTGATCTGCCAATTTTTTTAGAATGCAATGTTATCTTAAGGAAGTTATATTAAGTTACTAAGGATTTTTATGTTTATTAGTAAAAATACATGTTGAAAGTAACCAATTTAACGTATGTTAACCTAACCGGAATAAGGTCAATTAGGTTCTCAACTACAATTCCTTTTTTCCTATAATTCCATAAAGTTGTAAAAAGTTAAACTATGTCATTCTTTAGGTTCAAAGTCATCACTCGAATTTATAATAAATTACGGAATCGATGACTCCAAATAGTGATGATCCTTAGCTTGAAAAAGAAAAGAGAACTGCAGATTTAGGTTTATTAATATAATCCTTCAAACAAAAACAATGCCTCCCCATTCAAGTATTAATAAACAGCCATTATAATTTAATAGATAAAAATTAAATCAAATTAATGAGCATGAAAACAAGTCTCAAGACCCGCTCGAGATTCAACAGATAATCGTGAATCCCACAAAAGAACTACGAACGAATAAATTATTAAGCAAATGGATCTAAAGGTGGCCCTTGCTTACAAACGCACAATCCGAACTAATATTCAAATATACCAGTAAAAGGTTCTGCATTTGTTTGAAATTGTTTTCAGTGCACCAGAACTTTGGACATGGGTTTAATACACCCAACAAAAATACGATGTTCAAAAAAGCAAGGGATTTTATAGAGGAAATTATGTTCGTTTAAATGGTAACATAATTCTTGATCTTCACAATTCATACACTTAAAATTATGGCTTCAGGGAAATCCGAAAAGCTAACCAAATAATTTGAAGGGGTGAATAAATGAAAAGTAAACAGAGGGAATAATGGTATATTAATCAATCACAAAGGCAACTAATCGAAGTAAACAGATTTTTGAAATAATTTCCAATAATTCTCGCAAAAGGTAACTAAACACCAAGGGGAAAATTAGCCTTTCTGGCTAGAGATTTTCTCGGAAATTAAATCCATGGCTTTTGAATATGGAAAGTTATAAATGAGCAAAGATCACAAAATTTCTAATAAAAGCAAATACAACATCTTAAGACACAAATTGAGCAACATTAGACAAGTTTCTAAATGAGCAAACTATACTTGTTAATGTACAGTGAGGAGATATATTTGGTTTGGTTAGGTCATGATATGTAAAGCCTATGAATTATATTTCGAACGCCTGGTAAAAGAGGTTTATATAGAACCTAATCGTGCATTAGAAATTTTTTTAAAGTTTTTTATCCAAATATGCTTTTCATTTTTGGATGGTCGTAAGACACCGTTGAGCAAAAATAAAAAAAAAGAATAAAATGAAAAAATAACTATACTGGTTGACCAGCTAATAAGAATGATGGACTATTTTTGGCGGAAAATGATTTAGACTTGACAAATTTTCCATTGTAGGAAGTAAAGAGGAGGTATTTTTTTAATAATGGAAACGTGAGCCAGGATTATTAAAAAAATTACCTTCTGTTGCAAAGTTTTTCTTTTTGACTTAAAGAGAACTATTAACAAATATTAGACATAACTAACACCCTGCAGTCTTTCGAACACGGAAATCAGGCCCAGCTCTTTGACTTCCTAAAAGTCAGTAAGCAAGCTAAATATAATCTAAAATTTTTAAAAAGTGGGAATGAGGATGAGAAAAACTAGATAGGGTAGCTGATTTACATTTTTGAGTTCTCTAACATGTTTCTCCACAGGTGAGATGAGGCCGTCGAATCTTCTTTTGAGTCGCTCTATCTCTGGAGAGTTAAACCAATTATATTATGGATCTGGTAGATATTTATTTATTAGTAATGTCTGGTTAGAACCCTTTTTGGTTACCTTAGATCAAGGGTGAGTGCAGTTTACGCGGATGCAGAGCTTCTTGAAGGTTAGTGTCAAGGCTGGCATTTGGTGGTGGAGTGATGAGGCACGCTTCAGAATAAACTTTGTAGTCTTTTGTGGGCCCGATAGAAACCTTGTTTCCTTGCGATTGCGATCATTGTTTGGTAGAAAGATGTGGTCTAATTAAAGTTTGGGTTTTCTTTGTTTTAACAAGCGTGTAACCACTGGGTAGGTAAACTGGCCTGCGGCTGGCAAGGTATAGTTGACCGTTTAAATGGACATGGAAAAAATTGAATTGGAAGTCACGAAGGAGAGCGTATGACAAGTGTGTGATCAATTAGTGATAGATGGGAATCGTAATTTTGACCAGGAGAGAAAAGATATCTGTGGGTGGTGAGTGACTGTTCCTTGCATAGAGTACTTTTGAGGCTGTGGACATAACCGCGGTGAGGTAAGATCTAGAAAGGATGTTAAATATGCAGTGTATTTGCCAGTTTTGGAGGGATGCAATGCCGAAAAGAGTATTGTGGAAAGTGAAAAGCCAAATCCTTGAACAGGAGTGGTAAGAGTGAACAGCGGTACGCGTTTGAATAACTTACGTAAGTAACACTTGCGGTCACTCGGTCCGTGAGAGTACGCACTTTTAACTATAGGAGGGCAAACTAGGAATGTGAACGCAATGTTTCTAAGAATGAAATACCAACGTTAGCAAATAACAACAACCAAGAGAGAGACCTTCCGGGAAAGATAGAGATGTAAATAAATTTCTTTGAATAGACCGGGATAGGCTCACCTAAGATAGTTTTTAGGGTGGAGACCATCGATGGATGACATGTGTCATGAGGCGAAGGCAGAATTATGGAAACGGGATCCTGGAGAAAGAGGCTGGGCTTCGAGCCCTGCTCGTCCCAAGGTGAGGGGAGGGAGGCTGATGGAGTCAGATTTAGAGCTTATAATGCGGCTTACGAGATGAGGTTACGTTTTGTATTTCATAGTGAAATAAGATTGTAATTTCCCTTGGATTTACCGAATGTTGAATAGTGAAGTTGGGTGTGCAAATTTCCTTGCTGTTCGAATGAAGCACAGTGGTGAGACTGGCTGTCTTCCGGGAATGGGGAGGGAAGTTGGACATAGGGTCACCATTGGAGGAAGCAGGAGAATATATTTCTCTCCTTCCTTCCACATATAAGTCACAAGGGAAGGGGCAGCGTTGGACCTACTCTTTGAACTTCTGATGATACTAGCACCTGGAGTTCACTTCCAGGATCTCTTGCCTAGCTAGAGCCAGACTGACTCATGAACCAAGATGGTGATCGAAAGCCAGGACTCTTACATGCGAATGAGATTTTTCCAGCAGTTCTTTTGCAAGATTCTAGACTGCATTGATGAGTTTGTCCATATTGTCATTTATCGATGAGCGGTCATTGGCGGTAGGAGGGCTGCACGAATCTCGGTTGGTCGGGCCATTGTATGTGGCATCGACTAATAACTTCTTGCCACCTAACGAATCCCGAGCTAAGAAGCGATCGTGAGTGTCTGACAAGCTGAGAGGATTTGACCTTTTCCAGCCCTCTCGGGGAGTTTCACATGAATAAAAGGATAACTTAAGGAGCTTGCATCAGATCTACCACTGGAAGGCGGCATCCGAGGAGCCTTGGTGCTCTCAAACTAAAGTTGTGGTCTTAAGCCTCACCAGGATGAATAGTTTTAGTGAGGTACTGCCATATTTGCTTATCACAGTGCTCCTGATGCTGAAGAAAGATGGATCAAGAGCCTCGTAGTTCCCTTGATCTCCTGTCAACTAATATAATCAGTTAACTTCTGCGATGAGTTGTTCTGGAAAAGGGAAGAATACCAGCCGAAATTTGGTCTTGGTGAATGTGTCGTTTTGTGCATCAAATGCCAGCTCGCAGAGACGAAGCTAGTGTTTCGGCCTACCTGGCAAATATTGAGGAACATTAATCACCTAAACAAGTGCCGTGTCCGTAGTATAAAATCGCTGGTTGTTCTGTCGTATCATTATTTTCAGCGATTAGTTTACTTGATACATGGTTAAGAGAGTGATGCTTGTTCACCTTCTTTCAACGTCCTTCATCCATTGTTATACCTTTTCTATATTTCTGCCTATTCTCGAACAAAATTCATTGGTGTCGCCCTTATACCCATGTAGCTTCCTTCCATTCCCCAATAAATGGTCATATCAGAGTAACTAGACTTTTGTTAAGTTGCTATGACAATTAAGTGAAATAAAACTACAGGTAACGGTAATTGAGCTTAACGACATCTGCGCACAAAGAAAATGAACATAAACTAAAGTAACCCAACCTTAAGGAAATAAGTAAACATATATCTAAATTTCTTCGAGTGGGGCTTAAAGCCTTTGAGGTTTCCTTAGTTCTTTATAAGTCTTGATTTTCATTTCAGATGTGTCCAGTTAATTTGAATAAAAAGATGTGCCAATTCAATCAAATAATGACTAATTAGACAATAAACTCAGAATTAATTTCTCACCTAGCCCCATAAAAACCATTCCAAATTATTTTTTTCCTTTGTAAACCTGAAAATCTTGAAGCAACTAAAGCGCTGTTTGATAAAATAGGAAACTAACTCTAAGCTATTTCGTCTAGTAATTAATTTCCTCTTAAAATTCCATATGATTTAGTTATTTTTCTCATTGGTTTTAAGACCTTGAAGCAACCATAGATTTGGAACGCTTCTAAATTTCCTATTATATAAATATTGGATTTTAATTTAACAGGTAGTGAATAACCAGTTTATGTATGCAGGAAGAGGAAAACTACTTTTACCCAATTGAATCAATAAAGGGAAGTGAAGATGGATGTCGTTGAGTCAGAGGTTTTCATCATACTCATTGCGTCGGAAGTCAATTATGGTTAAATTGTTTACAAAGATTTCGTTTCAAGGATTATACCTGAGTTACGGGACAGGCTATCTACCTGCGTGTGTCCGCTTTCTATGTCGGTGTGTCTGAGTGTTTTAATAGGGACAGGTTTTCTTGTCTGTTGCCTATTGAATTTATGACAACCAAACATGGTGTCGGAGTTGGAGTTACTCACTGAGAACGGAAACAACTTGACGTGGAAGTGGAGAAGTGACAATTAATGGGTCATTTAAGTTTTCACATAACTAAGTTTTTTTTTCAAGATTCCAGTTAATACTCGCTCAAATTTATGGTGTAAAAGTCGAAATGAGAAAATTTGGAGAGGTTTAGATTCAAAAGAAGAGCATCCGTTACCAAATCAGTGTACAAGTTTTATTTATTACCGATTACTTAATACGAATTAATGGATGTTGAAAATCTTATACTTTAATATATTAAGGAATTATTTATGATTCTTGAGATAATGTCACAAGGAACTAAAATGAAGTGAGGTTCTGTGATGTATTTAATCAAGTTAAATTTGACAGAATATCATTTCATAGAAATTTGCGTAAACTTGTAAAATATCTTAATTAATTGAGATTTTCTTACCAATAACCAATAAATATAAGTGATATTCCCTTGCTAAAAATATTAACTTCCTCCTAGAACAGTCCTGGTAAATTTCCTAAAGTCAATTGATTTATTTTTTTAACTTTTACAACTGTACATATAATGATCTAAATGAAGGCTAGTCGTTTATTTCCTGGATATAAAAGACCGGGAAAAATTTCGAACTGGATTCGAAAAGAAAATTGTGCAAGCTAAATGCCAAAAATATAAAGAGACGTTAAAACTATTTTTTTTTAAAACACGAGATAACTCTTGATAATTCGAGAAATTATTAAGTTATTTTGCAAATTTACACAAATTTCAAAGTAATGATATTTCGTCAAACATACCTTGATTAACGCTATCACAGAACTTCCAATTCGTTGTAATTTCTCATTTGGCCGTAGAGTTATGGTTGATGAGGTCATTATTTCTTTTATTGTCCTGAATACTTTATATCTCCATGTTCTTTTAATGTACTAATTTTGCCCCGTTTGGTCAATTATCTAAAGGAATGTCATCTTCTATGGTAAAACAAAAGGTACTTTCAAGAGATTTACCTCTATATCATCTATTTATTATCTAATATATTCTCTTCCCTATGCAATTTAATCTATCTTGCCGATATGTTGACTCTCTTATTTTCATATTTGGTTTTTAACCCAAGTTAAAAACATACAATAAATAGTTAATCCTTCGGAATAAACCCTCTTTGCTGTATTGATACGGAAATTCCAGGTTTGAAAAATTGCAGTTGCTTTTACCCTTAAATTAACAGTCAGTGATTAGAAATAAAGTACTTAGAATTCGAATACATTCGGTGTCGTTTGATTCTCAAGCATCCATCGGCATCGATCAAGAATTGTCTTTCAATAATGGTTTGTAGTCGATCACCGTTCAGATATTCTTCGCACAGCACACCTCAATATTGACCCTTCTCAACACCTTCAGATTGCGGTTCTCTATTCTTGCCCATTTTTATCAACCTCTTTCAAAAGATATATAATAGAAATTCCCTCGCTAATTATTTATAATGTTGGTTTTGCAAATGGCATTTGTGTCATCTGTGGCTATTAGATTTGTATTACTTCCGTTTATTTCCCTTAGTTTTAGATTTATCGAAAAAAATATCCTCGTTAGTTGCGCCAAACAAAACTAATCTTGCAACAAATATAAAATTACAAATGCAAACATAAAAATACTGTATATTAATTATAAGTTTTAAACTTATTTTAACTAATTTAATATTTGTAAGCATTTGCACTAATATAGTTTCATTATGAAATTCACTCTACACGCTTAGTGATAGAGTCGTCAGCTCTAAGGTTAGGTTAAAACATTTTATTGCAAAAACAAATTTATTAATCAACTTGTATGATCAAAATAAATAGTCCTCAAATAAAAAGTGAAAAAACCTATGTACTTCAAGTTGAGCAGATTATCTGATAACTCTTCATACCACGAAACTTCAAAGACCTTGAATAAGTGAGTTCACCTACTTGTGTCCTAGAATGTAAAGGAGATTATTAATAATAAGCTTACTCTAATTTACTTACTAAAAGGATGAATAAAGTATAATAATTTATTACGTAATATCTTGGCTTTAGGGGTTGATGGCATAGCAGAGGTACTGCATAACCAAACCGAGGAAGAAGGGCAATTGGAGAAGATCCAGAGTCATTTCTATCTATAAGTTAAACAAAATTAAAATTAACTTAGTATTTAAACATGCACCTTATAACCTAAAACCGTTTGCACATAAAGACAAATTAAGACTGACTATCTCCAAATGGTGGATGTCCTTCAACTCTGTTCTTCATTTGTGCCCAAGCTGCCCTGCACGTTGATCCAGTCATAGACTCGACGAGCGGCTGACACCAAAGAAGCTCCCCTGCCTGGTCAATTGAACATACAATCGATGGTAGGAAGCCCAATTAATCTTCTATCTCCATCATTGTGCTTTCTCTGCCGGACTTGGCATAGTTGAGCACCTGATCAACTGTGGTCTCAACCCTTCTATTAGGATTAATGACCGTGTCATAATATATACAATAAATAATTCCTGAATAAAAAAATAAGGAACACATATAATTTTGATTCTCCCTATTTTTTAGAAATCTTTACAGCTTTTCATTCATACATAAACAAATTTAGCTTTACACAAATATTCATATGGTCAGAATATGACATGCTTATACGTATTTCAGCTTTCACATCAAATCCATTAGAATATTCTCTCTCACTTTGAAAAGATCGATGATACTTTTACATTCTCTCTCTCCTCTTCTTTGTCCCACCCTTATGTATTTATGCTTATCTTTGTGCTAAAACAATTGGTTTGGCACAGCCAAGTATTTTTAGTGCAGAAACATTCCATCTTCTCTCCTCTTTTATTTCCTCAAGATGAACCAAGTTCTGATGATCACATTTCTCGTCCTGCCACCAGCAGCTTTATTCATTTTTCTACCGTTCATCAACTGATATCTTTCAATCAAATAATTCCTCTCTTCACCTGATATTGGTAGTTGCATTCTTTCCACTTTCCACTCTTCCTTTCCTAGATCATTAGGAATTCAATATATTTTAACCACATCCTACAATCCGAAAGCTAACGAAATTTAGGATTCTGGTAAGGTTTCTGTAAGAGATCATTACTACGTGTTCCCTTACTGAAACAATGGTCCCCAAAACTACCACTCACTACTAAATCTGACCAGCGAAACTTCCTTTCCCAAACAGTGGGAAAGGACACTAACATACGTCTCCTAATGCCTTTGCGAAGAGAGCTGCTTTCTCTTAACTTTCAGAATTTGCATATTTATTTACCTACACATGGTGGTTCTCTGCATTTGTCTGTACACACACACACACATCCATAAAAGTGTTCATATTCCGAGATACCTCAATGCACGCGTTTTAGAGAAACTTGGATTGCTCAGGAAAGCTCAAAAAGCAATAAGTGTCGCCATTTATGGTCAGCATTAGATTAAAAACCTATTTCATAATCTTAGAATCTCGCAATTTACCTGAAAAAACACCTCTATACATCTTTGAAAGTTTACACATCAACATTTTTCCCACAATCTATCCTCAAATAAAAATAAAAACAGACAAAATATTGCCCGAATTTTCCCCCTCAAGGCGTAACTCTCCTTAAGTCTATTATTAAGTTGCTCAGCCAATACGAGGCGGAGATAAATGCTGCGTTTGCAACTAAGATGTTAAGTCCGTTTTCCAACACGAGTCCGATGAAACCCTCATCTTTCTCCTTATAAATTCGACTAAACTTTTGTCCACTCAGTAAGAGCTATGTCTTCACACAGCTGTCTCTTCTCACATAAATACATAGAATTCACACACGCAGAAACTTAAATTTTTCCTCTCTTGCTTTCCAAACGTTTTTATTATGCATCTTAATATAACGCAATTTATCAGGATTTCCTATCCTCAGTTATAATACATGAAGTTTAATAAAGAATAGAAATAGAAAATTTGTCAGATAAGTCATGAAACCTAGAGTTAATCATTTTTCTCAAAAAAAAACATTTAAATTCTGTTAGAATATATGTGTTTTTAATTAGGTTAGTGGTCTTTCTTCTTTTAACCTTATGCAAACCAATGCACCTGACAATCCTTTAAACGGATGACCTTTTTTTTTCAATATAGCTGCAATTATTCCGAGAGGAAAACAAGGAATAATTGTATTTATTAATGAGATAGCAAATCTAGATAACGAACATTGTGATTTCTCCACATGTTTTGTCTTACCCAAAGATCTTTAGTACTAACTTTCTCTATCTTCTACTTCACTCCCTCTCACTTTGTCTTTTTGATTTCAACCTACGAACTATTACAATTAAACTATTTTTAACCTGAAGACAAATAGTAGTCTTTTGTCACTACGACCTTCTTCCCATATTTATGGCTTTCCAATTCCAATCATTGTTTGTACACCCATTAAATAATAGGGGACGTGAGACCGATATCATTAATAAAGTTCCATTGTTTTTAACTTTTAAATGATAGTTTTAGTTCATCCTATCCGGGTTTCTTCATCCTTGCGATTTATTTGGCTCTTGTAATATAAAATCGCTGGTTCCTCTTTTTGACTCGTTTACATCGCTATGTTTTGGGTAACTTTCTTCATATTTTATTATAATTTATAAGATCTTTTCAATTTCCGTTATTCAACTTACTTTTGGACATACAAGTGGTTTCTGCCTGATTATTGATTTATTACCATAGGTGGGCGTTATCGCGATAACAATATCGGGTTATCCGATATTTTTTTCCGCGTTATCGATTAATCGGTATCACCGATACTTTTGGTTCCAAACTAGCGATAATCGATAATTTCAGTTCAGTTTTTGATTCCAGTTTAGCACAGGGGCAAGCCAAGCGTGCCTTTGAGGCCAAAATATGTAGGTCCGAGCTGTGAGGAGGATCCTCAAAACCTATGAGGAGATGAAGGAGAGCCTCACCAGGTAAGAAACTAAGAAACAGTATTCAAATATTTTTACTATTGTATTATAAAATAACGCTATATATAGTCAATAATCAATATTGTATTATAATTTTGGATTTATCGATTATAGATTTATCGGTTATCGCGACCATCTATTTTTACTACCTTTAAATATTAAGTAGTATGCTATTTGTAAATAATATATTATTTTGAAACATAAATTTAATGCTAACCTCAGTGCAGAGGTATCGATCATAGTCTTTAGGATTTTTCCGATGTATCCTTAATTATTTGTTATTTTAAACATTATAAATCGATAATTAAGGAGTGTAAGTTGGGTTAATAGGTATTATTTATTTATTTTAATGAACAGTATGAGTTAAAGAGGCCTATAAAGTAAATTCCTTAGTCAAGAAGCTGAGCGATCTTTGAATATCTGGGGTAATTTTGAGCGACGATTTCTCAGATTCCTTGATTATAGAAGCCCTCTGGGTATTTGAGCAGCACCCTTTTCTATGGTAGGTGTCACTAAGTCTCATGGTTGTCAGGCGTCTATTTAATGACATGTTATGTAACGTTTTGAGGAAAGGTTCTCCGTACAAAATGATCCTACCATAAGTTGAGTGATTTGAATTAATCTTCACATTATCTGTTTGGTTTTGGAGAATTTCTTACTTTATCCTTACTAGAAATCTGATTCTACACTGAATTAGACTTTATGGTTGAAGTAGGAAACGCAGTTATAAAGATATTTACAGTAAATCTAACGTAGGCATCTCCAGGATAATGTTAATAGAATCTGTGAACTTTGGAAGAAAAGTGGTCTCAATTTACGCATTTAAACAATATGAGTCAGAGTTTTGGCCCTCTGAAAATAAGGCTCTTACTTTGTCCCTTTAAAAAGAAAGGTCGCCAAAAAGTAAATTTTAAAGTATAATATATTTATGTTATAGTAATTAAAAGTAAGATAAAATAAATGTCACAAACAAATTCTTTGTCATTTGTTCAAATGGGTCAATTTCAAAACCACCCAAATAAAATGGGGGAGGGGGCGAGCCTGGTTTCGAGAACCTACTCTTCACGAATTATGATAAGGGTATCTTAGTATTAAAGCAAGTGGATAAGATTAGGTTAAGCTAGAATTTATACAAATATAGAAAATACATTATACTACCTAAAATAACTCAACTCCTAAATAAGGGTTATATTCATTTTGCCCATTTAAACAATACGAGTCCTGTCTTTGCCCCATTAAAAAAAGAGCATTCTAAAAGTCAATTAAAACCACTGTTCCACTCTAAGGAGAGAGAGAGAGAGACGGAGGGAGGAGGTTAGTGAAGGCAAAGGTATTGAGAATATGGCTAATTTTTTTAGCTGCAGATCCAATGCGGATGCTTTAAATAGGAGGGCTGGCCCATACTACACATGAACAACAACTTTCAACATGCACATGGTTCCAAGAAGGCGCACCACTGAGTCTCCAGCAATAAATCCACAAAATAAATAAAAATTATCTATTGAAAAATGGTGTCCAAATTTGCCTATTTCAAGAATCGAGGTCCCAGTTTATGAATATTTAAGGAAGGGAGGTTTAAAAGAAGAAATATGAAACTTGACCTTGTTACTGGATGAAAAGTCTAATTCTGAGAGGGAGGGCGCAGTGTTCGCTGGCTTCTAGTCCCTCAAGGACTGTGGTTTTTAATCTGAAGCAGTCTGTCTTGGCGGCACTGTAGCAAGTAGTGGGATCGATGTCGCACTAATTTGGCTCTCTTACAAGAATAATTGAAACAGAGATTTACTGGTGGACCTTTATTATGATGCCTGTGCTAATCTAGCCTGTGGCATTCCTTTCAGATGTGAACATCATCCATCCAGTGGATGTGTCCAACTATTTTAGCCTTCACTGACTCAGCAGTGTACACATTAGTTTCGGGTAAAAAATTTAAAAGTTTCCAGTAAATTTTAACTAATAATAATTTACTCTTGTTCTAGAGTTTTTTCATATCCATGCTTAGGTATTTTCTAGCATTTCCTTTAATATACCGAAAGAATAATCCTGAGAGCTTATTTTTTATTTACAATTGCTTGTATATACGAATAAATAAAAAAACAGTCATACCTTAATTTTAAAATCAGTTATGAACTTTACGATTCGTAATTATTTATGTTTAAAAAATCAATACATTGGATAATTCTATTTATTTTGTTGAACTCTTAGGAAGAAAATCGATAAAAGCTTCAAGTATACGAAGTACCAGCCATTCTGGGTTTTTTTGAATCATAAAGAAAATCTCAAAGTAACTAACAAACTAAATTAAAACTGTTAAAAAAATTGCGTTCCTAAAATATAGTGTTAAGGATAAGGAAAAAACTATCGTCGAAAATCAGAAATAAAATATAATTGAGTAACTGTAATACAGTACGCCATTCAATTTGATCATCGGTCTACTCTTTGAGACTTGATGACGTAACACAGTCCTGATCCAAACAAGACATAACTTGAACCCAAAATTGAAAAGGATTAATAGAGCTTAATATAATTAAACTAAACTGAATAACCAGTGTAATAAACATAAATGAAAATGAAATTGATATAATTCAATACTGAAAAATAGGAAATGAAATGATTCTCCACTGACACCTACCTTCTTCTCTTAATTCATGCAATGTTCACTATCGGTAACTTAACTTCAGTTTTTCAGTGAATTTAACATAAAATTAAACTAAAGATAAAGATCTACATTAAACAACCTTTTAACAATGATATTAACTAGATTCATCTGACAAATTTCATTTAGGGTTAACAATTGTATATCTTTATTTGGAAAATATTACTTAACTTTAAAGAAATAAAGAAGAGACGAGTCTTGCAAGAGTTTTTGAATCCTATAAAAAAAAAGTTCAACAATCCACTATGCGACAATCAAGTTTTCTACTCGTTCCATCAATCTTCTTAGTTTCATTATATTCAATTTGAAAATAAAGACAAATCAAGTTCGCGTTACATCAATTGAAAAAGATTAGTACGCCTAATCACATGGCATATTGTTAGATGACTCAGGGCATTTGTTTATGTTATCCTTGATGAGTTTTATCGTTCTAAAAGCGTGGAATACTTGTTGAAATTATTGCAGGCTAAGTAATGGTAGCAATTAGCAAGTATGTTGCCTTTATTGTCGTAATGGATGCGCTATTGCCTCGAGAGGTCACTAAGTGTTAGAGAAGAGAAACATTCTGCTGTGAAAAACATTCTAGATATATTAAAATAGTAGTACCATTTCTTGGACGGATACTAATTTATCTGGTAACATATCAAAGATTGGATTATTTTATAATCGACTTCAGAAGAGTTTGGAAATTCAAGAAATCATAAAATATAGAGATGGAGGATCGAGCTTTTTTGTTATATAATATTAATACAGTCTCACCCAGAAAGAAAAGAAATTCTCACCAATAAACGTTTTAACTCTTACCAGTCTACTTCAGATTGACCTATATAGTCTCAAAAATGATGGTATCTTCTAGATTTCTAATGGTACACTTTGAATCCACATTTAATCGCCAAATTTTGCTAGAAGGAAATGTCTACTTTCAGTTCGATCTTTGACGAGTGTAATTTACATTTCGTCCGGCAACAAAAATGCATTCGAATATTAAGGGTAACAGCCCATTCGAAGGGTTCAGTTATGAAATTCATTAAAGCACCATTAATATTCAGCTAAAAATTTTTTTAATTGTCCATAGTAATTTATGAAGATTCTCGGTCCACTTCGCTTTTCCAAGCAGAGATACAACATCCTTTATTCTTGTTCGATGCCTGAGCCAGCTTGGTGCTATATTTGAATGCCAGATTTATATTAATTCTTTCAGAAAAACTTTACATTTATTCAAGGGAAATCATATTCCAGATATCACTATGGTAGTCTTTGAATTATACAACTCTATAATTTGGAAGATTGCATTTAATTCTTGCAATCGCTAAATCCTTAACTGAGAGGTAGTCTTTCAAGATACTTTATATTAAATTATGTTCTGGCTCTATACGGTTACAAAAACACACCAAATGATCAACTATTGGACCACGAACGACTAAGGTCCTTTAGACGTACTATCCAGTCATTGTTCTTTCTCTTTTGAGCCTGTTTTTTGAAGGAAACAGCAAGTTTAATCGTCTTCCCGAAGAAGAAGCCAACAATCAGTACTGTCATTTTTGCTTCTCAAACAACAGATAAATTGTCACTCTACCTGAGCTCGCCAGAGCGGAGAAAGGAATATTTTCGAGCCTTTGACAGCACATTATGTACCATCCAAAGCATTTGATAGTCTCGCCATGAATAAAGAACCAGAAGAAGCCGAGGAAATTTCTCTCTCATGATGGGAAAATTAAGAATGCGGAGTTCCAAATGTTCTACGTCCATTATTCGTATTCTGCTCCATAAAGGAATTTCATTTATATTAATCAACTTTAGCGATTTAATATCAAGGATATTATTTTGGCATTGAGTACGTATAATTATTTTTACAAATGTGTCCCCCAAAGGAATAAACGAGTCGCTATATTTCTGTTAAACATATCTTCCCCCAAATACGAGGAAAACTAGTATTGAAGAGGCGAAATGGCAAATGTTATTTAACTATTTAACTCCATATATATTCATATAAGCAAACTTAAACATTCAAATATACACCAAATTAGACATGCATCCGTGTTCCAATTACACACTTAATTATGAGAGAACGATCATTATGATTTAGGGAAATACTTCTCCTTGCCTCAAGTTCATCCCTTCCTTTCGAAATGTGACTAAATATCCTATTATTGGCATTTACTTAGTATTGACCCGTACTAAAGTTGATAATCTCCTTATTTTTAAGCAAACATATACAAAAAAATATTGGCCTAATATATAATCCTTCAAGAGGCCAAATTGTTTATCAATTTCAAGATGGACTTCTCCAGTTACCAATATCTAATAATACCGCAGGAATACCTTATTTATATATTAGCATTATTTATCGCTAAAGCTAAATATGAAAGTAACGGATGTGGTTATTTTAGCGTTGGTCCAATGCACTTCTTATGTTTCTAATATTAAATTAATAAGGAATCAGTCACGCAACTGGAGCAATTTATTGAAAAGAATTGCAACAGTAATTTATGTCTTTTGTGGCCTCTGCGTTGAGCAGGAAAGAAGCTAACGTTCAGAGTTTTCAGAAAAAGAGAAAACGCAGAGAATGAAAGAATAGAGAATAGTTCGGTTGATGCCATATTTATATACTTCTATTACAGAGAGAATGAGAGAATTGTATTTCATGCTAAAGAATACGCCTTGCCGTCCGATGATATGCAAATTTAGCATAAAATAAAGAGAGATAAAGAGAGAGAGATAACAGTGGAAGCCTTATTGAGAGAGGTTCTTCGGACAGCTATGTGTGAGACGTAAGAACGGTTGCCCTGTAATGAGCTAACGTAGCTTTGGCACATTCGGTTGCTAGTTCCTTTTTTTACCATGAACACCATTATTTCAACATTAGTAGTGAACAAGGCAAAATATTATAAACAATTACTTTGTACAAGTCCTTCATTAAAATGTACCCGATAGATTATATTTGATAATAACGTTGTAAGTTTCTGTTTTTTATAGTTAGAAATTGCAGCCAAAGTAGCAATAATCATAATTTAATTGTTTATCCGTTATGTGAAGCATAAATTTGACTGTTTGCTACCTCACTCCATGTATTTGAATTCGTATGAGTCATGGGTATGGCGTACCTACGCAACAAGGCGAGTAAGAATAAATTATCATTCAATGGGAATCACTCAAGCGGAGCTGGCAGATCAACTAGAGACTGTGAATACCAATACAGATCTATACATGTACAATATCTTTCCCTCAGTACAGCACACAGTACAGACAGTCATTGTAGATTCATCGTACGAAACGGATCTCTTCTCAAGCTCTCCGAAGAAGTTTATCACCGGCAAAGGCGGGAAAGGAAATGGTGAGCTACGCCAAAAAGGTAAACATTCCACACTTTTTCCCCACTGGGACTAAAAAAAAAAGATAATTTACGGAGCTATATATAGCCGACCCATGTCTAGGCTAATTCCCCCCGCGGCCCCCTTATCAGGCCAAGGGAGCGGAAATGAACTAAACTGCCATTCATCTAGTCTCGCTCCAACTATGTCGGTCTAATTTGATAGACATAATTGGAGACAAAGGAAAGCAGGTTTGAGGATTTGCTCACTGTGGAACTCTACAGAAGGGACCTCCCGGTTACGAGGCGATGTGGAAAGCTCTGGGAAAGAGTTGGCTCTAATCTCTAAGGGTAGCTTCCAGCCAGGACCACATGCAACCGTCCCTGTGTAAGTTTGAAGCAGCATCGATAACCAAACCCCAGACGAGGTGGCACCCCTGGGTGGTGGTAGTTGACTTTATCACCACCCATCATTAAGTCCGCCACTTTTCACCCATCTAAGGGGCCTCCACGGGTTCACCCACCATCATTCATCCATCCCATCCGGCAGTTCATGTTCATGGAAACTTGTTTGCAACGAGGAATGAGCAGCACTCAAAACCCTTTCAAAAAGAAGAATCGGACTCTACAGTAAGGGAAATACAGCGACGAACATCCAGAACCCACTTAAAGGAGACAGCAACCCAGCCGCAATGGACGACCGAGAAGGAGCCAAGAGGGTTCCAATTCGCATCCTCCCCGGCCGGGAGAAACCCTCACGGGAACAGACGCTGAAGAGCATTTATGCGCATAAAGGGCGTGGTCTTCCTACGACTTAAAGAAAAATAGAATGGCTACGTGGCGCTTTGCGACACGGAAAAGACCTCGATCTCCTTTTGAGTGAGTGCGCAGCCAAGAAGCTTGGCAAAATAGGACTAGCACCTCAGACGCCGGCTGACTTCCTAACAAAGAGATCAGTAATATGCCGTCGTCTTGACCCATGGGTAGGAAAACAAACAGCCTAAGAGATAAAAAAGAACTAGAAAGAGAGCAAGAATGAGCAAAGGTCGAAGATGTAATAAAATTCAAGGACCAGAATGGAGACGATCATAGCCACGTCTTTAAAGTGATCTTCCGATCGACAGAGATCGCAAAGAAAGCCACCGAGCGAAGACTCCTAGCAATTTACACGAAAATCTCCCCCGACCAGATAGAAAGAGAAACATTTGTGTTAGTGCAAGTGTGCTTCACATGCTACGCCCTAGATAAGCACCCGACCAAAGAGTGTACCTTTAAAGGTAAAGCTTGCTTTGAATCCTCAAGCCAGGAACACAGGTGGTATGAGGGCAGAAGCAAAAAGAAAAATGTTGAACTGCGGAAATGGACATAGGACTCTGGTCATGTCATGCCCAGTCAAAAAGCAACTTATTCGGAAGAAGAAAGTCGAAATCAACACAGAGAAAGAAAGGAGAAAAATACTAATTACGCTGCAGCAACAGCAAACAGAAACATCTCTGCACCCACCGCACAGACAGCAATGGTCAATATCTAGGGCACCATGAGGCCCGACTTAATACTGTGCATAATGCATGCACACTTTGTCAACATGGCGAGCCCAGGTTCATATACAACTGAACTCAACACTATGCTTGAGAAAAACGGACTAAAAAAATGTGGTTCCCGGAGAACCCACCCTTGAATGACTTGCACAAAATGAATATGACTCCAAAGAAAACTACTCGCTAAGTAGAAGAAGAAGAAGACAAAAGTGAAATGGGTACTGAATCAGAAGAAGAAAGCACAAAAGTGACCTCAGAAAAATAAAAATAAAAAATGACCACCCAACACTTTAACATCAAAATTTACTGATCTCATGCTTCGCCCATTCCTAAGCAATATAAACAGAAGGAAATAGTCGACTGACTAGTCAAGGGAAAATTTAGATGGAAATATGAAGCAGACGCAGAAAAAAACAAAGTTCACATCGCACTGAAACAGGGCATGTTATTTATCGCTCCAGAATATGGCAGCAACATTTCATGCGGTGAATTTAAAAAGAAAAAAATGGATGCACTCGATCCTCAGGCCAACCAGAAAGAACAAAGTCAGGTAGAGAACACAAGCAAATATAAACAGCAATGGACACGTATCAACGTAAGCTTAAAATATTCACCTTAAATGTTAAGGGCTGTAAGGAAAAACGCTTAATCTACTCCAACATAGTAAGAAAGGAAGATCCAGACCTAATCATCCTAACAGAACATGGCATATCCACAGATAGAGAAACAATAAAAATCCCCAACTATAAATTCTTAACAACCAAACACTCACAGTCAAGATATGACGGAGTTGCACTAGGCATTAAAAAAGGTATACACTTTACAGAAACAAAAGAGCTAGAGAAATCATTTAGAGCTGTGAAAATAAAAATAACTACAGGTGACCTGGTTATAGACGGGGCCTACCAACCCCCTAGGCGCTCGTACCTACCGATACCCAATTTCACCAAGCTATTTCGTAGGTAAGCCTCAACCTTTCTAGCCGAACACCTTAATGCAAGCTGAAGGGAAGCATGGTATACAGCCCATACAAACGGAACGGGAAAAACCCTAAACTCCTAATACAAAGAAGCCTACTAAACAGAAAAGGACCTGACTTTCCTACGTATTTCACAGCTCGATCCTCAACTAACCCTGATATTATTTTAACTAATCCAAACTTCAATTTAAATCGCCACACACAGCCAGGCCCCGCAACTCCCTCCGATCATTTAAGCATAATTACCACCATCTCAACTTCACCCATCCGAATAAAAATATCACGAAAAAAAACAATCAGCAAAACAAACTGGGATACAAACAATACTTAAACACAATAGAAACCGGATCCCCTAACAACCAAAGTAAAGAGGAAATAGATGCCCAACTATAGTTAATTCCCATTAAAATCAGAGAGGCGGACAGCTTATGCACCCCAACAATAGAATACAGAACCATACCTGCACCTATATGGACCCAAGAGATCCAAGATAAAATTATCGTATTTAAAAATGGAATGTAGGAAATGAGGGTATTGGGTAATACGATCAAAAGGTACAGAAGCATTATTATAATAAGAAGGATAGACACCCTCATCAAGGAAAATTCAGGCAAGCTGTGGGATAACATAATAGGCAAAATGAAGATAGAAAAGGATCCAAGGAAATTCTGGAGACAATTCAGAAAATTACGTGGATCACAGCCAAAAGAAGAAATAAGCCTGAAAATACAGAATAAGAAAGTAGAGCAAAATGAGGAACTAGAAGAACATTTCCGAACACACTGGATGAAAGTTTTGTTCTATTTCATCTGAAGAAAATCAAGATTACGACCAAAACTACGAGGAAGAAATCATACGGAGCCTGGCAACACAACGTGAACATATTATTATTATACCTTTTAGAAACGTCGAGGAACAAAGAGAAAATTCCTTGGGGGAAGGAAAGCCATTTACAATGAATGAATACCTGACAGCATTAAAATCATTTAAACAAAAGGTTCCAGGACAAAGTGGGATATCTAAAGCTCACCTAATTAATGCCCCAGATAATGTGCACGAATCGGTAGTAAAGATCTTCAATGCCTGCCTAAATAAGGGATACTTCCCCGAAGCATTTAAAACGGCAAAGATGATCTTCCTGCCGAAGCCGGCCAAACCGAAACATCAAGTCGGAAGCTTCCGTCCTATCTCGCTACTGGAATTTCTAAGCAAAGTCCTAGAAAAGCTCCTTAACAAAAGGTTGATCAAACATCTTAACATAAACAACCTATACAACTCACAACAGCACGGATTCCGGAACAAGCGAGGGAGGGACACCGCGCTAGCAATTATTACCCAAAAATTGCTACTGAAACAGCGCAAGGCAACAGAGTTGGCAATGTACTTCGTGATGTTGCCAAAGCCTTTGACAAAGTGTGATTACCCGGAAAAAAAGCCAAAATCTGCGACCTTAACCTGGAAATAAACCTCGGCAAAATACTTTGCAGCTATCTAGATGAGAGGAAAGAGATATCACAGATAAACAGCAAAACGGGCGATGCAATGAATATGCAAACGGAGGTTCCACAGGGAGGCTGTCTCTCACCTATGCTGTACACAGTGTATACAAGGAACCTTCCACATTCAACTGATGAAAGTTTGTTGTACATAAAATTAGCGGACGATATCACTCAGATAGCGACCAGCGATAGGAAAAACCCCTAAGAACAGGTATAGAAATTGAAAACCTAAATGATTACGAGAAAAGGAATAAAATTAAAACTAACAAGGATAAGTTCAAACTAATACCCACGAACAGAAAGAAAAAGCCACTCTACGGGTAGATGGAAAGGCATATCCTTTCTCAACAGAAGGACGTGTCCTCGGACTAAAATTAACCTTGACAGGCTATATAAGTCACCTACCACAAAAAATCATAAAAGCAAAATCAACCTTATCAGCACTACTGTATACTGATTCAGACAACTTTCAACCAGAAATAAAAGAAAACTATACCTGGCCCTAGTACAACCTAAGCTCCTATACCCAATTGTACCATTAAATACTCTAAGTAACTACCAAATCAAGAAGATCCCAAGAGTCCAAAATCAAGACACTAGATTCATAACAAACACAGGATCACTAGATTACATACCAGCAGAAGAACTCCACCGCAGATCTACTATAGAACCCATAAACACAGTCATACAAAAAAGAGCAAGAAATCTGTGGAAAAAGATTAAAAATACGATTCCACAGAATATAATAAACGAAACCATCGTACAAGAAGACCAAATCCATCGTACGCAATATAAACAACGCTTCTACGGTAGCCTGAGAAAAACGTTAATAAACGTAAATCCAATCTATAGGTAATAAACGTAAGTACATACAGGCAACTACCGATAATTGAACATCTAAAACGAACAACCGATTGCGACTACCAAACATACAACCCAAATGAGAATCCCGATAAGGAACTAAAAGTAATTCTTGACAAATATATATTATATTATCTTTCCCTATTTTTCACAATACGCCCGTTTTATTTTGGCTCACTACAGCGTGCACATGATTGTTGATAATCCTAGTAATCGAAATCAAATTAACTCTATAAGATTACTTTTGACAATCCGCAGACCTAATATTTTACACTAAGCGGTTTGCTTTAATCAGGGATAGTCTTCATTTGCACTCGGCAGATAAATGTTGACCATAATAACAAATATAGAATTATGTCCCTCAAATGCTTACAGAAACTGACCTAATGTGGTACCATCAATATTAGGTGGGTAGTAAAATTCACCCCGCTTTTCTATGTTATATTTTGTCAAATGAGTTTAAGACAAAACTAAAACACAATCTCTTTTCAAACCACTAACTGTTCAGAAAACTTTGCAACTTTCGGGAGAACCAGACAGTATGCGTTCGTTTGAGATGAAAAATATGTATGGTTCAGGGCATCTACTCCACATCATCGACAATTCAGGAAAGTTTTTTCGAAAGATAATTACGTTTAACTTTCTCATTCATTTAGGTTAATCCAAAAATGGCAAAAAGGGTTCATAAATAGAAAAATAAGTATTAGTGATAAACTTGATTGGGTGTGAAAGACGCGGTTATAACAAATCTAATCAACCGGAAAACTCTACTTTTTGGAGATAAATTAAGCGCCTTTATATAAAAAAGATGAAACCTGATAGCGAATGAGCCATAAAAATAAAGCTATTCATGTTGTTTATATTAGTGTCTAAGGCCACTAATCAAAGAGGTCAAGTAATTATTTCTTAATTCCACAGTTACTAGATCTGGTTAAGCTACAAACAGAGCAAAGAAGAGAGAGCTCGTCGTCTGATCAGATTCAGGTGCCAATCTGTCTAAGCAGCAATACCACCGATCAAATCAATGCTATCCTCATAAGACACTAATTAGCTACGTCTAATTAGTAGAAGACCCGCAAAGCTGTAGTTGGATGTCTTTCGATTAGTGCCTGCCTTTGATCATAACAGTCTACCTGCCTAACGATAGCCCTGGCAACTTACATACATTATAACGTGATCTACTTCTCTCGTTTGACGAGCTTTCAATGGCAGAGAATCTGGCAGGTAATCTACTTATAAAGAACTTAACTCTTAAATATATCCTTGTTTGTCTAATTTAATAAACTAGGAAAGTTTTCAAATATGAAAGTTGGCCACAAGCAGGTTATTACCAGTGTATCTATTTTTGAGTTACCGACTTCTTTCGGAATCCAAGCCAGCTTTCTTGATCGAAGTATTATTGGAGAGAAGAATTTTATCTTTTTTCACAAAGTAGCTTGAGTGTAATCATCATCTTATAACAGCTTCTTTCTGCTTCCTGAAAAATGCAAGAAATCGTTAGCTGTGAACTTGAGATAATAACTAATCAAGTAAGGCTAATATATAACATTAACTAATATATTTTTGACAGATTTTAAGTAAATCGTCTGATACTTTTTAAACTACAGGGAGAGGGGTTCAACTACAGTAATCTGGGTAGTCTTTCATCATGGATATCCTAACCTTGCTCGTTATGTCTCTTACCTCGTTGTTTCATGAAACCATCCGAAAAAAAACAGATCCTCTCCAACAATACAATAAACAGACCGGAAAGTGTTTTTTACGTTTGAAATAAAATAATATATATATATATATATATAAATGGTGTATAGTAACAAATGAACAAAGATGATGAAATTAATATTGAATGCTAATAAATTGGTGTTTTTAACGTATCAAATACTTTCGAAATAACTTTGGCAATATCCAAAATATTAGTGCTTCTGAGTGAAGCTACGTGTACATCCCCTTCTTTTTAATAGTCGATTAGTTTTCATTCCGCGCTCACACAAGGTCACTAGCTACATTTGAGAACCATTGCTCTTTGTTACCAAAAAAAGTTTTCTTAGGCATCTAAATTCTTTTCCGAGGCGAAGTAATAAGGTTAAACTGATTCACTCTTGTCTATTTTCCCTTTCCTTCGGGTGTTTCAACTTATCCACTTTTCTATTTTATCTATTTTCTTATTCATTTTCCAGAGAGATAAAAACCTTCTTTGCAGATAACAACATCCATATTTGGGTTAGTTGATGAAAGGACACCACTTTCGCCGCAGAGGAGGCCAATAAAATATAATACAATCACAATTGATTTAAATATCTTGGAACGTCAGACGGAGCATCTGGCTCTTGTCAACCGCTTTTTTATGTTATTGACACAGATTCGATATAAAATGGAATTGGCGTTATAAAAGGGCATAGTTTTATCTTGATTTGATATGTTTATGTTTGGCATTTGGTAAATATAATTTACCCTTTTCTCTCACTATCAGGGTTGCGTTAAGTTTCCTTTAAGCTAAACTTTGATAACTCGAGTAAAGTTATTTAATGGAAAAACTTTGGTTCTCTACTCCTAACGGTTGGGTTATATCCCTTCTGCATAATGATCTTGGAAGTGTACTCGAGGGAAAATAAATATGCTATAATAAATAAATTTCTCTCAACACTTTTTTAATACCATTTCTCTACGTTCTTCTCATATATTTGACATTTATGAAAGAGAGTATAAAAAAGTGATAAATTTAGAAAAAAATCAAGTTTGGGGAAGATTCATGGAATCCAATCTGTCCAGGCGAACCAAAACCGTAGTCAGATGCTTTTTAATAAGAGAAAAACTTGTTTGAAACTTAGTTATACTGCTATGGCACTCTTTATATGGCAAAAAGTGCAGTAGTTTAAATTTACTGAGTTCGTTTTCCAAACTTAAATAATCCACGGCCAAATCTTCCCCATCTTTTAAAAGACGAAAAGAAATATAAGTTCGTTTTATATCTCATACCTGACAGGTAGGCAATAACATACATATAAGATTTGCAAACTTGAAATGTAAGAATTGCTTTTAAAATCCCATTTAAACTACTATGATGGAACACATAAAATCTTCTACTAAGTAGGGATTTGACAAACTTTGTATCATTACCTTTACTATAATGATTCGAAATAAAGGAAAGAGATACTTTTGTCTATTTTACCGTAATAATATACATTAAAAACTTTAATTAATCAAACTTTTCAGTGTTTCTGATTGTTTTCTTTATTTTAATATCAAAGAAACAGTTTTTGTTTATTTTGTTCCCAGCTTTGGTTTTTGTTAGTTTTGCATGACATTTAATTTTAGTTATTTTTCTTGTTTGATATTTTATTTTACGTAATCTCAAATAGCCTCACCTTCACCATTAATTGCGGCCCCAAAATTCATGACAGGAATGCACTTTTATATTTCCAAGCGACCTAGTTTTAGGGAAAACTGAGGGGATCAACTGGGATTATTTTTCCCCCTCAAAAAAGAGTGATGTATTTGCACAAACATGATCACTTTTATACCCAATCTGGGTGAAGTGGATGTTAAGGAATCGCTAAGAGATTGAAATTAAGGATTTATATAGTGTTTGCAGCATCTATTAAAAATATAACTGGGACTCTATATACTTCCCTACCAAGATTGCTGCCTACATGATGTCGGACTGGAGGACGATGGAACGGAGGAAGAAGTCACTTCAAGTCCTTCTTGGCAGAGGAGTGTAAAAGGAATAAGAAACCTTCACCGATACACTTACCATTACAGAAGCACACAGGCGTGGCTCTTGGGCTGTCCCCCGAGCTTCATATTGGGACCCACGGTTTTCTATCCCATTAATACTCTCCTTTGATTCACTTCTTTATTTCTCCAAAGGATTGAGAATGATCGGGCCATCTCAAACTTCCGCCAATCGACTTTATCTATGGAACTCAATCCCGCTACCCTTATCCACTCATGTCGCACATGAAAAACCATACTTATTTAATAGATATTTTCAAATTTCACGTATTTAATTCAAATACCATAAAATAACTTGTTACCATACAATACACCCGAAATTGTGGAAGTAACACTTGCACGTACTAAAAAAACACTGCAAACAATAAACCAGATAAAAACACTGAATATCTCACAAATGAACATAAACTCCATCTACTCCAAAAATGTTAAGCTAAAAAAACTTCCTGCATGAACACAACATACGCATAACCTTCAGCTAAGAAACATACCTAACATCACAATAAACCTCCTCTCTTTCTACCATTATACCACATTTACACGAGACACCATACCCATAAAAATTAGATTCATAACTATATTTTACAACTATATACCATTCATCAATACTTCTTCACACACCGAGCGTCTTCTAAACAAAGATGGACGCACTACCACCCATCAATATTACTATAAAGGTGCAGAATACACACTTAAAAACTATACATACACCCCTCTGCTTCAACAAGTTGAACTTTAAAATCCTTCTCTTTGCAATTCACTTACGCATCTCCTAACCTATACATCTGCAGTGACATCACTCCAAACCACCTATCCTTGGTTAACTCCCAAACAGCAAACACCAGAGGTACTCTGATAACTGAAATGCTACACACCCTAAGCGATCTAAATATCACAAACATCCGAACCATCTCTACAACTCTCACAGCCCACACCACCTTGAACCATTACAAGCATAACGATGTCCACCTCATATGTACTCCCAAATCAAGTGGAACACAATAATTGGCATACCCCCAGAGCCCCTTCGTATTATTATAACATTAAAAGCCACCCACTACCGATCAGTATCCTTTAAACCTCAAAAAATAGCATATAAGAAAACAAACTTTCCAAGCTACATACATATGTAATAAACTACATGACTACTTTATAAGTAGCTATCAAACAGTGAATAATGTAAAGAACTGCCCCACCTACACAATCAGCTAAGCAAGCAAAACTTTCAGACCGTTTGGGTTTATTTGTCAGTGTCCGATTTTTCAAAATTTTGCCAATCATGGAGTTTTCCACGTTGATTTTAAATGTGATTGTTTTTGTTTTTTAAATAGACAGTTGAAACATGATGGTTAGGTTGGTTTGTGTTAGGTTAGTTTAGCATATAACAATTTTTTTCAGATTTACTCATTAATGTGAAATCAGTGGAATCTGAAAGGTTTGTGGTCTTTCTTGAGAACCGAAGAAGATGTAACAACCTTTTATCAGTAACCAAAAAACCGTCAATCACAGGACCGAGTTCATTTCAGAGGAAGGAACACAACACGCAGTCAGACGATCGACATCACATGTAATTTACTAAAGTTTAAACGTTAATTTCATTTTTATGTATGTTACTTATTCAATAGATATGTTCAAATTTCACGTATTTACTTCAAATACCCTAAAATAATTTGTTAACTTGAAATACCCTAACCAAACACAACCCTACCTAACCATATAACCGTCCATTTCTTCCCCCCATTATTTTTAAGAATAAAGCCTTTAAAACTGCATGGTTGGCAAAATTATAAAAAATCGGACACCTTCCAATAAAACTTAAAGGTAAAAAAATCCTCAGGAGTAAAAATTGTGTTTGGGATATTGATGACTCAGGACTTAAACTTCATCTCCTTCTTCATTGACAAAACCTTAACCAATTCTAAGTTTCGTGTAAAAGTGCAAATTGTGGCTATGACAAATCAGTTCTTTGCATGAGATTAACACAACAAATAACATTTATTTTTCTAATTCAAACAAGGCGCTGCAGCATTTTGAGGATGATCACTTCTTGCTCGCATCTTTAATTTTAAATCTGAAATCTATGTGGTAGGCTTTCGTAGCTAAAGCAGTTGTAGTACCTGACACAAAGATCAGAACGCCTCTATTTCTATCCCAACACCTTTCCTTAAGTTTACCAGAGAAAATCCAATGTTTCTAAAATTAGTGTACCATAACCTACAGGTATAAAAGGCCTATGGGCAAAGTTTATGCTTGAAAGGCTTAACTTATTTATCTTATAGGCATCCTATTATTTTCAGCGTTAATTATTAAAATTAATATTTTTAACCTATTCATTGTTAACTATATAGAATAAATTTAATGATAGAAACTATGTAACTCAACGTTTTGTTTATGTATGCTGGAATAGAAGCGCTTAATGCATCGCATTCGGCACTTTTAACTCACTAAAAAGGATGAATAAAAAAAAACACTTTAATAAAATGTATAAAAGTTACTCTTCCAATGTCCGAACTTTTTCCCCGTTCCTTTGACGGAATAATGAAAGCTGTTTGCTGCCCTCGAGGTAGGCGCTCTATTTAATCATTTCTAAGGAAAACTTAAGAGAGATTTGTTGCACCACAAAATTTGCCGTTACCCTCAGATAATAAGGGGTCTTGATTTTTTGTTTACACTTGAAATATCATTAAAAATATTTCAAAATAAGAGCATGGAAGCTTGTGTTACTTACATACTTTCCAACTTAAATATTTAAAATTATATTTTCTTGAAAAATTGGTCTATATTCCCCGAGGAACCATATCGTCATTTTTGCTAACTTTGTTATTTTTGCTAAGTTCTTTAGAGATGTCCTGTCAAATAACTCTCTGCCAATTTGTTCTAACTTTACTACAAATTATATATATTTCGATATCTTAATATAAATTTAGGGAATCTTATTTTAATATTGGATAAATGCAATAAGTTTACATGCGAATGATTATAAACAAGTGGAAGAAATATGACTGAAAGAACACAGTTAAATGGAACAGTGACATGCATTTAAATCATTTGAAGATGTTAAATAATGATAATGGTGATTTATGTGTGGAAGAATAAATAAAAAACGGGGAATTAAAAGAAATTTCCTTCCGTCTAGAGTAGTAGTATGGATTAGCGCACGCTGAGGAATGACGTTATCTGACGTCATTAACCGAGGTGCCGTAATATACCGTATTGCCTCATGACCTGTAGCAATGAAGATCTTACATACACTCCTTGTGAGCATAACTGAACCACGAATTCACATGTGTACGATTAAATGTACGTACTTACATGGTTTTGGTGGATTATAAAAGAGATCTATCTTATCAGTCGGAGGGACATGATAATCAGCTTGTTCCCACATCTTCCTTCCTATCAATAATAATAATAAACAATGTTTCTTCATTCCTGTTTCCTTTGGGATTAATTTAGTTATGATAATATTAATAATAATTAAAACATCTTCATTCCCCCCAAAATAAGTAATATTTCTATATTCATGTCTGTTCATTGTTTATTAACTTCAATAAAAATAATCTATAATGTTTATATAAAAATAATACGAGCTCTTGGCACCAAAAAGCAAAGCAAACTCTGGCTATGGGGACATTGTAAATTGATTTGTAAATATATATTTTGCTGTATACTATGAATAATTGGGAGATTAAGGATGGATAAAAAGACCTTATCCATGGTTCCTTACTATTAATTTGGAGGCGATAAGTAAACAATGATGGATAAATCTTTGGTCGTTCTAGTTGTGTGAGGACAGGCATTTCTTATAAATGTTTGTCATGGACAATTAAAAATTATCATTTCTGTCCTGGAACAAAGAATGAAAAATATGTTATTCAAACTAAGTTACTTGCCCCAGGGTTGACTTATTTAATGTCCAGCCGTTCACCAAGTCCATACTTTACTTTCACAGAATTTGTTAATATATTAATGAGGAAAAGGATTTCTCTTTAGTAAAATAGAAAAGAAAGTTGATGAGTGTGAGTAGTAGGAGTACTTTCAGTCGGTAAAGATTAAAGGAAATATGTCTTCTTTTCTCTTTTACTCCAAATGGGAGAGGAGATAAGTTCTAGCACTAGAAGGCAAAAGATGGAGATTCTGTTAAACCCTTTTCCGGTCTATAACCAAAGCTGCTCCAATACAAGTCATTCTTGTCAAACACTTTCTTACCTTCATCCGACATAAATTTGATCGGTGTGATAGATTTACGTGACTTCTCCGATCATATCGTAGTGAATAGTCAGTCTTCTTGTGTTATGCAACTTCCATACAGCTCTACCCCCCATAACATTACCACTATCGGAGGGTGTGAGATCAGTGGCCCCTAAGTTTACCTGAGGACAGCTTAATTTACCACAAGTTAAGTGCTGGGTTTAAAAAGGTTTAAGTTTGCAGTAATTATAGTCACTTACCTATTTGGTGTATATTAACTTATTAATGACTTTTTGACATATTTCGGTGGATATACATCTTCAAAATATAAATAGATCAACCAGCGAAGATATTTAAGCCTAGTTTTAGTTGTGGATCATCCACAGATGCAAATTGCATAAAATAATAAGGCAATCATAAAGCGCCTATCGAGAGATGATTGATTAAGAACGGATCTTTACATCCGTTATTAGACAAGCTAAAGTAATATTATTGAAAAGTGGTGAGGCCTCATCGACTAAGTTTCATCTGGAGCCGACGAAAGCGATATTGCGCGCCCAATTTCGGAAGCTTTGGGATATTCTTCCCAAGGTGTGGCTGGAAAGGCGCCGCAGCAGGTCCGTGGATGGTATTGTAGATAGTGGCTATATTGTCACAGAAGAAGAGTGCCTTGTGGAACAAGAGGCAACCCAGCCACAGGGTGAGTGATTCAGCCTGGAAAATATTCCCGAAGTATTCGCCCGGAAGGGGAATTCGAAGGCGTTGTAAGCGGACCAAATGCCAAGTCCGGATTCCGAGGCGTCGGTGAAGACAATGTGCGGTGTCGCCTTGGGAGGCAGCCATGACATCCACTTACTAGTGATAAGGGGTATAAAGGCCCTTAACGCCTCCCTATTAGAAAATACTGGTTGATCCAAACAGATATGTACCCATAAGAAGGGCAAGTGGAGGACAGGTATGATGAAGCTACGAAGACCGGCGAAAAGTGCCCATGGCCTGATGGAGATTGCATTTCTGCAGGCAGTACGAAGGGCGTTGCGCACTTTGTTGCACATTGCGGGTGTAAGGGCAGCCTTATTCTTCTGTATGTCTATTTTTATGCCCAGATAGGTAAGGCACTGGCACGGGATGATTACACTCTTGTCCAAATTTATCCTCAGAGAATAGTTGATAAGTGCAGCCACACACTTTCGGACGTTGCGACGACCTCCCAGTATCAGGATATCATCCAGGTAGCAGTGAGACATGCAGTTTCAGCTTTTGTCGAAAGTGGAGATTCCGGTGCTAATAGTGGCCTACACGAGGAAGGGAGCCCCTGAAAAGCCCATAGGGAGCTTGATGAATCTAAACCGTTGGTCCAAGCAGCTAATCCCAAACCAGTGGCGGGCCTTTGGGTGGAGAGGAAGATGATAGAAACCATCTTTCAGCTCCAGTTTGCGGCCCATTCTTTCTGGTCGGTGGTTTCCTAAACACTCTTTATGGAAGGGAGACGGAATGAGAGGGGTTCAAATTAATCCAGAACTTCACTCATCTCATATACTAAACGTGCCGAGCCATTGGGCTTAGGCATGCCAGAGACCTTTTGGCAGTGCAAAACTTGTTGAGATCTCTCGATGACGCCCGCTTCCAGGAGTTATTCCAGCAGAGGCATAACCGCAGGCACGGAAGTTTCCTATCGATGGTAGGTATGATTGATGTAGACCTTGAGGCCCTTTGTTCGTGTTGCCAACAGGAGATGGTTGACAGTTGAGAGGCTATCAAGTTTCCCTGGGACTATTAATCGCAATAGTGGCCTCATCGTCTAGGCATACATCTATCCCACAACGGGGGGGGGCGGGTTCAGGTGGGGAACAGAAGGGTTCTTGCACGGAAGTTCTAGTGAGCGAAGAGAAGGTGCCATGTCATCTTCCTGCTAGCTGGAAATGGGGGCCAAGGCGGCGTTCTTCCAAAATTTTCTCAAAATGGCGGGATCCAATGGAGAAGTGTTCGAACTCCTCCGACGTCGAGAAGCAGGAACAGCCTGGAGAGAACATCCTCTGCCTCATCTGAGAGACGCGAAAGTGCCAGCCAGCATTGAGGTTACTGACGACGGCGTCTGTTGAGAGAAGAAATTAGTCAGACATTAACTCTTTCAGGAGGAAACGCTACATAATATCACTGCAATTTAATTTGTTATTAACTTATTCTTTTTAATATTCTTTCAATTTTTATGTTAATTCTTTGGCTTGTTGAAAGATTTTATAAATTCAATCCTTCCATTTTTTTATTTCCTCCAATTCCAGCTTATTTTTCGTTCTGGTTCGTTTTAAATGTTGATTCAAGGCATGTTTATCTTTAAATTGGCCCCCCCTATCTTCAAAAAACAATTTCACACAAAGATCTTTAAGAAGAAGCCCTCTTTTGTCTCCATTTTAACTATTAGGGTAATCTGAATCATTATAACATGAAACTATTCAGAAGCATTTAACACTTTCAATTTTCGTAAAAGAACCTCCCCTCTCCCCCGCCGCACCCCTACACACATACATAATATTTAGTGGCTATTTTATTTCAAACATTTCAGACTGAAGTTAACTTTGTATGAACTGGTGGCCACACAGAAGTGACTTAGGCTTCATACTGTTGGAGTCCTGCTCATCCCAGAACTTGTCGTTGTTCCTGAAAGCTCACAAGCCAAGGGTGAGGGTGGACTGTTGAAGAGGAGCTATCAAATCTAAACTTATTATGCATCCTTAAATACACCCAGATTTAAATCTTAATGAAAACCTTTGAGGAAAAATGAATACTGAATGGGATGGAGGACGTGAAGGTGTAGATAGCATCTATTAAGACGTTTCTGAGCTATGAAAAGACGACATAGTTGAGGCGTTGTCTTTAAAATTTAAATTTAAAAGTAACGATGCGATGAGAGATCTATAAAGCAAGTAGGTAAGATAGAGGTAAGTAAGCTTAGTGTGGCAAAATTGATAAACTGAGTTCTATTAATTATCGGATAGTGATTTGTGAAGTGTCTAGGAGAGCATTCTATCGAACACAGGATTGGTAACAAAGGCCATCTTAATTAAGAAAGAATGAAATATAAATGACAAGATGAAATCAAAAGACTGAAGTGAAATTAAAGTCAGCTGTAGAGTAATCAAAGCAAATGTACAGACAAAATGACTTTGTTTGATCCTAAAATCAATTGGAAAATTTTCACGTTTACCCAATTTAACGAATTTGAAACATACGGTTTGGTATTGATTTATTAAACATATAATTTCCATTTTTCTTTGTTTATTTACTTTTATTTAGGACAAATTGCTTCAATCGTCCTTTTCTTGATATTATTAACAGATGTCTTAATTAGACTACTTATTTGTCGATTGTCTTTTGCTCGCATTCACCAACAAAACCTAGATCATTTGAGAGGATCCATCTCATTGTTAAGATACAAATATTTAATTTCATTTCTGTCATTGTTCCCTATCTAACATTTTTGCATACCATTCCTCCCTTTCTAACATGCTTCCATACCATTTCTTCCAATATGAGCTACTACCGTATCATCGCATTTAATTATATATTTTGAATTAATTCTATCTTTTTCTCTTTTACAGCGTCACTTATTTTTCTCCTAAAAAAAAGATCGGATCATACGTGATCTCAAACCTGTTAAATAAAATTTAAAAAATAATATACAAACAAACGATATCACATGGTATTTAAATGTCGCGTAAAACATTAGAGTATTTTTAGATCTCTCTATTCCTTCATAATTCGTATAGTATGAGACATTCCTGTCAATCTTTAAATTTATCTACCTATAAATAAGCTTCAATAAAAGGCACAAAAAACAAACAATAAATATTGTTTGAGAAGTAAATTTCTGTCTATTTTCTGCATATTTGAATCAACGTTAAGGTTTTTGGCGTCTGTACAAAGATTTTGAGACACAGAATGAAAAATAACTATTCATTTGTCTCGTTCTGGCAATACATACGAGGAGCAGTCAATAATTCTTGCGAATCGGTAGAGCAAAACAGAGGAACGGGTATGGCTATTTCTGGGGGAGTTAGGACAAGTTATGACAAGTCAAGACCTGCAGCCGCACGCTTCTGCCTCATCTATTTGAGAAGCAGTAGCTGATTTCAGATCGTCACTCACAAATATTTCAAAAATGGAGACGTTTAAGCACCGAGCAGTAAACAATTTTTTGACCAAGGAAGGCAAGAATGTAAAAGAGATCCATGAACGCATGGTTGCAGTGTACACCGACACCGCCCCTTCCTATGCAACCATTCCTCACTGGAATAGGGAGTTCCGCCATGGTCGTAAGTCCCTTGAAGATGACCCCCGTCCAGGACGCCCGTCAGACATGACCAACGAGAACAATGTGGCCCGTGTATAGAGGATGATCCTCAAAAATCGACGGGTGAAGGTCGAAGAAATCGAACGAGAACTTGGAATATCCCATGAAAGTGTTATCAACATCATCCACGACAATTTTTCCGTGACCAAGGTCTGTACCCGTTGGGTCCCTAGATACCTCACGCCCCATGATCGAATTCGACGTCGTGAAAGTCCCCAAGGCAAGAGTTGAACAAGCTGCCGTGCGCGAGTGCGGATACGAGGAGCTCAACCATCTTCCCTACAGTCCAGATCTGGCCCCTAGCGACTACTTTTTATTCCGCCAGCTGAACGCTGCACTGCGTGGACGCCGGTTTGGGGACGATGAAGATGTTCAGCTCACCGTCCAGGAGTGGATTGAACAGCAGTCGAGAGATTTCTGGTTGCCGGGAATTCGAAACCTCAGGCACAAGTGGCGCAGGTGCATTGAAGTCGAGGGTAGTTATATTCAAAAATAATAAACACTTTTCCTCATATCTCGTTTCCTTATATACGAATTGCAAAACTTATTGACCGCCCCTTGTATTTGGCAGAAAGACATAAAATTCTTTCCAGTCTCACATGCATTATTAAGTAGAGATTTCATTATTAAATTCTGATTTTAGCTCCCATCAGCTTCAGAGTAGGTTAATATCTTATCTATAAGCCTAAGTTTATCTATACCATTAAAAGTATGGGAATTAATTATTTTTCTTGATATAGTATTTTTTCATGTATATTACGTTGTGTGTATTTTCTTGTTTAATATTACGCGGCCGGTAATTTAATCACTAAGTTAAAACAGTTCAAATCGCATTAGATGCACAGAAAATTTTCGCTTTCGTTATTGCAGGTGTTTAAAGTGGTATAAAGAGAAATGTATTTAACGATATTTTAAGCTATGCAAGAAAACGGGTGTTGTATTTTAAAGATATAAATTAGTTTGAAGAGGGAAATTAATGAAATGCATTTATTATTACATAGACTACAGATATCGGTAGAAAATCCAAGTTTCAATTGGAAGATTGTTTGATAAAGTCGTCCATAACAACTACCAGAATGCACAGCTTATTGCTTGCATATCTTTCTTATACATTAACAAATATCAAAAAATGAAGAACTTTAAAGAAAAAAGTTATTATATCATTATTCCGGAGATATCTACTAATGTAAATAATATATTTTATGTAAATAAAATAGTATTTGTGTAATCTTTTTCCTCCATTTTTACACATTATATTACATTTATCTGAGGTACTGTTTGCGTAACGCTGGATGTAAGACCAAAGTTTGTATAAGGCTTAAGCTAGGAAAAGCGGTTAGAGTTTTGTGATGTGAGAAAGGGTGAATCCTTGCATCTCGATTTCCTTTGTATATTATTAATATAGAATGGAATATGGCATTTGCGGGAAAGAGGAAATAAAAACAGGATACAGGATATTGACAAAAAATGGAAAGACTATTTAAAAGTCTGGGAAGAGATATCCCATTTCAGCCTGGGCAAGTATAAGTTAGAGCAGTGGAAGAAGACAATAAAATCATAGAAATTAGAAGAAATTCAATCTTATGATTGAATAAAGATTGGATATGATATAAGAATTACTAATTTCCGCTCTGACATTTGAACCTAAAATATCACCATAGATACCATACAGGTACACAATCTAAACTGTTCGAAATGTGAGCTGGCGCTATTCTCTATCTCACCAACTAAAACTTATATAATTCAATAGATTTATTAATCCTTGAAACCAATATATTCTATGTTTGTGGAACTTAATCATATCGAGTTTTTGTTATTTTAAGAAGTGGGGATCTAGACATTGATCAGGGAAGAATTTTATAAATTTCAAACCAGATTCAAAACAAAATGGCAAAGATGTAGACCACGAAAAGAAATAATACCCTAAAAATAACATCATACATTCTTTATTCAATAGTCATGTGATATATTTAAATGAATATAATTCTTTCATCTTCAGGAAACAACTATATGTATAGTATAGTGAATTGAAACAAATAAAGAGAGTTTGATAGGTGGGAAAGAGGGATGGGATTTCATTATCGATAAATTCTCTCATTCACCATAGTCCTTATAAGAGAAGCAGCCAAAATAGAAGCTACAATTCTATTTGCACGCAATTCTCAGGATCATCGAGCAGAAAGGAGACAGATGATGTGCACTTAATCCATTCTATTAGGTTGAGGAATAAGTTCTTGCGGTTTTTTTAATGTTGTGTTGAATTAGGTTTTGTTGACGTGATTTGTGCACATATTAAGAAACAATAATAAATAATGAGAGAAAAATTTGCAAAGGTTAGGCTACGTCTTTTAACAGTGTAGACTATTAGGCTTTTGCTTAGGCTACGTCTTGAAGTTGAGTAATAAGTCATTGCTGTTTATTTAAAAGTTGTGTTTATTTAATGTTTGTTCTGTACCCTCAAAATGGAATGTCAAGTTGAAAAAAAGGCTCATTTTCGACACTTGTTATGATTCATTTTCAATGGAGACGGGAACAATGCAAACGTGGCTAAAGCTCCTCGCGATATTTGTGCTGTGTACGGAGAAAATGCTTTATCAGAAAGGACAGCTCAATGGTCGTTTTCACGTTTCAAAAACGGTCATTTCAATCTTAATGACGAAGAACGTTCTCGTCGCCCCATTAAGTTGGATGAAGATCAATTGAACGACCTTCTTCATGAAAATCCTCGTCAATTGACTAGAGAATTGACTTTGCAATTGGCGTGTGATCAGAAAACTGTAGTGAATCACCTTCATTCGATGGGGAAAGTTCAAAAACTCCGTGCATGGGTTCCGCACGCTTTGAGCGAAAGCAACAAACTCTAACGTTCCACAATTGCCGCTGGTTTGCTTGCTCGTCACAAGGCTACTCGTGGATATAAGGAGAGATTTCTTCACCGCATCATCACTGGCGACGAAGGGTGGTGTATTTATGTCAACATGAAGCATCGAAACAATGGCTGGCCCCAATAAAAAAAACACTCCTGCGATTAAAGTGTGTGTGATGAGATTGTGAAGGCATCATTCTTTATGAGATCCTTGCGAACAACGAGATTGTCAATTCAAAACTCTATGTTCAACAAATATATCGACTCGCCAAAGCTATTCATGAAAAGCGACCTCATCGACTTTATGGAGTCCTTCTGCAACACGACAATGCTCGTCCTCACATTAAAAGTATAAAAAAAGACGCCATCCAAACGCTTAATTGTGAAATCCTGCCGCATCCTCCATATTCGCTAGACTTGGCTCCATCGGAATTCCATCTGTTCCATCTGAACGTTAGGAAGAAATCGTAAATAACAAGGGAGAATAGATTATTGATTAAATTGCCTATTGTTATCAATTATAACTAAAGTTTTTTTAAAATTGATAATGGTAAAGAATAAATTTGATAAAACCGCAAGAACTTATTCCTCAACCCAATACATAAGTTCAAGTCAACCTGGGACAGCGAACTTATCCTACTTCACCCTGCTCACTTTTTTTGAACTCAATTTATATATATATATATATATATATATATATATATATATATATATATATATATATATATATAATAGGACACTTTGGGAGAATTTACAGGACAAGTTTCGTTATCCATAACCATCTTCACCTGTATAATGAGAAGCCTAGACACACAAATACTTTATATATCAGAGGGGAATAGGGAAAGCATGACAGACAAGGAAAGGGGGAACAAAGAAAAGCATAGATTACGGAACTGGTAAATTTGTGATAATTTTGGAAGCAGGATTTTAGCCACGAGAATTTTTAATATCTTTGTTAAATTTAAATGAGCCCTCAGATGTATTGTAATTTTGAAGTGGTTCAATCAATCATGACGCAATTATAGGTCTTTTACAATAATTATCAGAGTTTTAGACTAGTTCGGCATTAAATAATCGATTTGGTAATCACAATTACATTTTTCCTTAACAAAGTAGAAGGGGCACTTACTCTTCTTATACCCCGCTGATTAAAGTTCACAGTTTTCCCTACATAAGATTTATTCCAATTATTACACGGAATAAGATACACTTCAGACTGTTAGTTACATACATGGTTTGCTCTTTGATAAACACTTGTTATATTCCGGAAGAGACAATGAGGAACTCTAATTAGATTCAATATGGATTGAGCACAACCCTCATGAGCTAACCAGGGCTCAAAAGTAAAGTAAGGTCACAACGGGCCCGGGTGGAGTAAGGGTTGGTGAGCTAATGAACTATGTCTAGGTTTTGATTTTGCCACACCCTTGTAATCTGGATTTTCTTATCGCAAATTTTAATGTGTAGAGTAAGTGCATTAGTAAATGAACAAATGAAGGAAATAAAAAAACGGGCCAAAGTAGATAAACACCTGCCCCACCCCATCCATATCCTTTATATCTAATCGAGCAGCAGAAGGCTGCTGCTCTTGTTTCTCTCTGCTATATTGGCCCTTCATACCCAAGCAACGTAACGACCCTTAACTCATTTTCGCGTCATAGTTCATCACCAGGTAGATAGCTTCAAGTGGTTGGAAGGTGGTGAACAACAGTAACAATAGCTCCGTTTTTATATAAAGGGTTTGATCAGATCAAAATGATCTCCATTTTAAAGTTTCCTCATTAGCATCTAAGTTTGGATAGCAAATGGCCAATATATAAAGTAAATATATTAAACCCCAATTTATTAAGTAATTTTTACTTAATCATCTTATTTAAAAGCTCCAATTTATAAAATTCCTCCGATGAATTTGATCAAATTTGGTATTTTTTGATAGAATATGCTAGAGTTTGAAGATGAAAGGCAAACGGGAAGAAGCCACAACTGATTTATCATCTAAATGGAATAAAAAATTGTTGATCAATTAATTATTTATTTAAGAAGCACAAAAATAACTGGTACAAGGTCTTCAAGCTTTTAAAAAACTGTTGTTCAGTCTGGAATAGTTAAGGAATCTAATTCCATCTTTGCACAGGTATAATATACTTTATTTTCGTTCAGTTAAGAACTAGCTTCTGCCAAATTTATAAATTTGACTGCTGACTAACTTGTTAATTATATAAATTAAAATCGGTTTGTAGCAGAATGAGGTCAAATAGCGGCCACGTGCCCTCCTGTACCCACGTGGATCCGGAGATCACCTCATGGAGCTGGTGAAAGCATGGGAACCTATGCGAGGAGGCGGCTGATGCTGTTATCACTCGTCCCAGCTGTATTTGCCTTGGGACCATTGTCATCTCCCCTCCCCCCTCCTCACGTGGCCACATCTCCGCGAGCATGCGTGCCTCTCTAATCAAAGATTGGAATCCATTGGACATTCCAACGAGCGTTATCAAGACTCCCCCTTCCCCCGAAGGAGTCGCTGACTTTTTACCAAGATCGCGCGCGCCTCCTTTCCAGGCGCCTATATAACGCTTCGCCTGAGTTTAGAGAGCAGCACACTCACACTTCCACCTACTCCGACGAACGAGTTAAACGACGCTCTTCCCTACCCCCCTCCTTCAGCGGCGATTCCGATCAAGTGAACGCTAAATCGATCCGTGAACTCTGCCGTAGTCAATCAGCAAATTTCAACATCAGTGAACTCTGCCCTAGTCAATTGGCAAGACTGACAAGAATTCCAAAACCTAAAGACGACTAGTGCTCTCTTAGATGAAGCTGGATGTAAACCAACTTCTTCCTTCATCGTACCCCACTGGCCCCATTTTGGCAACGAGCTCATAAGGGAATCATAACAGTTGCCGCCTGCAGATTGATCTTAAATGGCTTATCCAATTGCTCCATTATTTGTGCGAACGCCCCAGTTTAAAATCCCTCTTTAAATCGCTAACTGTATCTGACTTCTTTAATCCATTAATCAACCTACTTGATCGCGTGTGGATCTTTAACCACGTTTGGGCGACCATTCCATTTAAACCCAATTTCTATGTAAATATATATATCCTTTTTTTGTTGTTAGTAAAGTTATATTTTCGTCGCTGTCTTTCTTTTGCAATCCCAACGCGTACCAATTACCTTTTAATCTTTGGCCAACTTGCACTCTAAAATATTTGTTAAAAAGGACCCCGCAAAGTAAGAATAAACCATCCCCCCCCTGGACTCTTATCAATTTCCCCTTTCACTCTCGGTCTTCAACCAACTTTGGGCAAATCTCCCAAAATCACCCACGTAGAGTATATATAAATATATCGTCTGGCTATTCTACGACACGGTTACTCTGAAGAAACTAGCAAAGTTAATTATTCAATTAGTGTTTGTAATCAAATATGGTAGGGTCACAATTAGCAGCCAATTGTATTCAATCGTGCTTTGATAGTTCACTTCGTCCTAATAGTTTGTTTATATTCATTTGTTTATGTTTTATATGTATGGTGTTTTGCTGAGTTAAAAATATATTACCTTTGTTTTTGGCAATAGCATAAATTAATATTTTGAGAGAATTTCTTAGTTTTATATTTGGTCTTTATGGCGATATGTCTAGTTCAGCCAATTCCTATTTTGTAGAGATATAAGTATGCAATATACTGACTTTAGAAGTCTTTTGAACAACGTGTTTTTCTAGTGTGAATGCTTTTATCTTTTGTAACCAGAGACTAAAAATATTCTCACATCAAGGCATTATAAAATTTTCTTTGTTATTTTTACTCCAGTGTTGCGAAGATTTAATTGAATCTCTCACTATGTTCCTCACTGACATTATCACACTAGTATTCACGAAATAAAACTAAATGCAAATGCAAAAACTGCCCTTTCACGAACACACGACAGCACAAGTCCGTGAAGTTCTCAATAGGGTTTGTTACGAGCTGCCTTTAGTTAAGATCTTTGTGATTTACAAAGATTCCATGAACCAACGAAATGCAAACTCTGCTTATTTCGAATTTGGTCATCGTTCTTTCAAGTTTCTCAGAATTCAAAGTTGCGTTTACTTGTCGTCCAACAAATATACCAGCTTTGATTCCAGTCCCAATAAGCTATGGAAACATGAGACGGAATTTTTGAAAAGGCTTCTCCTTTAAAATTTACGACCTTCACAAAATGATTTATTAAACAATACTTTATTAGAAGTTGGGATAATAAAGCCTTGACAGGCTCCTCAAGATGCTAGAAATCAGGACTATTTTGTGTATCAACCTTGATAGGCAAGCAAGAAGGCATCAAGGTTGTCGTCCCAATAAACATACAAGATAGATTCAGCATAGTTTAATTTGTCAAGAAGCTGTCTAATTTGATCGTTTTGTTCTTTCCTCGGTATGGAGTATGCAGGAATAAAAGATGGAAATTCGTTTCCTTTGTGTTGTATCATCTGTCATACAGAACTAGCACTCATGCTATTTCTATACTATTTCTATACTATGTTAATAATAAAAGGCATGGCCCATCTCGAATACCTTAACCATCCTTCTAGAGAAGATTGACATACATACATCGTATGAGGGGTCCTTGGATTTTTTAGGTCCCTCATGGGCATTCTAATGTAGTCTTTATTCGATCCAATATTTACAACAATTTACGATTCTATGTTACCCATGATTTGTCCCATCATAATATCCATATACATATGAGGTATTGAAAGAATATTTAGATCTTTGATTAGCCAAACTAAAGAAGGATCAAATTATATCCTAGGAAAGAATCTGAAAAAGAAAAAATACAGACAAATTGTTAAATAAATAAAACATCCTAAAGTGAATTTTTTAATAATATAAAAAACAATGTATTTCTGTAACAAGTAATAGAGAAACAATAATAACATTTAAGGAATCTGAGAAGAGAGGTTATTAATAAAACTTTTCGCTACCATCTTAATCGAATTAGGGTAATGCATAATGATTTATAGAGAGTTTATATCCCACAACAAATTGGCCACCTGCCGGATCCAGGGCAACACCAACTTAGCACTTAATGCAGCCAACCAGAAAAATTAACGTTGCATTTGGTCACCATCTTCGTCAAAGAAATAAGAGCCTCTCTTGTCCTCCATTTAAACTTTCTTTTAATCTCTGTTTGGCATTTTCTCAATTTAGAACCATAAACACTCAAATCTTCCCTATCCTTGGTTGATAAAAATTTTTCGTACAATCTACGGAAATCCGCTCGATTTACCTGTACATTGATGCAGACACACACGTAGAGGGGTGATCTTCCTTCCCCTCAAACTCCTCGATTTTTTTTTGCTTCTATGACTCTTTAGCTCAATTATTCCTTTCGTTTATTAAATTCACCCTGATTTTGGTTTGTCTATATTTTGTGTGTAATTCCCATTGTCTGGTAAGTTAATGGATAGGTTTTTTTGGATCATTTGTATATGAACCCTTTTTATATAATTAATTTTATAAGGTGAGTCTGATCTCTGAATATCTCCGGTGTACAGATACGTACACGATGGCTATGCACCCAAAGAAGTCATGGGGCGAAATTGCATAAGACTATATCATAATTTTTTGTGGGAATTTTGTTTATTTTTATTTTTTATAGTAACGGGTTCTACTAGAGACTACCACCAAGCCCATAACTGCTAAAATACGAGATTATCCTATCATTACGCTATATTAATAAAAGAAAAATAAAAGAAAATAAAAAAAGAAAACGTCCTAAATAATACACCAAAAAAAAAACAGAAGAAAACAGGCCCTCAGTTTCACGCTAGGGTCTTTAGAATTAAAACTTTATTTACTTTTTCAAGTGTAGATAAGGGAAAGCGAATAGGATTTGAATGAAATAAAGTGAGTAACAGTTAAAGAAGGGTTGGTTTATCTTGTAAAAGACTACTGTTCACCGTTGACTACCATAACATTGATACCAAACTAAAATATCAAGTATCTATTTAGTTTTCAACGGATTTCATAGTATAACTCCAAACGGATATTTATTTCGTGTATCAAAACTTCTGCTAAAATTCATTAATAAATGAGCCAACGAATGCGATAAATTAGAATTTGAATTAAACCCTTACACCACATCCTCCTCCTACCGGTCTCCCGCACTGAGCCTATCCTTCCCTTCAAGAAACCCTCGTTTTCGATCTATTCCATTTGTGTTTTGTGACTTGTAGTCGTCTGTACTACATAGATGAATGTGTTGCATGGTTTAATGTGCATTCTTAAACGTGCTGCTAACATGTGGAATGATCTACCTCCATTATTCGATTCTTGCCCTCCCTTGTTGCTTTTTAGCGTGACTTAAAAGCAGCGTCATACCTCAGAGCTTTTCTTACTCGTTCCATGGGCCCTCTGTTACAGAAACCTTGCCATTATTATTACTTTCAAACCTTAATAATTATAAATCAAATTAATTAACCTATAACCTTGAATACACTGCAAAAAACGAGAATAAGGAGGCTCGCAGAGGCCGAGAATAAAATCAAATTTCCTAATAAGAAGTCGCCACCAGGTTTCCGATTTTTAGCCTACAGTATGATTGGATTTTCATCCTTCCCGAGGCGTTCTTATGCATTATTAAATTCCTACGAGAGCTTTAGTATTGCATTAAATGATTTGTTATTAAATTTTATCATCTACATGAGTGGAGATGATGAGGCGCTTACAAGACCTCCGTCCTTTAACTTGACATCCCTCTTCGGGCCTCTTAAAGAGCTGAGATTGCTTTTACCTTTAGACAATCGTGGTTCAGCAGTAACGAGCACGCTCCTCATGGGATACCGCCATGTATAAGAAGGAGGATAAAAGATATATGAATGCAAGATGTAATAATAAATGTGCGTGCGAAAGGGCAGATGCTCGCTTAAAATATAAGATGATGACACTGGGCTATACATTTTTTGTTGCTGGCCAGTGTCTTATTTTCCAACTCCTTTGATTGCAAAATAATATAAGATACTCATTATTTCTTTTAAAATTTGCTCTTGTGACTTATATAATGAAATATTTACTAAAATTGGCAATTTTCTGTTTTTTAATAATTGTAGGACTAAAAAAAACAGTTAAATGTATATAATTTTATTGAAACTTACACAAGAAATGTATAAAAACAAGTAATAAAAGTAGGATGTGAACCGTTCTACTCGATTTCCACGTGTAATGTAAATCGCTTTTCCGTAGAAGCTCCCAAATGTAGTCGACCATCATAGTTTTATTGTATAATCCTTGGTATTTATGTTCAAAGTCTAGTATATCTTGATGGAACCACTATCATGATAATCTGAGTATAATCCTATGCACTTGTCAAGATGGCATGAAGGATGTACACCTTCAGGGACATCCTGCAGACCATTTGGCCATAGCTTTTCACTAAATTTTCAACAAGTTTCACATAATTTTCAGCATGTGGTTGTCTTAAATACCTTGATACACTGAATCAATTCTCTTCAAAGTTTCTTTCCCTTTTTTGGTAGGCTTTGCTTGGAATACTGAACACTATAAATTTCCTGATTCGAGATACAACAAAGAACCAGCTTTCACCGTTGCCTCATAGATTTTGGCAAAGAATTCTTAGAGGTAATTGATGGCTGCGTACTCTTTGTTAAGAGCTCTAAATAAACTGTTTAATGAAACATAGTTTTAAATGCAATGAAAGGAACATAACCTTTTGAGGGTATCTCAATTCACTTTGGTTAACATTTAGCTGTTCAACGGAGAAATCAGTCCATTTTGGATATTGCTTCTTGAGGTAATGTTTTGTGGTATCTCTACTATTCCAAAAAAAGAGGAGACATGGAAACTGGCTAAACCCTGCCTCGAGACCCATAAAAATTGCTACCATTTTCAAGTCTCTAATTACTTCCCTGCCGTAACCTGAACAATTCAAAGTTAGGAGCTTGAAACTGTTTTAGTCCTCCTTGCGATATAATGAATGAGTCAAGTGAAGGAATGGATGCTTATTCCAATTATCGAGAAGTACCGCCTTATACTTCTTGAAAAGCTGTCAATAAAGAGATTACATTCATTTCGATTACAAGTTATTCCAATTACATCAAACAAACCAGATACATCATTGCAGTAGCATAGCTCAGCTTGATAAGTATAGAGTCTTGAGAAATTTTTATGACGTTTCACTCTTGTCACTCTTAGATTTTTATATAGCAAACTCCACTCTTTGGGCATAGAAATCAAAAAGTCAGCATTAACAAGGTCATTGAGGTTTCTTTGCCTTAGATAGTGTTGTTTCCTCTCAAGCGCCATATCTCTGACACTGTAGTCTACATCTTCCCTGATTTTTTCCGCTTCTGAATTGTAGCTTTCTCCTGAGGGTGGCCGTTCATTTCTGGAGCAATAGGTACGGGAAGATCACCACTCTGCTGTGCGGTTGCTAAATGGGATGGAAGAGCATGTTCATATTTACCATTTCAACGTTCACCACGCAGAAGTAGCAGTTGCTTGAGTCCTTATTGGGTTCACGCCAAATCCTGGGAATGTAAAACATCATGGCTCTTCCTTCCCTTCTATATCCTCTTTTAGAAGTAAAGAAAATATAATTTATTACACATTTAACTAGCATCAAACATAATAGGTTAAATCCCTCGTGACATTAAATAATTTTCTCTTACCAATCAACAATTTTATACCGTCCAAAGTTTTTTTGCAGTGTATAAAAGAAAAATGCGGTGCTCATGGTTTGTCTGGGTCGCCAACTGAGATATGCCAAATTATTCCTTGTAATCTTCACATATTTTCATATATGCTGTTACAGATATAACAGAATTCATCGTCCTAATGTCATTTATTTTCTGATGTGTACACTATAGTAGCTAGAGCTGAAATGTTAGCAGCTCTGTGAATCCTTGCATAAATATTTCTGATATAATATTAAAGAATATTGCAGAAGGTTCTAGAAGTTTATTGAAACTTTATAAATTTTACTAAGTTCTAGAAATTTATCATTATATTTAGATGGTTTCGATACTTTCCTGAACACTAAATATTATTTAACAACATTTCAAATTTTTCAGAAAAAAAGATTTATACTTTTCTACCATGCTTTGAAAAAATTAAAACCTACACCCTTTTATATACGAGGGGTGGTCAATAAGTTTTGCGAATCGGTAGGGCAAAACAGAGAAAGGGGGATGGCTGCTTGTGGGGGTGTTATGAAAGGTTATGACAAGTCAGGACCTGCAGCCACACGCTCCTGCCTCGTCTATTTAAGAACAGTAGCTGATCGCAGATCATCAGTCACAAATTTTTGAACAATGGAGAAGGTTGAGCACCGTGCAGTGATCAAATTTTTTACCAAGGAAAGCAAAAATGCAAAAGAGATTCATGAACGCATATTGCAGTGTACACCGACACCGCTTAGTCCTATGCAACCATTGCTCGCTGGAATAGGGAGTTCCGCGATGGTAGTGAGTCCCTTGAAGATGACCCCCATCCAGGTAGCCCGTCAGAAGTGACCAACGAGGACAATATGGCCCGTGTGGAGAGGATGATCCTCGAAAATCGACGGGTGAAGGTCGAAGAAATCGAGCGAGAACTTGGAATATCACATGGAAGTGTTATCAACATCATCCACAACAATCTGCCATGACCAAGGTCTCTTCCCGTTGGGTCCCTTGAAACCTCACACCCCATGATTGACTTTAACGTCGTCAAAGTCTACAAGGCCAGAGTTGCACAAGCTGCCGTGCGCGAGTACGTATTCGAGGGGCTCAACCATCCCCCCTACAGTCCAGATCTGGCCCCTAGCGACTACTTTTTATTCCGCCAGCTGAACGCTGCACTGCGTGGACGCCAGTTTGGGGACGATGAAGATGTCCAGCTCACCGTCTAGGAGTGGATTGAACAGCAGTCGGGACACTTCTGGTTGTCGGCAATTCGAAGCCTGAGGCACAAGTGGCGCAAGTGCATTGAAGTCGAGGGTAGTTATATTGAATAATAATAAAACACTTTTCCTCATATCTCGTTTCCTCATATCCGAATTGAAAAAGTTTTTGACCGCCCCTCGTATTCTCAGCAATATTCTGCAAATGGGCAAATTTAGAAATTGAGTCCACTACAAAGCAAGGTTCTGGGATCAAAATTAACTTTTTTCATTTAGTATAGTTACAAACAATTAGCGAAAAACACTTTTAACACAGGAACAAAAAAAAAGTTAAATTTTGTTACATATGTAAAAATATACTTTTAAGGCCCATGGAAAGTAAAAATGTTAACACAAACCGGAAAAACGCTAAGGAAATGATTACGTGTACTATTGAAGCTTAATAAAGAAAATGAAAAATTTGGAAAAAGACTTATAGTGCAAACTATTTTAACCGTTATATGAAAATGAGTAAAAAGGTTGAATTTGAACCTGTGTCATAAAGCGCTCATCGCCAGAGCTACCATACTCAACTCCCAAAAAGGTTAATTCAAGAAGCCTTTTGAATAACGAAGTGTAGATTTTTATCCAATGGTGGACAAGACAAATGTTTTTCTAGTAGGAGTAAGCACGGGCTTTTTTGTTTATAATAATTGAAAATCACATGACACCATGATATATAAATAATAAAAATATTTCCCATGAACATATGGGAACATATGGTTTCCCAGTTATAGGCTAATAAAACACATAATAATCAAAATTCCTTTTTCTCCCACAGGTGGCGACTTTCAGCACAGATTCCTTTGAAATCGATCAAGTTGTTGGCTGGATAGTAGTGCATCGTGAGTGGAATGGTACTCAAACCAAGAGAGAGCAGATATGCACTTCGTGTATAGTTAGATTAAGTTAGACTATAGCCTAACTTAACCATACACGAAGTGCTTATCTGCTCTCTCTTGGTTTGAGTACATGTCTAATCACGATGCACCACGATCAAGCCAACTACTTGATCGAGCTCAACGGAATCCTATGCTGAAAGACACAACCTGTGAGGGAAAAAGGAATTCTGATTAGTATGTGTTTTAGTGGCCTATAACTAGGAAACCAGGCATTTCCGGACATATGTTCATGGGAACTATTATTATTATTTAGACATAGGGAACATAATCCCGAAGTTATGCTATCTATTTTTTGAATACCCTGTATATCACGGTGACATCTGATTTTCAAGTATTATATGGAAGAATATTTAAGAGAGAAACGTCTGACAGAGGCAAAAGTAGATGAGATCGTATTATAGGTGTGAATGGAAGAGGTTTCTAAGAGATATTGCTTGGTGACTTCTCACTAATGAAAAACTCTTATTATGCGCGATGAAACGGCACATTACACCTCATCGCTATGAATGATCAATGACGCAAATTAAAGGATAGAAGCTCTGGGCCAATATGGCACTCTTAGAGGAAACATTGCGAGACAATAATAGAAAGGAGTTAAGGAAGAAAATCCTGGGCACTTTTTTCTAGGGTCAATTCGGGCACTAATTACAGGAATTTGCCCAAGACTACAAAAAGCAAAAGGGGAAATTTACTGCTCTCCAGCTGATGAAAACAAATAGGTTACTATGATTCATTGTTACACAATGAAGTAAATGAATGAATTGAATATTTAGAATTACAAAGGAATGAAAGGTCGGTGTTTAAGATTCAACAATAATGGAATATAAGATTTTGCACTGCGTACTATTATTAACTAGATTACCAGCGAAAGAATTTGGATTCTTATAATATACACTGATTATCACCGGATGGAAAAATATCGCTCTCTAGGGACAAAATGATCCCCGTTCCCTTACCAAAGGAAATCATCTGAGTGAGAGATTCGCCAAGACCATTGGTTTGCTCTCTCTCACTCTCTTTCTACCAAGCGTTTTCCGTAAGACGTTGCTGGAGTCTTATTCTTTTGCCGAGGCTATCGTAGTAGTTCATAAAAATGTTAGAATTCAGTTAATCATTAATTAGTAACCTTTTCGTGAAATCTGTGCTTAAATATTTTGTCTTTTTCATGTTTAGGAGATTGGTCCTTTTCCCCTAATTGGATAAGTGTTTACGTGAGAATGGGAATTTTGGCAGAAATAGAGGAACTAAGAAGGCTGCGCTCATAATGATATAAATGTAATGCATTTCAGGCGCAAATAAACCTCTATTATTAATATTATAAGCCCGTACTCTTACCCAAATAGCTGATTAGCCGATAGCGCGAGTGTTCTTCTCATTGAGATTAACTTACATACCGGTAAAAGATGCTACTCTAAATGATTATTTAGTGTACGCGTTGTTGGGTGCGAAGTAAGAATTTTAACGTATTATATTCGTTTTGAGAGCAAAGTCTCTCCACCTTTCTAGATTGTTTAACAGGAATTTACGAGTATTTATCGTTAAGGGGTAGACATTTATTAACTCATTTATGCACTAGTAAAATTTCAAATATTAAAGGTTGTTTTTATTAATATTCGCTCATTTAATGAATATAATTATATTTTACACCATTTTTTATATATATTTGCATATATACGGAATGTCAAAAAAGATTAATCAAGTTAATAATATTTCAGTGGCTAGCACAGTCTAAAAATCAAGGTAGGGCTGAAATTGTCACGGCAGAATATAAATTGCAGCTGTTCATCAAAATGGTACACCACATTGGTACTAATTGATTTAAAGTTCTTCACTGCCCTTTTTTCCTTTATAGGATGGGTAGGACGTCCCCAACCTCATAGCCACCTCGCTGCCAGGTCAAAACTACCTTTGCGGAGATAAGTTAAGGAGAAAATGGAGTTAACTACAATGCCAGATATTGAGATATTGAAGACGAGGATAAGAGATTTATTTCATCACGCAAATGAACGAAGAGACGTTGGATCCCTCATGAAGACCAATACTGATTAGATGATCTCCATGTGACATACGACGCTCATATGGAAGAGTACCAGCATTATAAGCAGTGCAAAATACTTATTATATCTGAATTTACCAGTCTCTCTCCTACTTCCTTATTAGTGATTGCTTGTCTAAGAGGTGGGGTTTGTTTTTTTTTTAATTATATATACCCTTATTATATTATTTTCACTTGTAGTTATCTTTGAGAATGACCTGAATAAAGTTCGAAAGTATTTGGAAGCACCTTTTCATTTTTCTTGCGGGACATTGCATTCATATATACATGTATATGTTTCTAGCAAACCGAAAGAAACAGAAAAATGGATAATTTTTCTTCGGAAAAAGTTATTTCCTAATTCGCAAAAAGTCCGTACAGGGCCGTGGTGGGATTCGAACCAAACACACTAAGGTAGCGAGCAACCGCCCTGATCTCAATTATACCGCCCCTGAGACCACTCGACTACGCGGAAGACAAAACTCTTCCTAATAAACAAAGCTTCTAACGCACGCTTCGCAAGGTTGATCAGGACTATGAAAGACAAAGAAATTGCTTTGGAAATCAAAGAACAAAGGATAATTGAGGTAAACACGCGGCAAATATACAAGATATAATTCTTTCATGAGCGCGAAAGGGGCAGTTTAATGTCATCAAAGCGGTTGCTCGCTACTTCAGTGTGTTTGGTTCGAATCCGCCCCCTGTACGGAATTTTGGGGAATTAGGAAATAACTTTTGCCGAAGAAAAATTATTCGTTTTAGTGTTTCTTGCCGTTTGCTGGATTCATTTCATCATTCTTTCGCGCTCACGAAAGATTTATATATATATATATATATATATATATATATATATATATATATATATATATATATATATATATATATATATATATATATATATATATATATATATATATATATATATATATATATATATATATATATATATATATATATATATATATATATATATATATATATATATTTAGTGCTCAGTCTATCGAAAGCCTACAAATTCAAATGCTTACATACATTTTTTCTAACTACATGACAAATCTGGGATATCTGTTATTTCTTCCCTCTTTCTCCGAGCCTATAGAACGTACAACCCAATCTTCCTTCAAGATGAAATTAACCACCTTATCTGCAAATTTATTGTACTAAAATATCCAATTCACCTCATAAATAGATGCCATTCCAAAGCACGAAAAATCTTCTATGCTACGTATACACGACGAACGGACGATTTATAAAAAAATGTATTAGTTTCCCATATGCTCTAGCCTTGGTTCCTCTAAAATGATATGCGAACGGAAATAACATAAATTTCACATTTAAATATTCTAATACCATTCGAAAATCATTAACTAGACTGCGCCCAATGATCTCGATGCTGGAGTTAACAGTATACCATGCTATAATTGCAAATTAACATAAATCGTTGAGTCAGGCCACTTTAATAAGAGGATGAAAGAATATATACCTGATATCAGAAGGTGTACGAACTCTTTAAGTCTATTTACGCACATGCAAAAGCATGAACATAGAATTGATTTTAAGCATGCAAAAATCATTTATAAATCAAACAATTATATTGAGAGGAGAATTGCGGAATCCATCATCATCAACAAAGTTGATAATTTCAATTTATTTGAAGGGCAATAAAAATTTAACAAATATATAACGAATAGAGTCGCCAATCGTATATATAAGCCCTTGGACGCAATGCGTCTCGGGGATTAGCAACTCTTCAGATTGTTTCCGGTTCTACTTCATTTTGTTTAGGATGTCTCTTAACTCATATATATATATATATATATATATATATATATATATATATACTGTGCTCCTTGCTTAGTTTCTTGATTATTAGTTGAAAATGGCATCTTGCCGAAACTATTCCGATAGTTTGATAGTTATAAATGCAATCTTGATTCAAATATTGTGGTTTACCATTATCTTTCACATATATATATATATATATATATATATATATATATATATATATATATATATATATATATACATATATATACATATATATATATATATAAATATATATATATATAGAATGATGAAATAAATCCCGCATACTGCAAAAAAGAGAAAATGGAATAATTTTTTTCTTCGGAAAAAGTTATTTCCTAATCCCCCCCAAATCCGTACTGGGGTGGTATTCAAACCTAGCACACGGAGGCGTCGAGCAACCACTTTGATCTCAATTAAACCGAGCCTTAGACTACTTGGCTACGCGGAAGCCACCCAAATCTTCCGATAGACAAGCTTTTAAGGCACGCTTCGTAAGGTCGATCGGCTCTATGAAAGAGAGAGAAATTAATTGGGAATTCAAAGGAGAAAGGAGCAATTGAAGAAAACACGCGGTGAATATACAATGTATATCTTCCATGAACGCTCGTGAGAGATATACATATATATATATATATATATATATATATATATATATATATATATATATATATACATCACGTCACTTACAAACATCAAGATTAACTGTTTTCTTGACAAATTCCAGTAAATTTTATCCAGATTATTACGTTTCTGTCTCAGTGGTATGCTCATCGTTTGATTTAGATGAATCTATTTCATTATAGGAAATTTCTTCTAATTTTATGGTGTTTTTCAAATTACCTGGTATGGAAATTAGACTGTAAGCAGATGAGTGGTATTAAATTAAAATAAAGCGTCAACCTTGTAAATAGATGAGCCGAAAGAAAGATTACTCTTTTTTACTCAAAATATTGCCTCACGTTATGACAAAATTTTCTTTCTGTCATCCTTAGTTTACCATTTTTAGATAGATACCTTTCCCTTTTAACACTAGAAATACCAAGTTGTCAATTTTAACCATTTTCATTTTTATATTGCATAACCTACTAAAATGCTATTTCTATAAGGGGTTGAGATAGACAATGTAGAGAAGGTGTATACGTTAGAGAGATGGTAGGTATAAATAATGTCTAAGCAGATGTGAAGGATAATTTATCAATATGTGGTGAAAGAGAAAATGAATTGAGTGATGAGCATTATGTTGTTTTGTACCAAGCTGCCCGAGAAACACTTTCGTTTCTCAAGATTCGCCTTAAATGATAATAAATGATTCAAGAAAATTTTTAATATTTGGAAATGTCAAGTATACCCTTGGCCATTTACAGATTATATATATATATATATATATATATATATATATATATATATATATATATATATATATATTAATGATGGAGTCGTTCCTTGGGAACCTTATTCATAGCATGAATATGAAGACATATGCGATGGTTTTGAACATTTAATTTTCCGGACGTTTCGGTCATTGGCGATGACCATCATCAGCGAATTCTAAATACCAAAAATTATTTTTATAAGAATAACTAAACACAGCAATAAAAACATTACAGGAGTTAAAAATGATAACCGAAAGCAAGAAGTTAAAATGAAATATATAATCTTAAACAGTTGAAAGCAAATTGGTGAAAATCTATTAATAAGAAATTGATGTAATATCTTAAAAAATAACTGCGCCGGAAGCTCCTTCTTCTGAATAAAAATAAGGTCATAAAAAGCAAGGAAAGCAGAAACAGTACCCCACCGACGAGAGAGCCTAATGAGATGCGTATATTGGTACTGGAAAATGTTCTTGTGGTAAAATCTCTACGATCACGGTGGCCAATTATAACGCTTGTGATGTTCAAACCATTTGATTTCCCTGAAAATGGCAAAGGCGGAGGATTTTAGCGAGGCGCTGTGGGGCTTTTGCCTTTGTCCTACATTTCAAGGATCGATGTTTTATATGTAGAGTGCACAATGAGATGACAGAAAGTTATGTTAAGGCATGAATAGACAATATAAATGAAGTTATTTCAGGAATAGTTTAATGTCCCACAGAATATATATTTTACAGTTAATGATTTGATTTAAATCATTACGCACAATGAAGTATTAGTGCAACAATTTTCTGGTCAAGTAAATCTTTAGATCTTGCCTACCTATATCTTGCAACTCTTAATTCCGTTGTTCTTCCCTCATATCTTAAACAGGAAACGCAATGCATATCTTTTTCATAGGGTATATAAAACCTGCCAATTCGTAAGGTAAAGACACGGCGAATTGTTTGCTTCTGCCTAAACTTTAATTAATGCGGTGGCCTAAATGCATTTTGTGGGTACGCAAAGAGAGTTTGGTCTGCTATACCCATCCCCGCATGCGGCCCAATGGTTTGATCGGTCTGGTAATCCAAACTACAAAGAAACAGGGAGGAGGGGAGGTAGGGTCAATTGATGAACCAATACCATCTAAGGTAATAGAGAGATATGTAGAGAAAGTGACAAAGATGAAGTAAGTCAACATGTGTGATAGAAATATACCCTTGACCAAAATGTATAAAGCACTCCTCATAGAATCACATATTAAGTGTATTGAAAAAACATTTTAGAACTTATTAAATTACACTAGGCTACAAATTTTACAGACATGTGAATAAGTGTTTCTAATTAGTTCGAGGGCGCTGAATCCGAATTTGAAAACCAAAATTCTCTATCACGTCTAGATTTTGTGTAATGACCCTCCTTCCTTTTCGCTATTTGTTCCGATTAATAAAAAAAAAATCTTTTTATTTTGTATTTTTTACATTTTTAACTAAAAATATTTTAAAAGTGGGGGACCTTCCTTCTTTATTCTGGCTTAGGACAGACAGTGTACATCACTGGTAAAGTTACCCCCCCCCCCCTTCCCTCCCGAGTTATGAAGATTTTATTGTATTAATTAAGTTATGCACTTAAAGTTTAAAGAAACTTTGCTGTAACCTTCTCGTTTTTATTTTGTGAGTCATCAACGTTTTTTGGGCTAAAGCTTAGCAATGAACCCCCATCATATTTGGATTAAATTTAACTTGGTACCTCGTCTCCATAACCAAAATTGTTGATCAAACGTTCACCATGTTTAACATTAACCGCTCCCAGATTTTCAGCAAAAATATCGAGATGAGAATGCAGAAAATGAATTTTCATATGCTTCAGGCATATTGTTTACAATTTTTCGGTAATTTGGAGATTTAAAAATGCCGAGAAAGTTTTCAGTGAGTTCCCCAAAGGAATATCCATGCTTTGCGTTCCTTTTCATTGAGACACAAAGTGAAGGAATCATCAGAAACTACTCTACGAATTTGTGGTCCACTGACTGAAAACTCCAGCTTCTATTTTTGCATCAGTTAATGATCCTTGGAATTTGTTTTTCAAATATTGAAAGCCTTCACTTCTTTGATTCATACCCTTTAAAATCTTTTTCATAAACCTTAATTTAATGTGAAGAGGTGGAAGATCAACTTTTTGGATCTACTAGAGTAGCATGCTTAACATTATGTTTGCCAACAATGTTAGGCAGAAATAACAATCATCAAAGTGATTTGAGGGCTCACACCACATCATGGGAACAGAAAATGGCATTGCCTTCCTTTTCCCATTTAACCAAGCTGTCAACATTGTGTTACATTGCGGGCAGCAGCAAATATGAGGGGCCCAATCTTTATCCTGGTCCCCTAATATGCATCCAAAATAGTATATGTAGGCTTGCTTCATCGTTACTAATGTTTCTATTTTTCTCCGTTGTACCAATGATGTGAATTTCTCACAAAGATAACAAAATATCTTGGGGCTGCTTACACATCCGCATCTAGAACTTGAAGCCATGACAAGATTTCAAATACTAACTTGAGCAAGCAAACGATACACAATGTGAAATCCTTTTCATAAGGTACTTATCAGAGCAAAATTTTGATGAATGTGTATTCTTCTTCACCAGTTACCAGTTATCAGTAGCATAAAAGTGATCACAAATAAGTATGTATTAATCTTAAAATCTGAAAAAATCTGAAAAAAAACCCAGTAATTAGAATTCAATGATATTTGAGCTTCAATATAGTCTAGATTATATATATTAAAAATATTACTATATATTTAATATAAATATTATATATTAATATATATTATTATATATACATGTTAAATATATTATAAAAGGCATATTGGCACAATATTGAGCAAAAATATGAAATGCCTCGAAAAGGAAAATTCAAATTACACAAAAACTAAAGAAAGATTTGTAATCAGAGCCTAAAACTCATATAGAATTACTTATTTTCGGCTCTGTCTTGTCCCTAGTGAATTATTGCAAAAGACCTCTTCTTGGAATAACATTGGTCAGGACAAACAATGTCTCAAATAGTAAGGAGTGGGGGGTTAAAACCGCTACCTGCATCAAAACCCTAACTAGGGGGTACAAATTCTTTAAACACTTTAATTTGTGATTTAATATAATTAGATATGATAGGATCTAGGCTAAACTATCCAGGGCTAATATTAAAATTTGGGAAAGTATTACTAGAGATACACTTCCAAATCTTTCTTTAAATGTAGTTTGTACATTTAATAATAGGTTTAGCACTATTCCAATTAATAGTATAATTCTGACTATAGATATGCAAAAACAATGCAGATTGTTGACAAAGACTACGAACATTAGTTTGGTTCTGTTTAACTCTAACGTTCAATTCTTTACCTGTCTGCCATAATAGCATTTTTCACAATTATTTCAACCAATAGAATATACAATGCCTGGTTTAAGGGGTGATTCTTTTATGAGAAGGCGATGGATAGTGTTTTCATATTTAAAAATATAATTTATGTTCAAAAGTTTTAGTAAACGAGGTAATTGAGTGAAAATTTGGTTAAAAGGTAAAACTAATACATTCTTGGCATGAAATTTGGGGATGTTACGATTAGCTTGATAAAATGAATGCTTAGCAGAATTATAACAATTTTTAAGTACGTAGAAAGGGTAACACAAATATAAATCTATATTATATGTCCTATCAACCTGTTTTTTCCAAATATTCGGGTGAAACAATTCTAATGCCACGGAGAAACATGGAAGAGAAAACACTTTTTTAAAACTAATATGGTCATCGGAATAGAAATGGATGTATGAGTCAATGGCTGTAGGTTTTCTATAAATTTCATATTTAAAACCTTGGTCTGTTCGGTAGATAAAAATATCCAAGAAAGGGATCGTGTTATCTTTTTCATTTTAAATTTAATTTAATTGAAGGGACTAACGTGTTGATTTTTTCAAGCAAAGTATTGAAATTAGGATCATTAGGCCACAAACAAAGAATGTCATCAACATAACTATTCCATAAAATAGGGGTTATTTTGGTCTAGGGAAATATTTTGGATTCCAAAAACTCGAAGAAAAGATTAGCCATTACCAGAGACAAACAATTGCCCATAGCCATTTCCCCACTCCTTACTTTTTAAGAGATTGTTTGTCCTGACCTATGTTATTTCCTTGTGGGTGTTATTTATCATATATAAATATAGATATTTATATATATATATATATATATATATATATATATATATATATATATATATATGAATATATATATATATATATATATATATATATATATATATATTTATATATATATATATATATATATATATATATATATATATATATATATATATATATATATATATATATTTATTTATATATATATAATATTTATGTAAATATGCATAATGTGTTTTGTACGAGTATTACAAAATATCCTATTGTTAATCAAATTTTATTATATACACGAAAAAGGAAGATTTACAAATATTTATGGAGTTAAAAAATATGTAAACTCCAAATTATATAGAAAAATTCATGCACCCATTCATGCCTGGTGTTCCAATATTGGAACAACTAAATATTCATTCGATTTTTACCCTAAAAAAAATCGAATGCCAAATTACAAAACAGCTTTATTTATTAACCTATTGTCAAAGTATTACGATATTAGAAATACAATAATCCCCAAACGAAACATTGAACCTTACCTTTTCCTAGACACCGTGAAAAATTAGAGCACCTCCCTCAAAACAGTGCTCTTCTAAGCCCTGCCAACCGCACACTACGCATTGAATCATCTAATTCCTGTTTATATGCTTGATTAGTCATTCATCTCACGTGGAAAGGGCCGATAAAAGAATATGTGCGCGTATTTCAAAATAATAAACGTTATTTTCTAATGAGTAATTTGGGACAACCCAGATAAAGATGAGAATTTGCGATCACTTATTCTTTCTCCTTATCATATGAAGAGAGATAATTTTCTGCCACTTCGCCCAGGTATGCGTTTAGTTTTTTCAAGTTAAGCTTTGTACTCAACTATGAATCTGTGGTCCTACGAAACCTTGACAATATCCATTCTAGAATACTATGTTTTCTATCGCTGAGAATTTACTTCCGTCAACTGATTCGTTTATCAGAGGCTGTCTTTCTCCGAGTCACATGAGCAGGCATGATCTTAGAAACAGTTCCTCTGGAACCATAAAAAATGAGCAGGTTTTTTTGCTAATAGTCTAGTGATATAAGCTTTTACAATCAGTTCTCTTTTAAAGTCTGAAAGTTCCTTCATATTATTATCAGGTATAAATAAATTCTAAAATATTTATGTGATTTATAACATAAAATAATATATAATAATCTGCAACAGATTCAAAAAGGGATGTTCGCTCATTTCAAATTTTATATAATATTATAAAAATAGGCAAAAATAGCTGGTGTTTTCAGTAATATGGAAGGTTGAGCTCCGAATTTACACACACACTCTTACACATACATTTACACGTACAAACACACACGTACACACATACAGGAGCATAGACACCCATTAGCTTTTCTAATGGACCTGACCTCCCCAATCTCTCGGCCCCCCGCTCCCTTCCAGATTTTTTCCGAGTTAAAATAGTCGAAAACAATGCTTAATGAGGCAAGGAGATAAACATTGCTGTCTTACTATTTTAATGACTAAACTCACTTTCTGCACACAAACGCCCCACATACATGAGCATACACACACATGAACCTTTCTTAGTTTATAGTTCGTTTACATAGTAAGTAATTTTCTTATTTTATTTAATTAATACTAACCAGATTACATAATTACATACAATATATACAATTAATCTATTCAGAAGCGAGCACGTAATTCTGATGGATTACGGTATTAAAAAGTAAAAGTCTAGGTAAGAGATCAATTTGAGACTGTTTGATTCTTTACAGAACAGTATCAACTATGTTCTAGGAATGATATTATAGATTTAATGGTGATGATTGTCGAAAATTATGCGATAATATATTTAAATATCTTGTATTTATCATGTGAATCTTAGCGTCACGTTTCCTTCTTCTAAATAGACGAAAAATGAAGAATTTGAAAGGTCTTCCATTCTATATTGTTCTTTCATTCCGCTCTGTTGTTTTTGCATAAGCGATCCTATGTCCCTTCGCTCGGTCGTTTGTTTGAATGGATTCATTTTAAGTATCACGTTTTGGGGATCTTTACAAAGCTCATTTATCTCAATTAAATCACTTTCGAGTTCAAGGTTGATTATGTGTGCTAAATATGAATATAAAAGTACAGTTTAAAATTAAGAAACCCGACAAAATATTTTGGCTACTAATTTTGAATCCAGGTTAAGTTTTTGCATTTAATTTCAAACTACAATCAAAGAGTTGTAGGAGAGATTGTGTTAAACTGCATGATATATTTGAGCAATTTCCAAAGCAACTATAATATCTTCTTTAGAATTTGCTTTTCCACTAAATTTATCAATTTAAGAACTGGAAGATGAAACTTGGATTTTATATTTCTCACCATTTGAGTTTTTATGTTATGCCATTGCTAAAACACCCATGTACTCAATTTTAAAAACAAGAAAAGACCACAAGTAACCAATCACCAATAAGCTAAAACTAAACCATCCCACATAAATTAAGAAATATATACAGAAAATTAGGTAGATCAACCCGAATGAACCATAAAAACTTCCACAATTACAGATTTTACATAAACATATATCCTCCCAATACAAAAGGAATTTGTTATCATTGAACCTACTACTACTACTACTACTTTAAAATTTAATGCAAAACTGTATCGATCTTCGAACCTAGCAGCAAAAGTATTTTGTAGTCGAACCTAAACAGGGGCACCCTTTACAAATGTGATCGGTAAAAATGCATTAGAAATAGTTTTAAACAATTTGAAACACCCTGATCTGTCTTTATTTTTTTGTCTTCAAATTGATGCTTCAAATAACAAAAAAAATTGAAAATGTACCCATTATGTGTTCAATAATTTAAAATGGAATTTGGCACATTGAATTATATAATTGACTGTTTAGAGAATGCTAATGAAAGTGCAGATTGAATGGTCAAATGTTTAAGAAACACTATAGACAATTTGCAACTTGATTGGAAAAGAGTTTCTTGTTTTAGTGCAGATAACACAAATTGTAATTTTGCAATAAAGCATTTTCATCGTCCCCAAACCGGTGTCCACGCAGTGCAGCGTTGAGCTGGCGGAATAAAAAGTAGTCGCCAGGGCGCAGATCTGGACTGTAGGGGAGATGGTTGAGCTCCTCGAATCCGCACTCGCGCAGGGCAGTTTTTGCAACTCTGGTTTTGTGGCCCGGGGCATTGTCGTGGAGGAGCGTGGCCACCACGTGTCAACTTGCCGCGCCGCTTCTGACGGATGTACTTCTTCAACCTTAGTCAGTTCCTCGGCGTAATATTGGCCTGTGATGGTCCTTCCACGAGGCGCATAGTCCACCATCAACACTCCCTCAGAATTCCATAAGATGGTGGCCATGATCTTCCCGGCTAAGGGTTGAGTCCGGAACTTGATGGGGTTCGGAGAGCCCCTGTGCTTCCAGGCCATGCTTTCTAGCTTGGTTTTGGGATCCCAGTGATGGACCCACGTTTCATCACCTGTCACTATGCGTGACTTGAATCCCGCCGGGTCTTGGTTGCACAGGAGCAGCAGCTCCTCCGAACTTTGACGACGTTGAAGTCGATCATGGGGCGTAAGGTTTCGTGAGGTTTCTAGGGACCCAAAGGGCAGTGAACTTGGTCATGGCCAAATTGTCGTGGATGATGTTGATAACACTTCCATGTGATATTCCAAGATCTTGCTCGATTTCTTCGACCTTCACCCGTTAATTTTCGAGGATCATCTTTTCCACACGGGACAAACTGTCCTCGTTGGTCACGTCTGACTGGCTTCCTGGACGGGGCTCATCTTCAAGGGACTCACAACCATGGCGGAACTCCCTATTCCAGTGAGGAATGGTTGCATAGGAAGGGGCGGTGTCGGTGTACACTGCAACCATGCGTTCATGGATCTCTTTTGCATTCTTGCCTTCCTTGGTCAACAATTTGATCACTGCGTGGTGATCAACCTTCTCCATTGTTTAAAAATTTGTGACTGACGATCTGCGATCAGCTACTGCTTCTTAAATAGACTAGGCAGGAGCGTGCAGCTGCAGATCCTGACTTAATATAACTTGTCCTAACACCCCCACAAACCTCCATCCCCCTTCCTCTGTTTTGCCCTACCAATTCTCAAAACCTATTGACCACACCTTGTACCTACTAGGGGGTTATCTCTGCAGCCATGCATTGAAAGAATTTTACTTTCTTGAAAAGTCTAAAGTTATTTTTGAAGCAGACGAAATAATTCCTATAAATAATTACTCAAACTTCTTTCAATGAATAATGATTCAAAGAATATTTCACAAATATTAAAATTATTTGTTACTTCGCAACATGCAATGAAGATATTTAAACTATCTGTTGAAGGACTTGATAAAATGAAACTTCAGCAGCAGATGTTTTCAATATTTTGGCTAATCTAAGAAATAAGTTAAAATCTCAATATGCTGAGGAATATTTTTGGCTATCATGTTCATTAACTAATGAAAACTTTAGATACTCTTGAGGCTCGGTGGATTATATTTAAGACTTTAATAAGTTCAAAATAGTTTTATTTGTTGTTTTGCATCTTGTAAATAGTTAGGAGCTTTGAATAATGTCAAAGTTTTTTTTTAATTGATCTCTCTGCATCAAATAGGTCATTGTGAGGGAATCCCCACGCGGAAGATCTTTAGCAGAAAGGAACTCCCATGTGCAGCAGAAGGCCCGGCTAGGCCTAAAGTGGTAAGCCTACCGTTCTCCCTTCCACAAGCGGGCTAAAATAGCTCTGCAAGAAGATTTGAGGCCCTTCGAGAGTAAAGCTGTTTCCCGCTAACCCCTAACTCCGTGGAGAGCCTCGGACATAAATAACGCTCGACTCCCCGAAAGAGACACAGAGTTGAGACGTTTCGCCCAGAACCCAGAAGATTTCCCCATGGTTCCAAGTCAAGTGCTAGCAACAAAGCAAAGTTACAGCTGGACTATTTAATGTATTTGGAATTAGCCCCAGCCAGGAGGTAATTCCACTGAACGATCGCCCCGAGTGATTTTCCCAACTTTTTTCATCAACTCCTGTCGAAGCCCTCCTCATTTCGGGTAGCCGAAATACTCTCTCCTGGAAGGGAAGTTACTCCCCTTCCCCTTGCTTTTGGAGAACCGTCATCACTCCAACCTCCCGCTTTGAAGTCCCAGCGGCTTCACCTCAAGTGCAGAAGACATCCGGAAGCCAACCACTCTCCCCCTTTTAGTAACCCAATTAAGTTAATCCCCCCCTCCTATTTGTATAGTCTTCTCCGGGAATACCTTAAGTTCTAACTTCATAGCCTGATTTATATCTACAATTTAGACTTTCATTTACTGATGTGATTTTGCCCGTTAATTCTCTGAGGTAATTTTACCCATAAATTCTCTCATTATTTTTGTTTAAATAAAATTATATTTTTATTCATGCCACTTTAAATAACTTTGAGCTTTGCCATTGTCCATAATTTACCTCACCTCGTTGCACTCTCTCGCTACTCACCCCGTCTGAACTCGTGGTTTTCCGTCCCTTTTGTCGGTTTGCTTTCAAGTTTTTGGTCCCTCCCTGATAGATATAATATGGTATTGATATAATGTAATGTCATAGCACGACAGTCATCCATATTAAAATTCACCTTTTCTTTCTCTTAATTTTAAACTGTACCTTTATATTCATATTTAAAGGTAGGTTCCTGAGTCTACGCACAAAACACACACACACTCACACCCATACAAACTCCCACGGACACACAAATCCACACGCACACACACACGAACATACACAAACATGACCTTTTTAATTGACCCGGTCTCCCTCCCCCTCTTCAAATAATTAGAAGTGCTTAATGGGGCTATTCTATCATTTTAGCGACCATACTGAGTTTCTGCAAACACAAACGCACATATATACACGAGCATATAAACGTGTATTTTTTAATGTTCTCGCCCCGTCGCCCCACTATATTCATATAGTAAACCATAAAACTAAAAAGTACTACTTTCTTAACTCGTAGAAAATAGATCTTTTTTTTACTTATACTTGTTCTGGCTTTTTGTGGACTTGAGCAATTTGGTTTCATCTTTCGTTTTTAAGCCAAATTTAGACAATTATCTTTCAAGTTAAAGTATACGAAAAGTTATTTTTTCATTAGTTCTACGGAGCATCTGTTTCTTTCATTTCGCCATTTAGATGACATACACTAAAAACCCTTTCACAGTATGCTTATGCTCCAGGAATTGAAAACACAAATGAATCTATTTTGAAAATACTCACACTTAAAATTACCACATTTTATGATCAAGTTCCATTTGATGCTTCTTGTTTTGCAGTTTAAAGACTTCAGAGCTTTAAATAGTGTCCCAGTATTTTTTTAATTAATCTTACTCATCAAAGAGGTCATCCATATTCAAATTCAGCTTTTCCATTTGCTGCAACTCTTCCACAAATTTCTGCTATTTTGAGAATTAAGTGTCTAAAAAGCCATCAAAGTCGATGGCTTTATCAAATCTGTAGTTGCTGATATAAGAAATAACTTAAAGTCTTCAATAATCTTTTGAGCCTCAGCAGTATCTAAATTTTTCATAAGTTGGTGGACATGATATCCCCCAAAATTCTACAGCATATTGAGATTTTAACTTGTTTCTTAGATTAGCCAAAATATTGAAAACATCTGCTACTGAAGATTCATTTTTCTCAAGTCCTTCAACAAATAGTTTAAATATCTCCATTTTCTGTTGCGGGGTCCCAGTCTACACACACGCACACAATCACACACAAACAGACCTGTACACACATACATGAGCATACACACACATGAGCTTTTCTAATGGATTCTACCTTCTTTCTCCCCCCTTTTATTGGTTTTATCGTCAATATGCTTCCAGCCCCGTCCCCCTCCCCATTATATCAGACATATTTTTTTGAGGGATTCTGAGTCCACACACACACACAAACTCGCACACATACACGGGCAGATAATGACATAATATTTTTTAATGGACCCTCAAGTGTAGGATGAAAAACTTATTTTTAATTTTTCACCGATGGTTAAATCTTTTAAATCCATAAACTGGAGATGTTTAAGTACCTCTTTTTCCTTATTGTAGTTGAAAAGTGCTTGGACTGATCCACTCTACAGAAATTCAATCCGATCAATTGGGTGTTAATGCATAAGTAGACGAAAAGGATCTAAGAAATCAACCATAGATGAATACTCTGGGCTAAATTTATAATCCAATCGGTTGTAAAATATTTACTAAGTCTGGGTGTGACACGGTGTGGATGGAGGATCATCCTTAAACGTGTGGCACACTGCGAGGATTAGTGACAAATGATAAAAAAACAAGTGTGGACGCGGAATGAACAAATAAGTGGCAATCCGCTGATATGCCAATATGAGACAATACATGAATATTCCAAACTCGTCCAGGACACCCTGGACATTGCTCGAAAAAACATCATTGATCAAGGGGGAAGCTGAACGAGACTGGGAACATTTTGGCGATAAACCAATGAAGGGGAGGGGGTTCGGGTCCATTAGAAAAGGTCATGTGTGTGTTTGCTCGTGTACGTGTTGGTTTATATGTACGTGTGAGTATGTGCGTGTGTGTAGACTCATGATCTTAAACCTACACTACTACAGTTTTCCTCATTTTGTCTAAGCTTTGTAAGTGTGAAGATGGAGAAAATGTTAAACAAATTTAATTCATGGTATGGCGCAAGGAGCAATATGCGAGTGTGAGAGTAAAATATGTAGGCAAAATGCTGCATGGTGGAATTATGATATAGAATGTGCAGATAGGAGAAAAAAGAGGTATTATGCTTATTCCTGCAGATGATCGTGTCAGGGAGAAGAAAAGAGAAAAGTGAAACGAGTCAATAATCGGGGAAAAATGTGTTAAATAAAACATTTGGATTGAATACGAATGAGAATCCGGATGAGGATTGGAAGCTATTCTGAAAGGAAGTGAGAAATGTGAGAAAGCAAAACAAAATAGTCGGGTCAATATCAAGAAGAAAGAGAACCAGGATAAGGTGAGTAATGAAGCGAAGCAAAGTAGATGGCGAAAGTGATCAGATGTGTTGTACAATGGAAGCATGGAAGATAAAGCGAATGTGCTGAATGTTTAAAACAACTGTTTTACCAGGGCATGAAACTAATAAGTATCAACTAGTTTGGTATTCCTGTCATGTATGAAATATTAGAACGCAGCTGGAGCGGGTGAGAGTGTGGTCGATAGGCTAAAAGATTGTCCTGATTGTGTTAAGGAATGGGTTCGGTGGTGGTGGTGTAGGGCATTTGCAAGTAGAACAGTAACGAGGACTTGAAGAATGTTTGTGATAGTATCGTTGTATAAGTCCTAATGGGAGAAAAATGAATGCAAGTATCACAAGGTGATAACATTAATTTGATACATATTTGTTGAAATTATGAACATAAATATGAATTTTGAATAAAATAATGATAGGTAGCATTCATTTATTTAAAAAAAGTAATTTTGAAAAAAAACCCAAACCCGGGTTTTTCCAATTTCACTTGAGAAAGCCCCCGAAAACCTGGCAATAAAACCCGGTTTTTTTAGGGCTGTTTTCTTTTATTTGCCCACCCTGCCTACGGTCCATAAATTTGATAACATATATACACATTTAAATTTACACGTTCAAGGAATATTATAGTAGGATATAAAGCTCCAACGAACCATCCATACTAACGAACAATAATTCTGTTTTAAGAAGCATTGGAGATCTAATACATTAAAACCCAAATGGAAGAAGTTTCGCCCGCCTTTCTTAGGACATTTATGATGATTATCCGCAGAGTTTTCACTCTTTTCTCAACTGCGTCACGCATAGGCGACTTAAGGCCCCTGGGCAGGCGAGTGATGATACCGCTAAATCGATGCCCAGAGATCCCATACTCTATACTCTTTACCCAGTTAAAGAAGTAATGGGCGGGTTGAGGAAAGGAGTACTTGGAGCAAAAGGAAATACCATTGATAGCCAACACTACATAATTAGGCCATATTACAACCCTTTGCAAACACTAGCTTGAAACTGTTGGCCGAAGAGGATACTCATCTCTCCCTCTTTTAATTTACGTCGTGTTGCAATTCATTAATAAACAAATGATCCCCTGCCTGGGAATACCAGCACTCAGTCACACGCTCGTGCTCTCCATATACTGGCGCAATGTATTCATTTAGGCCTCCGTTCTCCCTCTCTTATGTAGTTTATTTATCTTAGAAGGGAGAAGTAGCGAAAATCTCCATAATAATACCAGTATATATAAGAGTAGTCGTACTAATAGTGTTCCCTTGCCCAATGTCAAAGAACATTAAAAGACGAAAGAGACGAGACGAGTAATAAATTGTAGAGGAGTAAAAGATGGAGTAGGAACCCATTAACTGATGCTGGGCCGAGTAGGCCCTGACCCAGTTCTAGATAATAGAGCAATATGGTCTAATCTCATTTAGTTCTTTTGTACAACCGAGGCCTGTTTGTATGGTAGTAGTTCCAAAAGTCACTCTTTTTTTCCAAGCTTTTGATTAAAGAAATGTTTAGCTATTATTATTCCCTTTATTTGTAACATTTTATAATTATTACTTTCAAAAGTGCCCGCAAACGTAATCATCTGGGTCATTCCTTTGCATCGAGTACTTCCATAACGTGGTCCTCCACTACTAAAGATTATGACTACTAAAGGGAAGTAATATTGTTTGCGGACCTTTTGAGAAGAAAACCAAGAAGAATCAATGCCATCACTATCTTCCAAGCAGTAATCGTTAATCACCATGTGTGACGATTGACCTATGGATGCTTTGAGAAAAGGTACCTTTTTCATTCCGCCTAAATTCTTTCGACCGATTCTTTGATTCGAACTAAACCGATATTCATTCTTAAGTTTAGCCAAGTTGTGCTTTCGATTTAGCGGTCCCTAAATTCATTGGTACATATAAAATATAATTCTAAAAAAAAATAGTTTAAGACTTTATTTAGAGCTTCCTTCAGTTGTGTAAAGAATTTCGTGTACTGACTGTTGAGCCGCCTTCGTTTGTAAAATCACTATCTGAGGGTTGGCAAGCATCTAGAAAATTTTCTCCAGGTTGTAATAAACAAAAAACAACGATACCAGAATTTAATAGTGCAATTGTCTCTGGTTGATAAATGCAATTGATTTTGGTCTACTTATTTTGGTGCCTCGGCAGATTTCTTGCGATTCTTGTCATCGTCATTAATTTTATATTAATTTATTCTGACGATTTTAAATATTGCTTTTCTGTTAATATTTTTTAGGGCATTAATCTTTAATGTTTTATCTTAGTACTATTGTACCCGTGCTATTAAAAAGGAACATTTTTACGAAAAATAATGATTTTATAATTTTAGAAATAATTATTGAAACAAATCAAGGGAATTAGAAACCAAACTAAACCCAATATGATAAGAAGAACAAAACATGACTTCAAAAAGCTCAAGAGAAACAAAAAAAAATTATATATATATATATATATATATATATATATATATATATATATTGGTCATTAATATATAGTATAATGGTGTTGTATTTTTTTCTTCTACTTAGATAAGCCGGAGATAATTAGTAAATTATTCCTATTATAATCATTATAATTAATCTCTTTCCAACAGATTTATGTTACTGTCACTGTTTGTGCCCAATTAAGCACAAACACACCCATCATTTTGTCCACTGTAAATTGCCCTTCAAAATCAATACTACGCTAAGTGTTGTTGTATCTCCTCCAGTCATGTCCAAGCCAACTCTGGCCAGAAGGGCCGAATCAACACACTCCATGCCCTCTTATCATACCCAATATCCTTAAGAAGGATTCCACTCGATAGTCTTTGGTTTTTATTCCTACGAAGAAGAAGAAAATTGGCTTTCACCTATTTTGCTCTTTTCGGATATTATTAGATGATGAAAAAGCGGATCAAGTTTTTAAAAGACTTAAAAAGACTTCTTAGTGATGTTTAAATTGTTCCAAATTTGCTGCAAAATGTTTAGGGATAACAAGAGAAAGCCTATGTCCTGTTTAAACTTCAGTAATGCCTGGAACTTTTGAAGCTATTAATACCTAAGCATTTTATAAGCTAAACAAAATAGTGTTTGTGTGCTACTTGAGCTGTGTGAAAGAAGTTTAGAACACTTAATTATTGCTTTGCCTCTTTCATGTTTCGGAATACCTTAGAGCCATTAATGAACATATGTTTTGCGAGCGATTAAAAGCGCTTTTTAATGCAATATTAATCACAAAAAAAACAATGGTTGGTATCAAATTAAAGCCCATTTCTAACATTTTTAACACCCCACCTTGTCTGCGAAAGCAGAAGAAAATGTTTTTCATTTAGTAGGATGTCAAATGAGTTAGTCATTATGATATACTCAATAATAAGGTAATAGCTACAGCAGCCTCGTATGTTTAACAAATGCAATGTTTTAATGGAGGTCTTGAACAAAAAAGGTCCTTCATTGGTCAACCCAAATAATGTCCATCACATTGACAAGTTTGACTACGGGAAAATATTATTGTGTTACGTTGGTATTTTCCTCCTCATCCATTGTATTCATCCGAACTTGCACCAGCTTATTGCCATTTATTTAATATATTACATCATAAGGAAAATGGCAAAGTTTACTCATATGCAGGTGGACAATGATAAAAAATCTTTGTAGAGATAAACGAGTTAACCGAGGCAGTTAATAACTTGCGAGTGGTGTATATATATATATATATATATATATATATATATATATATATATATATATATATATATATATATATATATAAATCGAGGTCTTTCTTATGGCTAAGAAAACCAATCAAAGAAAAACAAAACTCAACTGGGCTCTCTAAGCCACTCTACCCATTCTCCAGTAACATACAAGAACGAAAAAATTGGTAAAGTTAGGAGACAGTTATTCCTGACCTCTTTTCTAAAGGCCTACCCTCCGAGGGTGTATTTATGAACAAACAAGTCAAAAATTCAAACTGTAGATCTCGTATAATGCCCTCCCAGAGCAACACGACGCCAAGTACGGCTAAACTAATATCCACTCCTGCCGATTCAACATGAGATCCAGTTTCCCTAATTTCAAAATATCTATAAAGAGAAATAACAGACGCCCAAAGGCCAGGGCACCTTTAGGTCTTCCCTTGCTATCCCCCTCTCCTTCCCATTACCCCGTGGGAATAATTCTAGTATAAAACCGTTCGTCAGTAAAAAAGAAAAAGAGGGGAATTCTCGTTTCGTCACGACATCGATATGAACTTGCGTGGATAGAATTCCCCCATCAAGTTAAAAAGGACTTTAATCAAGTGATCTTATCTCCAAGTACCGTCGGCACAGTTCAATTAACAAAGATCTTCAAGTAATCTTACCCTATCTGAGTTTGACACCCCAAACTAGATAGATTTCTCACCCAAAAGAGAATCTCTACAAGCGAAACCAAATCGCTAGAAAATCATACAGCCATCTTCAAACCTCGTCTGAGAAAACGTTTTCAAAGTCATAAACGTCCGACTCCTCCTCTTCTCAATCGTCGTTTTGTTTTGATTCCTGATTCTCTGGAGCCTCAAAATTCCGCGCGAGGTCACTCGTCCACCCATCGTTCGAAGTAACTCCCTCTATTGAGAAGCAAATAAACTATATTCATGAGGCGTCTACGGACAAGATTCAAGTGAAGGTATTTCGTTTGGATTCTTTAGGTAAGCACCAATACCTTATGTGAGTAATCAATTCTATTTTAATGTCCCTGTGCGTTTAACTTAGATTATTTGTATATCTTAAGGAATTATTTTAAGTAAATTGTTCTCCCTTAAAGCAAACAGAAACTAGTGTCAGTAACATGACTTAAGAACCATTTTTTTTTTTTATTTTGTACGTGTATATATTAATTGTTCTTTAGTTGATTAATGTACAGTACCGTTCTATTTTGTTTGAAATGTTTAAATTATCCTTGAACGAGTTGCGTTGGCAGTATGCAGTATATTAAAGAGATAACTTTCCTTTATATTCATTTATTAAAACATAATTTTAATCTCGGCTAACCCACGACATATTTAAGTGGTTCAGGTTATTGCGGTTACTTCAGAAGAACCAAAGTGTATGATTATCTTAAAAATTCTTGCTAAGAACAAATAATTGCCAACCCGTTCGAGGAAAATTTAAATAAAGATTAAAACATAATAAGGTCGGTGTATATATTGGTGATGATTAGCCTGTCAATGTTGTTATTAATTTGCTGCTGGAGTGGTATTCCAATCAGCAAAGTATTGGGTTTAGGGAAGGTTAGGCATTGCAATACCTGGTCATTGGTTATATAAGTACCTGAGCGTACAAAGGTGAAAGGTTGACAGACCCACACAAAATAGATTTGTTCCAAAGAGTATACCAACAAGCCCAAATTCTGGACTTGAAGGCGAAGATATGGATGCCTACGCCTTATCAGAACTGAGAATAAAATGCGAAGAAGAAACAAGAGATTGGGAAAGAGAAGACGAAGAAGAAAGAATACAGTTTGATAGAAAAATGCCAGAAAAAGAATACCGTGAAAAAAAAGCAGAAGAAAGAAGAGTACCGAGGTAAAGTAAAACAAACGAAAGAATAATACAGTTGAAAAGAGGAGCAGAAGAATTAAAAATGAGGATAGAAAGAGAAGCTGAAGAAAGAAGAATAAAGATAAAAAGAGAAGCCGAGGAAAGAAGAATAAATAGAAAAAGTGAAGCAGAAGAAACAAGAGTAAAGATAAAAATTAATGTAGAAGAAAGAAGAATACAGACGGAAAGAGAACTAGCCCGAGCAGAAAGACAAGAGAGAGAAAAGAAAAAGAAAGAATGTTCGCACATAAAAGAGCATCTAACGAGAATCAGATGGAGGTTGAGGCGGTTTTATTCCGTCCTAAACCTAAGAAAGTACCATCGAGGAGGACACAGCCAAGTTGGGTAACGATGGAAGAAGTAAGTAGGGAAGAGGTACATGCAGGCGTACCTAAGGAAGTACCTACGATGAAAACAAGGCCAAATGGAGCGACAATGAAGGAAGAAGGATGTGTAAATGCGGTACACCCAATTAAACCAAGTCAGATGGTAGACGCGGATAATGAATATCCGTTACCTTCTTTACCCTTCCCCCATGAAGGATATTCCCTGGAGTTGGATTTAAATCCCCATCTTCGCCCGTTCGAGAACGCTCAATTAGCCTTCTTATTGTGTGAATTTCTCGATGTTATTTCGGAGAAACCGGGATGCTCTAGCACTTTATTCACGTGATCAATTTAAAAACACAGGAAAAAATCGGGTCCAAGCCGTACCCGCTCCCCCTTCATCTGCGATCGGCCTTTAACAAAGAGGTAGAGAATCTACTCCAAATGGGGATTATCGAACCGTCAAACTCTGAATATTATTCACTGATTGTTATGGTCCGAAAACCAGACCTGACTTTTAGGATGTGTGTGGATTTCAGAAAGCTAAACTCCGTAACCGTTTTTGATGCCGAGCCGATCCCTTTAATTGATCATAATTTACACCTATTCGATAATGCCAAGTTCATATCGGAGCTGAATTTATGCAAGGATTATCATCAAATACAATACCACTAGACAGCGCCTCTAAGCGGTTAAAAGCGTTTGCTACAGATAAAGGCCTTATGCAATTCACTAGGCTGCCCTTTGGGTTGGCAACTTCGGGGAGCAACAACTACAATAGGATGATGAGAAGAATTGTAGATGTTTTGAAAGATGTGTCTTTCTATTTTGACAACGTCTACGTGGCTACCCAGACATGGGAAGGACACTTACATTCTCTCCGCGATATCCTCAATCGACTTCGCGAGCACGGTCTAACAGTGGAGCCGTCAAAATGCCACTTCGCTAATGAGGCCCTCTCTTATCTAGGATTCAAAATTGGGAAAAATTAACTATCTACCCAACAGGATAAGGTAGACGCCATAACTAAAATGCCGCTACCCTGAAAGAAGAAGCAATTGCTTGCTTTCTTGGGGACCACCTCATTTTACCGAATATTCGTTCCCAAATTTGTGGTGCTAGCAGCTCCCGTTAATGATCTATTAAGGAAAGATTCTCCCGACCCAGTCAAGTGTAATCCTGAAGCGATCTTTCATTTAAAGTTGTTAAAGGAAAAATTAGTGTTAGTCCCTATCCTACGTCTGCCCAATCTCCCCTAAAATGTGGGATACGCGTATGGAGAAGGCATAGGGTATGTCTTGTTGCAATACGAAATGATGGCATCCCATTCCCCATAGCTTATGCCAGCCGAAAACTCACGATGTGGGAAGAACGTATGCAACTGTAGAACAGGAAACATTAGCCATAATTTGGGGTATACAGAAGTTCCGATTTTATTTAATAGGGCAGGAGTTTGACATGGAATCGGATCACCGTCCCTTGATGAATTTAAGGCAAAACAAGAGTAAAAATGGACGAGTCATGCGATGGAGTTTGTTATTAATGCAATACCAATTGAATATAGCTTACATCAAAGGATCAGAGAATTGTATCGCTCACTACTTAAGCCGAAACCCCGTATAGAACTAATTAAGCCGCTATTAGTCTCGAGAAGAAAAGTGTTCTGTTTTTCTTTTTGTTACGATATTTTTTGTGTGTTTTGTATGTACATATAAGGGTATGTCTATTGGTGTATTTTTGTATTTCAAAGAATCGTTTCTGATAATTTGTAATTATGCGCACGGTGGACATAATAAAGATATGATAAGAGTGATGGGAAAAGGGCTTTCCCATACCGGTCATCTTAAGGGTGAAGGAATGTAGAGATATACGAGTTAACCGAGGCAGTTAAGAAGTTGCGAGTATATATATATATATATATATATATATATATATATATATATATATATATATATAGATATATATAGATATATATATATATATATATATATATATATATATATATATATATATATATATATATATATATATATATCAAGGTCTTTCTGATGGCGAAGAAAACCAATGAAAGAAAAGCAAAACCCACCTGGGTCTCTCTAAGCCACTATGCCCAGTCTCCGGTAACATACAAGTACGATAAAATTGGTAAAGTTAGGTGACAGTTATTCCTGGCCTCTGCTCAAAAGGCCTACCCTCCGAGGATGTATTTATAAACAAACAAGTCAAAAATTCAAACTATCGATCTCGTATTACGCTCTCCCAGGGCAACACGACGCTAAGCATGGCTGAATTGATACCCACTTCTGTCGATTCAACATGAGATCCAATTTCTCTAATTTCAAAATGTCTAGAAAGAGAAATAACAGACGCCCAAAAGCCAGCGCCCTTTTGGGTCTCCTTTTTGCTATCTCCCTCCCCTTCCCATTACCCCGTGGGAGTAATTCTAGTATAAAACCGTTCGTCAGGAAAAAAAGAGTATGAACTTGCAGGGATAGAATTCCCCCAGAAAGTTAAGAAGGACTTTAGATTTCTTGGGCAATACCAGATTGCCCCAAGTATAATTGGCACAGTTCGATTACCGAGGATCATAAAGTGATCTTATCTCCAAGTATAATCGGCACAGTTCGATTAACAAAATTTTTCAAGTGATCTTACTTCCAAGTACCATTGGCACAGTTCGATTACCAAAAATCATCAAGTGATCTTACCCTATCTGAGTTTGACACCCCAAACTAGATCGATTTCTCATCCAAAAGAGAATCTCTACAAGCGAAACCAAATCGCCAGAAAATCATACAGCTATCTTCAAGCCTCCTCTGAGAAAACCTATTCAAGGTCATAAACGTCTGACTCCTCGACTCCTCAATCGCCTTTTTGTTTTGATTCCTGATCCTCCAGACCCTTGTTTGAAGTAACCCCCTCTATTGAGAAGCAAATAAACTACACTTACGACGCCTCTCCGGACAAGATTCGAGTGAAGGTATTTCGTTTGGATTCTCTGGGTAAACACCAATACCTTATGTAAGTAATTAATTCTATTTTAATGTCCCCATGCGTTTAACGTAGATTATTTTTATATCTTAAAGACGATTTTTTTGAAGGAAATTGATCTCCCTTAAAGTAACCAGATACCTAGTGTGGGTAACGGGACTTAGTAACCATTTTTAATTTGTATTTTGTACGTGTATATATTATTTTTTTTTATTGATTAAAGTACAGTAGAGGTCTATTTTGTTTGGAGTGTTTAAATTATCCTTGAACGAGTTGCGTTGGCAGTATTAAGTATATTAAGATAAATCCCCTTTATATTCATTCACTAGAAAAAAATATGAAAAGTGCTCCTGAAGCGATCACTGGAAGTACGAACGTACGACATACTTTATTAATCTTAATAAAAATAAAAACTATAATCTCGGCTAACTCACGACAATCATATATTTTTAAACGAGTGGCGCTTATTATTTTAATTATATACACCATCAATGAAAAAGAAGGAGACTGGCTTTTCAAAAATAGTCCCAAAAGAGCTATTTCCATTTGTCACCAAATCTTCCGGCACACAGTTATTAACCTCAAAGTTTTAAGGGCGTCGTAGTGATAAAGTTCTCCTTAATTATTATAAAATATCTCGAAAATAGACTAGCAAGCGTTTGGGCTTTGAAGACTAATTGACCTGGATTAGAAATTATCAATTTTTATCTTACAAACAGAAAGATTCATAATATATTTTTTATAGTCTTTTTTGTATCATCGTTATTTTTCTGTTTACTTCCTATTTAAACATCGGTATTCGCCTTACTAAATTTACTTACATTGTCAGCCATGATAGATATATCAAAGGCATCAGCAATGTCTGAATGAGTAGGTCATTGACGAGCTGTTGGTTTCTTCTTACACCTTACTCGTATTCTTTTCACACCTGAGAATATAAATGTATAATAGACTTTATATATTGAAAATAAGGAGCGAAAACCTATAAGAGCATCGCCATCTTTTGAAGCAAGTTATGTACAGAATGTGGTGAAGTTGGGAGAAGTGATAATGATTGAATATCGTCAGAGGAGACAACCTAAAGAAACACACAACTACGTTTTCAATGCAAGGGCATACATGTTGTGGTAGGAGGTAAGTTATATAAATGATGTGGTAGGGTTCAGTTATTTAGTCAAGATGGCCCCTGCGAAAGTGAAGGAACGATATGGTTTGTGAATCTCACAAACCTTTCTTTGTTTTGGGAGAGATCAGTTTTAGTGTGAAATCCGAAACGCGGATTCGGGGGAGGGGGCTCGTGAAAGTTTAAACTTTTAGCAATTGTAAGTTTGGAAATGTTTAAATGCAGTGGTTTAGTTCGGCCAACTGTGAGAACAGTTTCGACATCTTAAACGGTAAATTCATGACCAGATTTATTGGCAAACTTTTTCTCTATTGTCAATAGTAAACTTTCATTGAATTTATAAATTAAGTGAAACACAACTCCAAGACATATGTTCTTTTACTACAATTTTAAATATAAATGGAAAGTTTTGATGGGAAGATGGTTGGAAGAGATAAATATACGATTCGGGCTCGGGTTGATTTCGATGAGATTATGACAGGTACCAAATTTCTGCATCGGTAACTGGATCAGAAATGCTGGGCTTGGACGCAAAGCTATGAAAAGACAGCATTAAATGGCAGATATTAACGCAAATCTTAACACTAGAAAACATCGATAAATGGTTACGGCATTTTGGCCAAGAACAGAAAAACAGAAGCGAAAGCCTACTGAAGGGGCTTAAACAAAAGCCTCTCGATCTCTCGCCGCTAATTTTGCAGAAAATAAATAGAGATGTCTGGCCGTTAGTGGAGGATTAGGCTCTTCCTCTCTGCGTCGTCTCTACTGTAATAAATTTCCTTTGGTGTCAATTTCATATCTATTTCCCCCGATGTCCTAAGAAGATTAGGAAATTCGGCTTTTGAAAATCGTGGTTCTTCTACCGGAGTTATTTTCTTGGCTCATCTTAAATCAACCCCTTACTTGGAGATGTATTCTTTACTGCCAGTTGAAGTGCCATGACCCTGGAATGTATGTTGGGCGAAATGCAGGTTGAAAGAAAAAAAGATAAAAATGTCTGGCGAATTGCTTGTGGATAGCCAGAAGGCCTTTTATACCCATAACTTTGGTGTATGTCAAAATAGGAGATTTTTCGAATCGGAGGGGATTGAGTGAGGTGTGTACCGTTTGTAGCACTATTTGAAATTGCCACTTTTGTGGGTTTTATGAACTTAAACTAGCATAATCTGGAAATTTGGTATTTTTTATGTTAACAGATTGCTGCTATATTTTATTCATGGTGCTACAAGATCATAGAACAATTTTCCCTCTCTACTTAATTTTGAAAAAATAAAATATTTTGTTTTTGTTTTTCTCTGACTTGAAATTCGATTTCCATAGCACGAACTTTTAAATGGAGGTTTATAATTTCTCCTATTCTCTGGGGATTTAAAGTTGAATAATTTCGTCATCTCTATGTAGTATTTATGGTGTTTCACTTTATATTTATTCCTTAGTTTTCTCTTTCCCTTCTGATTCTCCCTCAAGTGTAATTTTCTACGTCGTTTTCTTTTTCTCCCATTATTTATATCTTTCAAAATTCGTAAATTCTTATGAAAATAAATTAATTTGTTTTCCTCTTTGATCTTTACATTGATGTCTATATCCCGTTCTTTTATTACATTAATGTTGAAATAACCTCGAACTTCTTCATAAATTACAATGGTAAACTGATACCGTTTAATCCTTTACTAATTTTATTTACATAAATACCACATGTTAAAATGATAGTCCAAATTCAGTCTCTTCTCAATTCTTTTTACATTACATTAATATTTCAAAAATTATCAATTATTTGTTGAGACTATGGTGTATTAATCAATTATAAAGTAAATATTTGGGTTAAACGAATGTTTTGATTTTAGAAGTGAATTAAGCCGAACATCGAATCAACTATGAGCAACCAAATGTGACAGAGACCACACGTCTCAGGCATTAGATGAACAGATATGAGGCCAACGACCGAGAGGCAATTAAACATGCCGAATGGTTTCTCTTAATGCGTTCTACTCGAAGGCATATCATACAGCAGAAAATTGCATAATTTATTCATTTAATGTCTGAAATCGTGTTATATTAAAATTATGAAAGCTAAGGAAATGTTATTTCGTGTAATTTATATATTATTTTAACCTGTTCTTTCCAAACAAAGGACTAAAATTTTGCTACAAGATCATGTTTTCTTTTATTTATTTTGTCTAATTTGATCACCATAAATAAACATTGCTGATTATTAATATTATTAACATTTTTCGATTTATCAGGAATCATGGGGATCGTTATTATGCATAACTGAACACCCCTGTATTGTGGTCTGGTTGAATGTAAGTTGTAATATAACTTGAACGTTTAGGTTTCTTCCTCTAGGTTTAGCTTCCATAACACTCAAGCAACTTGCGTCTACTAATTAAAAAAAGCATAATTTAATTTGTTTTTTTTCTGAATCCTCAGTTTAACGGTGGACAGTGAATCCAAATAATAAAAATTGCAACTCTAATTGATATCCACTAAGTACCTCTCATCCTCTAACTTTCAGAAGCTAAAGTTAACATTGTATTTCATTCATTTAATGGTACCGAGGCTCAGGCCATAGCCGCTGCTCAAACAGAGATGGCTCGAACCGAGTCTCGACATATGGCAGCTGCCCAACCGAAGCGAAGCGTTATCCTGCGAGTAACCATGTCGGTGAAGCTTACCTTCAATCATTATGGGAATCGGTCTTACTTTTTGATCGGCTGGTATCACTTAATTTCACCCAACCTCTCTTAGTATTGTAGATGCGGAATAATCGGCCGTATACGTACCGTCCTGCCCTTTCAATTTGTGGCACAGTTCCAGGAAGCTTTGCCAGTGTCCTTGATTTCTTATCTTTATCTTTAAGATGTATTATAAATATGGTGTATACACGTTTTTGCACCTACAAGTTTGAGGTTGCTTAAAAGGTTCAATTATAAAAGATATCAAGTTAAAAATAGACGTAAAATATTTGTATAATTTTCCCTAGACTATTAATTTTTATTACTAGAGGAAGTAAACTATCCTCTCCCCTAAATTATTTGTCTTTTATATGCTGGAATATTTGATTGAAAATTCCCATAAATTTTCTTAAAATGGGATTTTCTCTTTAACTACCACATACAGTATATCAGAACATCGCAATCAAATAATGGAGTCCTTTGCAAATAGGAGTTCAAAGATCCGGGTGTGACCGAGATTTGAGCACAATTTCTTTATCCTTTGAATGAACACCGTTCACTTATTTAATGAATATTTTTTTTTTGTTAGAGCCATGTAAGTGGCCATTTAATTTCTCTGTATTTAATAAATGATCAACCATCAAGGAGTTATAAGGTATGCGCCATTCAAACAGTAACAATGGCCTTCTACTTCTTCTCAAAAAGTAAACCATAAGAAAGCAAATTGCTCCATAATTCTATGGTTAGAGTAATTTCGTTTGTTCCTATCCCACAAAACTTCCAAAATTTAAATATAAATTCTTAAGGCAAATAATTTTCAGAAGGAAAAGGCTGTTTTGATCTAATGACTTTTGACTTGCAAAACTCTTTTCGAATACTCGCGCAGGTAAAATACTATGAAGCTTTTATATCAGATGATAAATATAGTTGTTATTAGATCGGTAGAATATTTTTCTGGTACTTGCCATGGACTTTACACGAGATTAGCTAATTTTAGGGAGATAACAGATTTGAACACCTACCAACACAATTTTTGATCGGCTGAGATTACAATGGATAGAATTTAAGTGCTTAAAGATTAGACATCATTACACTTTATATTTGATATAAAAATAAATCAATTCTTTCGTTTTTAATTAATATAAGCTACTAGTGAAAGCAAAAAATATTCTTTTTTTCACTATCAATTATAATATAAACGCGACCTCCCGTGATATTACTTCAGCTCTCCAAACTTCTTCCCCAGACTCGTTTGACTCTTATAAATCTACCTCACGCTAAAGATAACATCACTAAACGGCTCTCTGACAACTTTTGAGACTCAACAATGGAAAAACAGACGTACTATCGGTGGACACTCCTCCGGATATGGTGCGTTAAAAGGGTATTACTCCCTCTTGTAAACACCCCCCCCCCCGTCTTTGACCACCTTTTCCGATAAACTTAAAAATCTCTGCTTCATCTTTGCTAGTCAGTTATTTCTCAAACGCATGTTGTTAGCGTCTTTAGTTCTCTATACGGTTTCTCTTTTATCTCAGCCACATCTGTTCACACTTTGAGATTGCCATCAATGCTTTCGCCCACTCCTGGATTAACTACCGCCACTCCTTTCTCCCCCAGGTCCACTCTTCGAACTCTCCGACTTCTTCAAACCATTGTAGTGCTGGTTTATCGCCGCAGGGGTCGTTTCCTTCGTGAAACTCTCCTGCTTCGCGAAAGCAATGGTTCCTTATTCGATTAAGAATCACACTTAATGTCACTCTTACATATTCTGTCACAACTCCTCCTTCTACCTCTTATCCTCATTCACCCTACCCTATCCCCTGAGAACCATACAGTGGGGCCATGCCCAGCTGCTGATTGTTTCGCCTAGTCGTCTCTGCTGCATGGGCCATCGTGCTTTCTCAATATTTGCTCCGAGATTGCGGGATGATCTGCCTCCTAAGATAGGTTGAACCCTTTTCTTCCTCGGCGCCTTCGAGCGTGCTCTGAAAACCCCTCTTTTCTCTCAGGCTTTACCTTAGTCGATAGACAGGCGTTCTGAAAATGCTTATGGCATTGAAGAAAGCCATACAAAAATCTATATTTATTTTTTACTATTTTAAGTTCAAAAGGTTCTTACCAAGATATTTTCCCTCCAGGACATTTTGGAGCAACCTATTCACCTGCCACCGGCCAAGTTTTAAAGTAAATCTTTAACTTACTTTCTAAATATACTTGAGGGCCGATACAGCATGTAAAAATGTATTGTTTGTTCCCGATTTAATGATACGAAAATTTTGCCCTTAACTATGTCTCGTTCAGCTATGATGAAGCCATTAACATCATTCTGAATTTGATTTTAGTTACTTATCAGTTCTATTATATTTGTAACTACATACCAGGGCTGCACACACTACAATTTACAGACAAAGATTTGAAACCAGAATCCGATTAATGGAAACACCAGGTGATCCCTTTACCCAAAAAGGCTCTGTAGATAGTAAACGCACAATCTATTCCAATGAAAACGATCCATAAATTACACGTACCATCCAACAACATGCTTCTCTCGCAAGGCTTTTGAAAAGAATACACCAGGCAACAATCCTAATCCTTTTTTCTCAACAATAAATAAGAAGTTAGAGAAAAAAGAACAAAGTTTTAGTGGAAAATTAGCACCTTCACGTAATCTGATGCGGTATGACAACGAATCATCATCATCATCATCATCACTAACTCTATAATTAAGGAAGGAAAATTTTTGGAGTATATGAATAATAATTTCATCTTAGTTTGGTTGTAAGTTATGTTTTTTATCAGTTATTTCTAATAATTATTTTATAATATTAAAAAACAAATTGGTGAAGTTCATAAAGTATCGAAATTTTGTGAATTTTTTAAAACCCAAAGAATTACAAATGGTGAAGTTCAGAAAATTTATTTGTATATATCTTCTTCTATAACTATATTTTAGCAACGTGATATTTTTAAAGGGAGGAAATTTAGTTTAGAGTTCTATTTTAAAATTATTATAATTGGCGAAGTTCAGAAAATTTCTAAAAATTTAACCATGGCTGTTTTTTTTCTTAGATTTTAAATTTTAATCTTAGTAGCGACGTGCAAGCTTCCCCCGTAGTGGGGGAGTGGCGAAGCCATGGCTGGTCTAGTATATAAAAGAAAATTTGCATATTTTCTCTTATTATGGCGAAGCCATTGCCTGGTGCCTATAGAAGCCATTTTCCCATAAATTTAGTCAACACATAGCTTTACTAAAATATAGAACCAAACTAATCATATTAGTATTTATTTTTAGAGAATAACAAATAAAATAGATAAAAAATATAGTAAAAAGATTACAGAAACTTTTCTTCAAACTTTTCTTACTTTTATTTTATGAATCATTATTTTTTTTACATTTTTTAGTCTTTATACACTGTGCTTAAAGTTAGTATCTTTAAAATTATATTTAAAGTAGTTCTAAAGTTTTTAATGGTTATTGCAGTCGAAGCACATTAGAGATGAATGTATCTCACTCATTGCTTTAGGACTAGAGCTACAGAACAATTCTGTTTTTTGACCTCCCCCATCTTTAACCTTTGGTACATCTCGTCTTCTTTTCCAGGGCTTCGACAGGAGCAGGTGTTGGAAAATTTAACCGCGGTAGGCAGTTTTCCTCAAGGAGCTCGCAGTACCCTTTTGAATCCATTTTGACGCCGGCATCCACTTACAAAGTTCTTACAAGCTTGGCACGAACAATTCCAGCAAAAATCATCAATTATCCTACCTTCTTTTTCTCCTCCTCCTTATTTCTTGGTGAATGCTTTACCTGTCAATTTACAAATGACTCTCTTGCCCACCAATCCGGGCCATCCAGAGGAAAGCTGTATTCTTCAGTGAAGATAACTTTGGTAGAGTAATTTTTCATGTATTTCTGGGCGCACAACAAAAGTTCTCTTTGTGTTTTGGGTTCGGAACGGCTTCTTGATCTTTTTCCTAACGTTAGAAAATTTTCTGATTCTTAAACCATATCTCTCGAGATGGATTAAGCTTGAATAATAGATTTGATGTTAGCATGAATGGTTTTAACCACTTATCTTTATTAGCTAAATGCCAATCTGTACAAATATTTTCTTAGGGCAATCATCTCTCTACAAATCTTTTGAAATTTGAAGAGAACATTTCCTTTTCCTAATTCCTTCACGATATTCTTTTTCTCTTGGGAAAGTTCCTTTTTGCTCATCATTTAAACAGAAATTGCACTTTGCAAAACAAGTCCTGGAGCTCTTTTTAATCACATTTGGGAAAATTGACTATAAACTATGTTATACCTGAGAGAGATAGATTGCAGGGCATTGTAATCTACACACTCGTTGGTTCGCGGTATCCTTGACTCTACGATTGCCACGAGGTGGGTTCATGTCGAGATTATCTTCTGCTAGGTTCTTTTAAACTCACTTTTCTTTTGAAATTCTTTAGTAAAAAAATCGCCCGGCAGAACCCTTAATCAAAACACTCTGTATTAAGGCAAAGAATTTGTGACTCCAATTAAGTGCTTAAAGAACTTATATTTCATTTCTATTTTCTTGTACAACCTCTTAGTTTTTTCTCATTTTTATAGTGAACTTATCTCACACTTAAAAAAAACATATCCAACATAAATCATCTTAAAATTTGAAGCTTAAAGGTCAATAATGTGAATTTGGTATTAATATGATTAATTATTTTGAGAACTTCTTACTTAGGTCATAAGGCATATTTTCCTAAATTAAAGCTTTGAGGTTAGGAAAAATCATAGTTGTTTCTTTGGCGTTTTTTTCCAAGTGCTTCATAAGACCAGAAAACCGATCAAGTTAATAGCACAAATCCCAAATTTTAATGACCACAAAAGCGGGAAAGATGAAAATGATTTTCAGTTAATTTCAAAAGTAAACTTCAACTCTTTCTACAGAGAAACTACCCTCCCAAGGTACACTTATCTTAAGGTCTATCGAGAGTAGCAACAATAATCTCCCTGTCTTATTTGGACTAAGAAAACATAATTATTACAAATTTGTGTTTACCTTTGTTTAGAAAAAGAGAAAGTTATTTTTTTTCATTATTTCTGCGGTAAAGTCTACGATCTCTCATTTCAAAACACATTTTTGTGATCCTTTATATAAAAAAAAGTGAAAATTTGTCTAGTTTTGTCTATAGTCCACAAAGATCTCGTAAAATTTATCTATTTATAATTCCATGAACATTTAAGGCAGATTTTCTCCTTATATCTCAGAAGTAAAGACAATTCTATCGCAAGAAAGATGCACGAATTTTTGTTTAGAAAAAAATCCGATTAATAAAAAAAAAACATGTATGGTAGCTCAATAGTTACTTTTCAAATCTTCTAATGGATACATATGATGAGATGATTGCCAATCACTGCGATCTGAGTGTACAACAAAATAATCCCATGATTCAGTTGTCCTTATCCTTGAAGGAGGTAATTTAAATTTTGCTTAACACCCAATTTTGTACACAAATGTGAGCTAAGTGTTAGTTTTGCTTGACAAAAAACGATGGGACATCGGCTCTGTGGTTCCTTCAAGTCACAAATTAAGGTTTTAGGTGAAAATAATATTCTGATATCCCTCGAGGCGTCTCTTCATTCTACCATCTCAGTCTTTCAGATCAAATATTATGTCCGGTTTTATAATGATCGAAAGAGAAGTTTAGCAAATTTCACACTTTTTTGCACCTTTCACCTCCCACCGCTTAAAAAAGAACAACATGCGGATGAAAATTAGATATAATGTAGATGGCCTTTTTTTGACCCCCAAACACTTTATAATATTGAATACCTTTACAAATAATGAAATACGGTAGATGAGAAATTGTAATAACAGCTCAAAAGCATCAAGGCAATGGGCACCAACATAAGGCAATGCATCAATCAAATCACCGATGGTGTTTTCAAGAGGCGGGTGATAAAATGGAGCAGAATAGCCTATCCCACTTCATTTGAGCACATTTAAATGCTTATAACTCAATTAAGATACTGAAACCATCGATTAATGGTGAATTTACGGAAGCCAGAGAATATACAAGGGTGGGTTCGGGTGGGCAAAGAATTGGAAGACTAAGTAAAACTGGTGAGTTTGTGTGAATGGGTGATTGAGAAAGATGTGGCTGCCCAAAGAAGTGGATAATATTGTGTATTTTGAGGTGGATCCAGCTGGCTCGGGCGCGTGTTTGGGGGCTTCTGTCAAGCCATGAACCTTGATTGGCCGAAAGGCTAGAACACCTCGACCACAAAAGTATGAAACCCCGATTTATCGTAAGATAAAAGTGGTAGATAGCTTATAATAAGTTGATTCGATTAATTTATGGGAAAAGGGTTACTCATGAAAGCATTCATTTATAGCTCGCAAGAAAGGCCAAAGTGTAATGTGTGAATGTTTTTATTTTTTAATAGAAATTCGGTTATATATTTAAATATTTGAATGTGAATCAATTGTAAAGTAGCAGATAGACATTGTAAAATACAAATACTCAGTGTATAAATAATATAAGATACAGGTCAGAGTATTGGCTTGGCTCAAACTTAACTTTAATCAATAGGAGGATCTATATCGGCTTAGCTTTAATAAAATACAAGACATTAAATGGAAAATATTGTTATAATAAACTCGGAAGACTCAATTTAGTTAGGAAGTGTATTTTGTTAATAACTTAAATGCAAAAAGTTTTGCCGATAATTTATGTGTTATGTAGAACCATTGCGTTTGTTTGGACCACGTATGAGATCTTATCACTCAACCTCTTCGTAGGAGGCTTGAAGGCGTACGGTTTTCTAGTAATTATGCTCTTTAGAATTTTTGTACTCTTTTTAAAAACCTGTCACATAGTTTTAAAATCTGCTTTAGGAACTGTTCTACAACTTATTAGCCGAATTTCGTTCTTCTACGGATCACTTTAACCATAAAGCCATCAGGAAAAACAAGCGGTCGCCCATAGAGGTACTTTTAGTGAGTGGTATTTCAAATTCGATAGCCCATTCTAATTTCTGCAACAAAATGTTATTATTGATTAATTATTTGGGCTTTGAAAAATTTATTTACAGCCTGATTATGAGAGCGGTTAATGATAATTCTGGATTTGCACTTCTGGAATTGAATGCATTTTTTTCCAACGTATTACAATTTCACTTAGGGCTTTTGTCTTAGAATTCAGGTAGTCCTTCTGAACCCTTTTTTACTTCCTCGCCAAATGATGCAGGCGAGGGAAGACAATAGCCCAAATTTGGTCGGACAACATTTTCTGAGAGTGCGATAGGGATTTAAATGGCGAGAATGAATGATATTATTTACTAAAGGTTTGGCGGTGTGAGGATTTAAACAGGAGAACAAAAATAATCTTTTAATTTTATACAACAACAATAGATATTTACAGAATAATATATAAGCGATTTAGTTAACAGTGTTATTAGTTTGAGCGTCACGCCTCTTCGACGATGTAGGAATATGTAAGTCTTGCGATTTTCTGGAGAAGACTATGCGTATGGGTACTCGGGTGAAGATATTCTTCGAGGAGGAGGGTTGAGAGTTATATTCAATCTTGGTCTTTGTCTTTCCGAATATGGATTCTTGCTGCGAGACCAAATAGCAACGGTGTTTGTCGCTCAAGGATTGCGCGTCGTCAATGAATGATTCCAAAGGCCTTTTGTGATGCCGCGTGAATATCTTATGTATTGCGTGGGCTTACTTACTGGGAATCAACGGGTCTACAAATAGCAGCCTGAAAGCTCATATAATACTTCCTCGATTATCCTTGGGAAGGAGAATTTATATTATTCCGCCGGAAGTTCCAATATTTGATGAGGGAGGCGTTATCGGTTCGGTCACATAGCCTCGATGTAAGAATCAGCTGTGAAGGATGTAACACCATAAACGAGAGGAGTTTTCGGCGCGTTATCGCTCCGGAAGTTTAACGAGGCCTGGAAGCAAAGCTACTTCGCTCGGAATCCCTTCTCATGACTCAATCAATCCCGCTCGCTCTCTCGCTCTCATTTTCTGACCGCTTTACTGAAGTAATTTTCACGCCTCCAGTAAAGAAAGTAGTGGCGTTTTTCTCACAAATACTATACATATATATAACAAACCAACCACACAAACCAAATGAATGAGAATATTTTGGCTTAGGTTTTTCTCCATTTATGAATATTTTGCACAAAAGTATTGGGAAAATTTTCAAAGTACAGTTTTTAACTCTTAAACGAAAAATATTTCGCAAGAAAATACTTTTTGCTCCAACTCTGCACAACTTTATAGATTTAATATAGATAAACTTCCTAATTTTTGGAAACTTTAACTTTGATTTTTCCTCTGCATTGAGTTACTTTGACTGATTACAATCTATTCATATTTTTATGTTAATGGCCGATTTGGATGACTTCTTAGTAGAGTTCGAACCTACCTCGTCGAGGCGAAACGATTGACTGAGATAGAATAGTGAATATTGAAATTCTTCAACTCACTTCGATCCTATTCAGGGCTTTAATAAAGAATGGGCTTTTAGCGATCAACAAAATTTCAAAACATTTCTCTCTTGGAAATTTGCGTTTTCTATTCTTATTTAGGTGGGGGTTTTCTCGTTTTTACTCCTTAAAAGATCTTCAAAATCGCAAGATTCCATTAGTAAATTGAATTGTATCCCGATAAACGCACCACACTTTTTTGCCTTCATCAGTATGCCTTAAGATTGCATTAATTTTCCCTAACAGACTATTTTGCTCGTCCTAAATTCTAACCAAAAACTGTTTAAAAGATAAATGACCGCAATTTCTTTACCCAAGGAAGACGTGCCGGAAATTTGCTTCATGGTTGCACACATTTAACTAAAAGATAAGACGAATGGTAAAAATGGCCTTGCCGTTTCGCTTAGAGGGTTAAATAAATGAAATTGAGTTTAGAATATTTGCACTGATGCTTGATCGCAGGAAATATTTTCTTCTCTCAATAAAGGTAAAAATATTAGCAAAAAAAAATTGCAGAATAGGAAAGTATGGATGAACGAAGTGTGTCTTTCTCAGACTCCTCAAGAAAATGTGACTTTTGTGAAACGTAGACAACTTTTGGAGAGTGACGCTTTCAAGCTCTACAGCTACTTAAATTATATACTTTGTCTATCTAACATACGTACGATTCACATCTCCACTATATTTATAATCTAAATGGAAAGGATTCATTCACTGGATTTTGATGTTTATTCTTTGCGAATAAATTTGATTACAGAGGAATTTATGGTCTCATTGCCAAATGCAATTTTTGGTGTTTTACATATTAACATATTTATTGTCTTGCGTACTATTTATCCTGAAACAAAATATAATAATACAATAATAAAGATTTACTTTCTCTTTCTGTAAATATTATAAAGTTATTAATAGAAATCATTCTTTTAATAATATATAGAATCTTTATCTTAAGCGGACGATGACATGTCAATAAGATCATTGATTTCAACCTTTATTTACAGGTATAAAGGGTTCGTTTAGGCTAAGGTTAGGCTAAGCGTGAGATCGCTTATTACCTAAATAAAGCCAATCTATCCTAACCTAACTAAACTCAATGATAGGTAAAATACAAACACCAAAATACTGAATAGGCGATAGGACCCATGCAATTTAACAATCAGTCACATATTATATCACACTAAAAGGAATACACTGGTTCTCAGTTATTCCTTGTGGATAAACGCGCAAAAGGACTACGTCCACAGCTTCAGGTGTATCAAAGATGAAGTGTAGAACATCCTAGGGTTTGATTATACCTAAGAGATATTATAATATTAAATATAGAAAAATATAGGGTGCCGTGATTCAAATTATTCAACATGGTATGTTCAATAGATGAGGATGACCAAAGTCTAGATAGAAAAACAGTAAAGATCACCAAAGAAGAACATTCTACAAAATTTGAAAATAAATTATCAATGCATTTAATCTTCAGTTTATGGAAGGACTTAGATCCTTTCGAAGCTGGGCTTTTAAAGCCACAGATCTCGAACTAAACTTGGGAGCAGAAATGCCAGTGTGATTCTGTATACCTATTTGAATTATAATTTTACCTGTTATTAAATAGTAAGCCTATTATAAAGTCTAAATGACATAAAAAGAACAAGAATTAGTAGGTGTTGTAACAATCACCAACGCCAGATTCTGCGCGGACAGCTTATCTTTCCTTGATTATATTTGGGGTTGCCTATCTTTATTTACTGACTCAGGGGCATCTTAAATTGTGTTGTAGCTGTTGAAACTTGCTTATTTGGTGTCACTGAAATTACTGAATAATTATAAAGTTGTGCCTAAGAACGTATGGGTTTGAGATCATTAAATAGATAAATATGTAGTTCGTAGCAATTGTTTGATATTATTTGGATATATAGGGAGATTTTTTTACCTGTCCTACATTTGTAGTTTAATAATATCAAGAGTAATTTTAAGATTATAATGTAACAATCGAATGTTGTTGGTAATAGTTGCAATCTCTTTTTCCTAAAATAGCTAATTGATGGATTTATTATTTTAGAAGTTTCGCTAGTTTGAGTAAATTGTTGATCGTTTGCTAGAAACGGAAAGCGTGAAATGTTTTGTTAAAAAAAGTGATTTTGGGAATGCTCGATTCTCAGCAAAATTTCGCTAAATTTCTGAAGTAACAAATTGACTAGCATCATAGTCATTCGTAGACAATAAAAGGATTAAAACTTTTAGCAAAACTCATTATTAAGAAATTTTTCAAACTGAAAATATGGAAGCTCCTGGAAATGATTGGACGAAAAAAATTTGTTGAAACCTTCTTGAGATGCAACTGTTCAGTGGTTTCAAAACAGCGACGGATGAGACGGGAAGGAGCTCAAGACGTGCCATCATGACGAGCGCTATGCAGACTAATTCAAAATTTTGAGGCACCGGTATTGTACAAGATGAATGAAAAGGGCGTGTTGTCAGAAAAGGCCTAGAACAACATAAAATTGAAGAGTTGCGTCAAAACGTAGAACGGTGGCCGTACAAATATTGAAAAGGGGGATTGTCAAAAAGTGCAACATACAATGCAATGAAGAAAAAACTGAAACTTAAGCCGTACAAGATTCAGGTTATGCAAAAATTAGAAGACAACGATTTCGCGAAACGAAAATTGTCTGCAGAATAATTTAGATTGAATTTTGGGGAAGTTGATGTACTGCCTGCGATAATGTCTGACGAAGCGCAGTTTAATCTCAGTGGATACAATAATAAGGAGAACAACAGAATATGGTCGGATCACAACTAAAACACTATACACCAGAAAGAGCTGCATCCTACACAAACCACTGTGTGGTGTGTGATAACACCTCAGAAGATCATTAGGACGAATTTTTATGAGAATGAAAATGGAAATTCAGTCACTGTGAATGACGAAAGATACTAATACATGCTTGAAGAATATCTTTTAACGAACATTCGAAGGCTTCGAAATAGACGACAACTCTTCTTTTCTAGCAAGATCTTGCGACATCAAATGCATCGAATGAAACAATGAAGTTATTAAGACGAAACTTCATATAAAAAATATTTCTTGAAACAGTGAATTTAAGTGGCCTCCAAGATCCCCTGATCTAACACCTTTTGTTTTTTTATGGGGATATTTAAAAGATCGTGTGTACGGTAATAATCCTAGGAGTATTTAACAACTAAAAAATAATATCGCTGACGAAATTAATAAAATCGATGAAGAACTTTTGAAAAAAAGTGATGAGAGCAACTTCGTCACGAGTAAATACTCGTAAATGTTATGAGAGGAATGGTCAACATTTGAAAAGAAGAATCTTCAAATAAATCAAGTGATTATATTAATTATGGAAACTGATTATTAGTTTTATTTATTTGTTATTTTTAAGCAAATAAAATGAATTGAAATAAAAAATAGTTTTAAGCGGATACCACGTTCCTTGTTTTCAACTTTATAATACGTTAAATTATCAAAAATAAAATTAAAGCTCATTAAAAGCCTTTTTATTTTTGTTAAAAGCATAATAAGCTACCGCGCCGTTTTGGAGATAGAAGGGGTTCTTTCAGACCCTCCCCTTGAAACCTGATATCATATAAATGTCTATAGAATCACTAAAGTTTAAGCATTCGAACTCAATTCACGAGCAAATGATGCATTTATGATTTAGTTATCATTTGAAATCAGTCTTCTTTAGTTCCATATATATATACTGTTTAATGGTGGACTAAAACATATATTTGTGGGACAAGGTCAACTATAGGTTTTGTTCTTAGTTTGAGAAGGGGGTGTTAGGTAAGTAGTAGTGGTGTTTTGAATGCCATGCCATTTAGCTCAATCTATATTCGAATGATGCTAAAATATAAACCAGTTCTCAGGCACCGTTTTTTTTTTCAGCCAATATTTAAAATCGCATGGTATAGTTTTGCGTTTTGTCCACAAATCAACATTAAATATCTACGGAGAATTTCAACGAATGTAGAAAATTTTGCATTATCATAATTTTCACTATGTTATAGTCATGTTGCTAAAACAAAATATATACTATATAAAGTGCATAAGATTTGCAATAAAATGATATAAATCTCAATGGTATAATTTGGTTTATTTGTTCACAAATTAATTTAAATATCTAAGAAAAAATTTCCACGAATTTAGACAGTTTTTGCATTATCTTAATTTTCACTATGTTAATATTATGTTGCCAAAAAAATAATTATACCATCAAAAGTGCCTAAAATTTGCCACAAAATGATATACAAAACCAAAAAATGTGAATTTTGAACGACAGAATTTGAAAAGTGACTAATGAAACAAGGTGCTATACCCTTAATAGTCGATAAATATCTGAAAGTTCAGTGAAAATTTTTTAAAAATCAAAGCTTCACTAAACTTTTCATAACTTGTAAAATAGCAAATGAAACAACAACTTCTGAAGCTTTCATTAGGATTACAAAATTATTCTTGATTTTTAAAAAACCTCCCTGTATATCTTCAAACTATGGATTGATCTACGTACGAAGCAATTACTAATTCTCTATCAGTTGATGATCCTCTACCAGCCATAAACTGGATTTAGTTATTGAGCCAAGCATAAGTCGAATTTAAAGAGTATACAAGGATGTTAAAGGGACTTATTGAGTTTTCTATGTGACAATTGCTACTCAATATCAATCTAAAATCAAATTATTTTATTGTTAAAATTCTACTCTTTTGCCACGTTACTTGTATTATTTATTTAAATATACGTATATTATTAACTCTGATTTGTTAAACTTGGACAAAGAGTTATCTCTGCGTTATCTTCTTTCACTTAATCAGCTTATTTTTGGGTGTGATGCTCTTTACCAAGCTAAGTTAGTCCATCGCTATTGATCTTTACAGCGTCCACAGTAATCATTGGACATGTGTTGTTTGCTTCAGTTAAATTTGGTTATAAATCACTTACCTGAAAATAGAGAGATCATCTGATTGAATTACAAGACTAATTCGAAGGTAAATACAAAAGTACATACTTGATGAGAATTCTTAAGATGGTTGGCGTGCACGACTTCGGACTGCGGCAAAGGCCAAGGCGCTGGTTGAAGCTAGGAACACCGAAGCTGAGACGGAAGCAGAAACCGAGGCTCAATTCAACCAAATCTCCCCTGTCCCCCGCAAGGGTGGCCCAAAATCTAGTTTTTGGTGCTCTGCCCCGTGGACCCAGTCACGTGAGCAGCGGCTCTGCTACTCCTCGGGGGAACGTGGAGACCAACCCAGGCCCCACAACCTGGACATATACACTATGCAATAAACACATCACAAAAAGACTAACACCCATAATATGCAAAAACACCACAACACACCGGGTATATATCAAATGCACAAATAATAAAACCAAACAAAAGACAAAACATTGAATGTGCCCAAAGCACCGAGCACCACACCCATTAACGCCCACCCAACCAAAACCAACAAACTCAAAGGCCACACTCCCACAAAAATCAAAAACCCCTAGACAATCAAAAAACAAAACACACACAACAAGCACTTAAACATACAACAAATAAACAAATGGTCTAAACAAGAAAACGACGGAACTCGAGCATCTCACAAACAAACATGAAATAGACATAATCATCATCCGAGAAACCAAATTCACGGAAAAACAGAAAACGGCTCAAATCACAAACTACACTTTAATCAGAACCGACAGCAAACACAAATAGGGAGGAGGCCTCATCATAGACATGAGACATCAAAAACAACATTAAATATTCACAGATCCCCCTACAAAACAACATAAATACACAAAAGACTGATGCACAAATCACCAAAATCCATCTAATCAAAACTAAGCACTTACACCTCACAAACCTCTACATCCTACCCAGAGAAATCACGAACCCCAACGATCCCAAAGGAAGATGCAGTCATAACAAACTTTCTCACCCACGCAAACACTCTCACGAACTCAATAATCACAGGAGACATCAACGCACACTCAGAACTTTGGAATTCACCCACAGAAGACCACAGAGGAGAACCCATGGCCGACATCATCCAAAACTCAAATCACATAACCTTAAACACAGATACACCAAATACCCACACACATCAATCAATAACCCACTTCGCCAGACATCACCACTGCAACAAACATCCTACACAGACACCTCACCTGGAATACAATACCCCCTCTCTCCTCTGACCATCTCCCCATATTAATCACATTAAACACAAAAACAAACTTTAGGTTGAAACAAAACATTAAATCATACACAAATTATCACAAGGCAAACTGAATAGAATACACAAAAGAAATTGAACAAGTACTCTCCAACTTCCAACTCCACAAAGATGCACACACGGCAAACAAAATACTAACTAACACTATCTTACAAGCAGCCAAACACATTATCCCGCGAGAGAAAATACACAACGTAAAAAAAATACTCTCTGAACCAATAAAAAACCTCATAACACAACTGAACAACACTAGAAAACAAAACCCATCATACCTCCACATTATAGAACAAAACAAACGAATAGATTGCGCCATAAAAGAACACAAACAAAAATTATGGAAACTTCACCTAGACCAGCAATGGGACCACAAAACAAACACACACAAACTCTGGAAAACCATTCCTGGCCTCACAAAAAAAACAACACAGCCACAAAACAACACCATCACCTTCGGAAACAAAGAAGCCACAACACATACACAAAAGGCAGAACACTTCAACAAACAATTCCCCAGCACACCATACACCAAACGAAAAATGAAAACAGGAAAATAGACAGACTTAGAAAAAATCTCCTAAAACCACAATTCACAACCACAACACAACATACCATCAGAGCCATAAAACAAGCAAGAGACACCAACTCCACCAGGCCTAATGACATAAACATCAAACACCTCAAACACCTACGTCAAAACGCCATAAACCACCTCACGCAAACTTACAACCTCGCTATAAACACAAACAAAATACCTAAACAATGGAAAGTAGCAAAAATATTTCCAATACCCAAACCAAGCAAAGACATAAACAAAGGAGACTCCTACAGACTAATAGCACTGCTTTTTCCCATTGTCAAAACACTAGAAAAATTCATCTTACCTTAAATCACATCCAACATCCCAAAAACATCACAACAATATGGGTTCAAACCCATGCACTCAACCACGGCACCATTACACATAATAAACAACATAATCACACATGGATTCAACAAGAAAATTCCACCACATAGAACCATAGCAGTCGCCCTTTACAGGTCCAAAGCATTCGACACACTCGATCTACACAAACTAATCAACAAGATCCATAAACTTACCATACCCACCTCTCTCATCAAACACATAGAAAACTACATGAAGTGACAACTCCAATACACCCAAATAAAACACAAAATCTAAACACAGACACACAAAATCTGGAGTTCCCCAAGGAAGAGTACTTTCACCAACACTTTTCAACGTCTACACCTCAGATATACCAACTCCCCCACAAACAGTAAAATTGTCTCCTACGCAGATGACACCACAGTACTCTCATCGCACAACAAACCAGAAGCCGCTGCACAACAGATACAACCTTACCTCAACAAAATACTTACATGGCCTTAGAAAACTCAATATAATGGCCACCAAATCAATGACCACTCTCTTAACAACAGACCCTGCAAAATACAATACAACCCTAAATCTAAACAGAGAAAACATACCACTATCCACCACAAAAGTATCAAAGACCCTTGGCCTCAATTTTGACCACAAACTCACATACTCAAAACACATTTAAAACACAATAGTCAAGGCTACGAAAAAACTTAAAGTCGTCAAGGCACTCACAAATACACACTGGGGGTAAACCAAGGAAACACTCTTTAATACATACAAGACAATTACAAGACCAGCACTCGAATACAGCCATCCGCACTACCAAAGGATACACTCTTGACACAAACACCCAACTCCTACACGACGAGACCAACATCATACCAATCAAAAATCACCTAAAACTACATGCCTCACAACTCAGACAGAAAACACAACATGCAAGCCATCCACTCCAGCACATCACCAGACAACCTCTCAATCACCGACATAAAAAACAGACTATTTTCGATAACAACAACAACTACACCACCAACTTAGACACACACCCTAACACAACAACAGAAAACACAATTAAGCAAAACATGAAAACAATCCACTCTCAGGTTACACAACAATTCTTGCCAAACAGAACCCACAACAAAATATTAAGTGCACCACCTCCAACCATACGCAACTTAGAACAAACACTCACAAAGCAGATCGGAAGAACACTATCACATATACGAACAAGAATCTTACTCCTCCTGACGTTATACATGCATAAAATATCTACCACCACCCATACAACATCAAACTACCCCAAATGCTTAATACAGATACACACAGACCTGGGCCCGGTGTATCTCTGGGAGAAATCCCGTGAGGCGGCTGGTCTGCAAAGCTCCTTGGAGCTAGGGTGGGGCCTGCAATAGGTGTGAGGATCCCCGACCCACTGTCTGTCTATTTCTTTCCCTTTTCTCCTTCTCTTGCCAGTTGACATGTGGAGAATCATGTGCCCCTTTCCCCGGCCCCAACTCCTGTCCATAATGCGGTCAGGCGAATCTTCTTCACATCTTTACTTCCTCTATCTTTACATCTTCCTTCACACGCCCTCGTTGGTATTTTGTTTTTTTTAGGTCAAGAGAAAAAATAGGATTCGGCCACGCCGTCGTCACCCGAAATGAGAATTGTGTAGAAACAAAACCTAAAAGAGTTTAACTAAAAAATAACTTCACTAATTCCTAGACAATTGAGATCCAATGATTTGTGTCTAATTCAATTGAATTAAGAATTTCCTCTTTTGGGGAGGGAGGGTTGATTTTTTTTTTGTTGTTGTTTTTCATTTTTCAAATTGATCACCAATGGCAGGAACTTTGAGTGACGTCATGAGACCCCGAAAGTAGGAAATGATAAAGAAGATGTAAAACAATTTAAATCATTATTTTATCAGTGTAAGAAAAGGAGTTAGAAGTTTGTTAAAAACCTCCTATTTAGATAAGAAATTACGAAAGGCATTAAATATATTTTCCAATTTACTCCTATATGAGTTAGATTGCCTCTTTGTGTCTATTTATCTTTTTTTATTTATCCTTGTCTTTATTCAAGAAACATTCCCCTTGGTCCGTCTGGACAAATGATTCTTTCTCTATTACATTTACATAATGAATCGCTTTTAAATGAATCTACTCATTTTCTTACTCATATTCTCCGAATCCGAAAAAATAGTTGATCGCTGTTTATGAATATTAGGCATTAGTATTAAGGAGCTGCTGCCACATCTAATGTTCGAAGTGAGCAATTTTGAAAGAATCCCATTTAAATGAGTTGGCCGAATCTAATTTGCCTATAAAAAAATTACGCTAGGTTAGGCCAACCAATTTTAATCGGTTATAATTGACTCATTTTAGGAATAGCGTGGTTACACGAAGATAAACCTCAACCAACCCTAAACCTGAAGATCACCACACCAGCTGTTTTCACCAAAAGAGGGGACAATATAATTTTCCCACATGGGGTCTTTCAGGCTTTGTCAAGTTTCTTAAACTAAGTGGTTATATTATATGAAGAAGAGCTGTTTATTGTTCCCTACATTAGATGAGGTTGCTTGAGTTTATTGGTTGCATTAAAAGTTTTAGACTGTTATGAGTTGTAGAGGACGGGTGCTTTTGTTGTATGGTTTTACCAAACAAGAAAGAACTTTCTTTCTTAGATCATCTGTTACAAGGGTTTCACATTATATTATAAATCACTACAAGTCTTAATGAATTCTTTATTGCGTGATTTATCTTTAAAACCCAAATAGATTTTGTCTTAAGCTTTGCGACTGTAGTGACTTTGCAAAGATTTAGTGCAACTTTTGTTACTTAAATTTGTTACAAATGCAAATGAAGTAGAATGTTCGTGTTTCTATCACACTTTAATTTAAGCAAATGCATACATATTTAAGAAGAATAAATCGAACATAAATTTTGAATGGAATTCAATCTGATATTTTGAAATTAATTTTTGAGGTGTTCCTGCTACAAAGGATTTCATATCTATCAAATTAAATAAAGAAATAAGATAACCCTAAACATACATCAACAGATGAAGCTCTCCAATTTTTAGCACCTGATGATATGTAAGCTAGTCCAATTTGTATCCTCACCATGCTCATCATGCTCATCTTCTGTTGATCGTTATTTCAAGTTTATTTTTGTCGGTGGTATAGGGTCATAGGTTGTTACAATTGCTTAATTACTTATTTATACCTTTTAATCGTAGATAGATACATACGAGTAATAGGTAAAAACTGGTTTAAATTCTACTTCTTTTCTCTATAACGATTATGTCTGGCAGGCTTATTTAAGGGTTCGGTTAATTTTGCTGCATAACTTAACGGTGCGTGTCTTTAATCTGAGTAGGTGGAGGATATATGATTCTAGCATGCCTCGTATGTCGTTATTATTCACATGGCCTTGTTCTGAATTCTTTGATGTTGAAATAGATATGTCTCAGTTGCTGCTACTAAAAGTATGGATGCTTAAGTAACTTGGGCCTAATGTAGGATCTGTAACTTTTTCAAATTGTGTTTACCTTTGGATGTTAGGTAGAGCAAATTATGGTAATTTTCTGTTTATTATATTCGTCTGCTGTGATACGGAGACACAAAACTTTGCCTTAGGGTGCTAAATAGATACACAGGATGGAAACACAAAGTGTAGTCTGATATTTATTTAATATTTTTCGAACACAATGTAATATTAGATGTTTACACTAGAACGAAACAAAAATTAATAAATTCATGATAAAAATAATATTTAATTAGAGCTCCTTTTATAACATGATACAATGAAGTCTAGTGATAACCTGAGAGCAAGTGACACGCATTATTTCATTTGATATTTTCTCCAAGTCTTTTTTCAAGTCTTTTCTCCAAGACTCTTTCATGAGATTTGGTACAGAACTTCTATTCAAGCATCACCCATACTCCACATCCATAAAGTTCAAATTTGGCGAAATGGACGGCCAAAGTTTCTTTGACCAAAATCCTTTGCTCCAGTCAGGAATAATTTAATGCTCTCTGCGAGGTTGCTTCATCTTTTGAAGGGCAGTTACATATCCAGAAATCTCTCTCCAAAACTTAATTATCAACAGTCCTCAAAATCCAGGTCTCCACGTAAACATTTTACAAAAAACAAGACCAAACTAGTGAGAAAAAAATGGTCTTTTCTAGCTTCGTCTCTCTCCCTTCGAAAGAAATATACCTATCCTTTGACGATGAATCCGTCGCTGTTTCCCCAAAATGTGAACAAGTTGCATTCATTGGTCCTAAAAGTATGAGTGCATTTTGGGGACAGGCTGTTTGTTATCTCCAGTAAACGGGTGAAGACACTTTAGGGGGACACCCTGTATTCACTCTTACCATTTCTGACACAAACAATGGGATTGTCATACTCATATGCCATAGCAAATAATCACCAATTTCAGCCCTTTCTGTCCATGATACCTAACCTATTAAGCACAAAGATGTTTATCCTATTTTTTGCAAGCTCCTTCAACATGTCCGCGCTTTTTTTTCTTTTAGATCTTTGTTAAAGATCGGTTCTTCTTCAAGCTGAAAGGCGCAAGACAGCCATCTTACATACACTATTCATACATATCCGTTACACATAATATTCTAGTATTGTTCCCACTTCATTCCCTTTTGCCCTCAGTTTGAGTGTATCCTCTTGTCCAATAAAGATGCCAAAACACGAGATTTTTTCATCCAGAACCAGACGCTGATTCAGCTTCAGCGCCACAAAACTTCACCAGTCCTTCACATCTTATCGCACTCCAACTATATATTCCCATTACAAGTTTCTTCAGTATATTCTTAATCAATCTTAACAGACGTAGTATATCTCAGGCACTTCTTGTCTTCTTCCTCATTTGTATCTCTTTTCACATCATTTCCTTATTTTCTCTCCTTACACAGCGATTTATGCCCATGTACGCAGCTGCTAGATGGGCGCTAAAAAAAATAATCTCTCCTCACAAAACATATCACAGAAGAATTGTGAATTGATTCTGGTCCTATTATACCTCTCTCCTTCACTTTCCATGTAATCATCTCACAATACACAATAACTCATACCATGCAAGAATGAACTGTTTGATCTAGAGACTTCATTTTAAAATGCTATTATATTCTGCTTGATTACACTCTTCCGTACATCCTTTATTTATAATAAAGCCTAGATATTAAAAGCGTCGTGATTGCTCTTGCAGCACACTACTGTTTTTTTCATCACACCTCCTAACATTCTCACCTTCTCAAAACCGTTTCCTTACGGTTTCCATGCATATGACCAATTTCTAACCTCATTTAATTTGAATTTGACAACTCTTATATCGCCATAACTTGTAATTCACTGAGCCTATCATCTAGGAAGGAATTAAACAAACGACATCGCATACACTTACTTCACTCTTCCATGTACAGTGCCGTGGAGTTGCTTATAGACATTTGGTTTTGTCCCCCAAAATCAGAGGATATGGCATTCGAGTTAAAGTTTGTTTTATACCATGATTAAAATATGAGAGGGGCTATGGCAATATTTACTCCCTGAATGGCGAGGTGGGGGGGGGGAGAGGGAGGACTTGCTTTGGATTTAAGGACAGGTTGCATTAAATTGAATTGTATGAAATATGTGTATGCATGGTATGAAACCACAAATCTCGATATAGTTTTAGTCACGCGCGACTTTATAAGTTACTATGTCATCCGTAGGTCGGTCGGTTAATTAGTTGTATGGTAACCATTTTACTTTTCAATAAGTGTTTTGGGAATAACATCTCAACTATTTGGCGGATTCTAAGGAGATTTGCAACCCATTATGCTGTTTCACATTCTCTTTCAAAGGTTATAATTGCCAAGGTCCTCCGAAGGTCAGCCGGGAATTATTGAAAGTTTTGAACGTCGTAAAGTCCTATGATCATAAGGTCATAAGTCAGAATAATTAAGAGCACGCAACTTAGGTGTGTTGACCTTGTCCTCTTTTCATTTGGTGTGGGTTCAAATAATTTTTAGTATTTATCGTCTTTTAATCAGATTAATTTGTTCGAATTCAATCGTCTTTTCTCCCTTGCTCGGCTGATCTTCAATTCATATATTATGACAAGGATTTGTTTTACCAGAATTTATTTATGTCAATAATAATAATAATAATAATAAAAATAACTGCCTTTCTATAATCTCTTCAAAGCCAGAGGCATTTAATAATGAGAATAAAAATGTTTATACTGAAGAATATTTAGGTGTAATCAACGAGGGAATTTTCCTTCGGCGAAAAAGAAGTAAGAGATGTGTTACATTCCCCCCCAAAGTGGCCCAAATAAAGCCATAAGTCGCCACAAGACCAGATTTTCTTGCTCCTCCAAAGTCAGAACTGGGGCTCCGAAAGATTCGCCATTTCTTTACTACAGCCACTTCCACTTCCTTCTCGTGTGGTGTGCGGTTGGGTTTACTATAACTTCCTGGGGCAGTCACTTCCTTACTCGTCTTCTCTAAATCTTGAAATATGGTAAATAGAGTTTACTATGGTAGGGTCGAAGCCCTTCCTTCCACCACTCAGGCAGTCAATACTTTTTCCTCCCAAGCGCTTCTCCCACCATTCCGCTCTGTCTCTCCTTCGCCATCCCTCCCTTGTGTCCATCCATTCCTTCTCGCTGGCGTTTCTTCCTTGTCCTCACTAACGCCTCTTTCATTTTCCTCTCTGGCTGTTATTCCTTATTCACTATTGTCCCTCCTGACTTCGTTCTCTCGATTGGCTCTTTCTTCTTCCGTTCCTCCCATCCCCCTCTCTTGAGCTCATTCCTTCTTCCTCTCTAGCGCTTCTTCATTGCAACACTCGATGCTTCACTTCTCTCTTGTATTTCTCCTCCTTATTTGTGTTTAATTATTATTCTATAATTAAATACAGTCATTAAATAAAAGAGTGTTTTCATCCCCTGTCCTTTTCACTTTGCAAAGCGCCGGGGTTTGAAATAAAGGAATAAATCTTCTTCTTTTTAAATTCTCTGATTAGTTTATGTTAGTTTTAGAAAAGTTTACTAGTCATCGTAAGGTAAAAGTTTATAAAAGTATATAAGTTATGGCCTGGTTTGGATGCATTTATCGTGTTAATGATTTTTAAAGTTGGTAAATTCGTGAGCGTCTTTGTCTGAAAACTGGTCGAAGAAAACATTGCCTAAACAAAAGTCCATTAAATTAATGGGAATATCTTGTTATGTGCAAATTATAATTTGTCCGAAGTTTACTTTCAGAATATATTAAAGTTTGCTCAGTTTATATAAAAATTATTTCACTAATGAATTGAAAATTTGAAATTACTATTTAACTCTTTTTAAACTTCTATTTCTCTGTTGAGGAGATTGAGGGATGACAGAATTAATTAAGTTTTTCTCTTCTTCAAACTAGAATATAATTTGGCTCGTTATATTCAATATATGCAGTATTCATTATACTTTTAAATTATTAAAATTTTAATATATGTCTTTGTCATCGTTCCATAGCTTTCACTATATTTAAGTTCTGCCTTTCACAATCCTTTTGAGGAACCAAATAAAGATGCAGTGACTTTATGTATATTGCAGACTATATAACCATACAGTAAAAGGGGAAGAGAAATTTGACGTAAATGAGTAATGAGACAAGAAACATGAGTTTTTAAAGGCAAGCGAGAGGGAGAGTGGAAGAGACGAGGATTAAGGAATAATAATAATAATTATTATTTATAATACGCCCTTCAGGGCAGTTAGCCCTCACAAGAAAGCAAAGGAAGGCACACTGAAAGCAATTTTCTTTAGTATAAGCCTTCGGGTGTTAATTAAGTCCATCCACTGCTACTAAAATTTAAAAAATCATGAATAGGCTAATCATTTAAAGTTAAAATTAAAATCATTTCAATTTTGCAATTGATCGAGGATTTTGTCCGTTGATATATGGACTAATGCAGAACTTACAGGTTATTGCCTTAAAATCCAGGCAGAAAAATTGAAATATTAAAATTGGCCATATAAATATTTGAGGAAACACTTTTTGCCTATTAAGAAAACGCTAACATTGTCCAATTGCTCATGAACGGAAGGCTGTTGGGAAATCGCGAGGGTCGTAAGAAGAGAGAGAGGAAGAGAAGTTGGGTTAATATGCTATGGTAAATGTAATGGATTGGAAGAGGAATCTGAATTTAGAAAATATGAAAGGTATTTGATATAAATTGATTCTTGAATACCAAAAGAAACAGAATGGTTTTTAAAGTTTTAAAATATTATAAGGTAATATCGGTTTTACATTGAATATAATGCAACCAAACAGGTGCAAACTCTTTCTACGAAAGAACTTTCCCATTCCTGTGGCTAATTCCCATAGGGGAAAAGAGCCTTGGCTTCGGAGAGTGCATCTTACTGCCAATATATTTCCAGATACTACATTTGGCTCAAGTAAATAAAGGATAGGTGGATAACGGTTTGAGTTTAGAGAAGAAATTGTGTACGAGAAGAGATATTTTCAATTGCCTTGTAATGATAAGAACTTAAATGGGCAGTTCATTAATGCATTGCAGTAGATCTCGAATTGAAAGAGAAATTTAATTTTGTGAAAAGAAAAAGGAAAAAAACAAATCAAGACTGATATCTAACAGAAGTTGTATTTCTAAAAGTATAACCATTTCGGATCTTGAAAAATTGAAGTGAAAAGTTGGAGTAGTTCGAATTTTATTTGTAAATCTTCTTGACTTGAACTAAGTATATTACAATAGTACATTTAGGGAGTTTCAACCCAGCGATGTGGTAGATGAGTTAAGCTTGACATTTTAACTGAAAAACAATCTGGGTTGGAAAGTCATGGTGGCGTTCCTAAAGAATCTTCATCTAGTTGATTTCATTACTCATCAGGAAGGTTAGGGATTACTGATAAAAATAGGGATGAGAGAGATTTGGAGATCTTTCGTTCATACCACAAGTTTCACAGAATTCAGGGCTTAATCGGCCTTATCGCTCACACATCAGATTACTCACTGATACACACACATTTAGGACGATTTCTTATTTATATACTCTTTTATTACAAATATAGCTATGCTTCACATTCTGTCCCTCCTTAACCGAACTGAACCGTTATATACATCATAACCCAAACATTCTCCAATTCCGATACAGTTAAGGCAAAGTAGGACAAAAAGTTGTCTTCCATACTTGTTGAAGCAAACGATTTATTTTCCTTTTTCGTGGTTTCCCTTTTGTCCTTCTGTATTCATGGGAGAAGGAATTACTGATATAGTATTCTAATGATTTTTTTCCACCAGGTAACCTTTTGCTACTAGTAGCTCTTTTATAAGACAATTTTTAAATTTCTTATACAGATTAAATTTGTGCCACATTTGTATTTCCTCATTGATGAAATTGTAATTGTTCCTAAATATAAGATCCCATGAAAATGCGCCAATTGGTCATATCTACAACTTTCTACTTTGACATACGAAAATCGAGTAGGGATTTCCTGAATTAGGTAAACATTGTAAACGGACGTAACTTCGCGTAACTTTCACTGATATAGTTTTATCAACGTTTCATTTTCAATTCTTTCCTATGAAATTTCGGGTTTACAAACCAAAATTTCGTCTCTTATTAATAAAGTTTTGTGATGGAAATTATATCTGTAGCCTACTTTTTCACCGGACATGGTAGATGCTCGATAATCCATAGGAAATATGCAGAGAAAGATTACACAAGCGCTGTAGTCTGCTTATAAGATGCCCCATCCCCCCAAGGACCAAATATAGATTAAGAAAGAAAGAAAACGGAATTAAATAATTTAACACTAATGCGTTCTCAGGACACGGCGTCAACCACTCGGATGTGGATGTCGACGGTGTTCGAGTGGTTAGCGTCGTAGCCTGAAAAGCGAAGAGTGCCACTTCACAATACCCCCTACTTCCCTCACACTCGTTCCACAAATACATTGTGCCCTGTTTCTCCTTCAGACTATGTACTCCAAAGTTATAGGTCCACATTTTTCGTGTTAGTACTGTACTCCTGACGACAGCTTTTAGGTGGGCAATGTTTGCTGAAGGTCCATACATAAAACTGCTTCGTGTGGCTTATCCTCCTTAGCGATTTTCATCAGTAATTTATGAGCAACACTTGTCCTAGTCTTCTTCACTAATAACTGAGCACTAATACAGTTTTTCACATGTATTTCACGAGTCACCCTTGGGGTGTTCAAATCCAATGTTAAACACCGTATTGAAAATGTGTTCATATTGCCAAAACTTCAGTAAATCCTTTTCTCCCTTATTCTTATCAACCAACCAAATCTGATCCATACTGTACAGCGTCCGTTTGCTTAAACCTGGAAGGAGGTATTTCCGGTTTGGACTCTTTGCTCTGCTGTAATGACTCGATACAGTACGTAGGCTCCGAATGTGTTCCCTAATGAGGTCATTTTTCTCCTTACTCGTTTTATTTTTCTGCACAGGTATACTAGGGTGGAACTATAAAGGGGAGGGGGGAGCGCAAAGATTTTTGAAATTCAGTTTTCCGCCCTGAATTTTTGATTGCCCCAACATCAAAAACTATTGTTTTCAAATTTCAGACTTCTTAATTAATATTTTCAGTTTCCTCAACTCAATTCATATTTTGAGAAAAAAGCAAAAATGTCGTAAAATTGTATCTATTTGATTTCAAACTTTAAGTTGTTCCATCAACATTTATGTTCTATACGAGGTATATTATTTCCATAAAACTTCAAAATAATATATTTCCATAAAGCCTCAAAATCAATACTTCTACTTCAAATTTATTGAATAAAAATCATCTATTAGCTACTCGATAATTTTTCCTTCCTTTTCTTTCGTTTTTTTTTTCCATATAACCTGTAGATTTCCATCATCATCACTCTGAAATAAAAGAAATTAACAATTAACATTTAAATTTTCCCCATTATTCAATGCAGTTAGATTTTGGTAGTGTTTTTACTTTCATTTCGAATTCCTTCTTGGTAGTAAATAAGAGTGTTTTTCTCCGTGAATTCTATACAACTCCTTATATAGCCATCACATTTGTCTTCCCCACAAACTGCTAGTGATGCTTCTGTGACCGATCTGATGCATCTCTAAACCGCTTGTGTGTGACAAGGAAACTTTTAAATATTCAATTTAGGTTGTTGACATAAATCCTTCAAGTTGATCATCAAATATCGTCCTCGTCCACGGAGGCGGTCACAACGGTCTGCTGCCAATTAATTAGGTAGATGCAGTAGTCAGCTTCAAAGTTTAGGTCTGGGATCTTGAAAGTGCGTATTGATTTCCCTTTATAATCTTTTCGTGCTTTCATAATTCTTCTCCTTGCAAGTTCTCGGATATGATATATTTCGTCTTGCAGGATACAGAGAAGAATGTTTTGCGTATGTGAAAAATAAGCATTCTTTTGATTCACTGGGCAACTATATCTTTAATCTGTTTGTTCATCCCTTGCCGTGATTGCACTGTCTTGAAGAGGTTGAGTGCTGCATCTGGCTAATGAGTTAGCCTTTGTTTCAAACCAGCATTGTGCATACACCTTCGTTATGAACAACATAATGGATTTTAGTTTGTCAGAATGGGTCCAAAGTCGAAACATATAATCGAAGTATCCGATTTGCCGTTCTAAGCCCTCGTGCATACGATATTTTTCCATGATTCTTACGAGCATTTCAGCAGAAAATTAACCTTGCGAGATAGATAGAAGGATATCAAACAGATACTTTTGATCCGTGCTCAGATATACTTTGTCAGCAGACGGCAAGTTGTTGGGAATTGGCTCGAATTCAACAACACTTAGAGTCTCACATTTTTCAGTTGTTTCCCTATAGGTCCGACAAATCCACGAGTCCTCGTATTTTCCCATGCAAATTGTTGATGAGATGGCGCAATGGGAGCTCATTTGCATGGAACTGACAAATAAACCAATGCAGTGGTCTATTAAGTTTTGCTTCTAACATTCTGCTCACACCTTCTTTTATTCCTCTATTCACTGCCGTTCCTCTCATCCCACAGAAACGAGTTCCTCAGCTGCGATGTTATTTGCTTCTAGATACGAGAATATTGTGTTGTATATAGCTTTTGCAGAACCTGTTTTCATTGTCAGGTTTCCAAAATATTCTGAACCAGGTCCTTCTATCATATACATGTGCTCTTCCATTATCTTCTCCTTGCAGGGATTTCCCTACATTGTCTCAACAACAAATGTGCTATCTTTTCTACCATCAAAATAAAAAGAATATAATGGCTTATCCGATCTAATTTCTTGCTGTAGTGTAGTACGTTCTTTGACACGATGTCCTCTACCTTTTGACCTGTCAACTACTACAGAACTTTCTTTGCCTCCAATTAACGACAAGTCCTAAAGGATTGAACTTGTTATTAAAGCTGCAGCTCAATCAGACACACCAGAGCGGTCACATGCCAACGCAAATTCTGACAATTCTATACGTTTAGATAGAGACTTAGATGCAAATTTTTGTATACATCTTTGTGTTTCAAGAATCAAGGAAGCTCATAGTCGCTACCTTCGTTATTAGATTCTGTTTCTGTGCTGGAACGAGGAAGAATCACTTCGATATTATACGTCGAAGTAGATGGTTGATTTAAGAGACAATACTCATGATTCTTCCTAACTGCACGCTGAATATTCTTCTTTGATTATATTTGATCGATATTACCTATTGCCATTTTACTAGTTGTTCGTTAGTCTTCCAAAAACGTCTGCTCCAATGGCGGCACCTTCTTTTCTTTGGTACAAGAACAGTTTAAAAAGCTATCGAATTTATAACACTAAATATCAAACAATTGTTCTGCATTCTTTGTAGAATCTTCACATTTCTATTTGAATGATATTACATTATTCCTGCGAATATATCTCATTAAAACCTTATATTTTGACTAATAAATTAAAATTCTTTTTCTAACTGCCTCTATTGACACACAAAGGATTGATGGCGTTTTTCAAATAAAAATTAACTTCGCCGCTAATAATGTTATAATTTTTTTAATTGGCGGGTCTTTTTTATTTCGGTTCTTTTCCTTTTTTAGCTCAAACAACACATATTTTATAACATCTTTATAAGTTGCCAACAGTCGTTCTCTAATGGTGCAGGGTGTGCCAAACAAAGTGCTTTCGATTTTATGATGCGTTCTAAGTTTAAATGCCATAATTAAATATTGTTTTAATATGTTTTATATATGATTTAGCTCTAAAATATGATAAAAGTGTATAAATATTTATTGTACACTATAAATAACTGTTCTTAAATACAAATAGAAGAATATGATGAAAACAATAGACAATAGACAGAGCCACACAAACAAATAGATCCAATCTCAACGAGTTCCTCTGTGCTACTGAAACATGATTGTCACGTACGCCGATATAATATGTCATTGAGTAACCAATAAATATTAATTGATTACTTTCACATTTCGTTTACTTGTTCTTTAAAATACACTAATTATTTGTTTAGAGGTATCAATTCAAAATTCGAATTTAATTTTCAGATATAATCCACAAAATTCAAAATTTCGCTGAAAATAGTATTATTTTCAAATTTAATGGCGTTGAGGCACCTTTAAATTCATTATATCAAAAAATCCTTTTAGAGGGTTTAATTTTACAGAGAGCCCCCTAAAAAATCGTGGTGAGAAAATAAATTTTAAAATTTTTATTCGCTCCACCCTAATGTATACCCCTCTGGTCTGGCTGTACAGCGCCAGAACTTAACACATTGTCTACGGCTTCAATGTAATACCATGCATGTTAATGAAGGCTGTACGGCACACGCTAATGTCGTTGTTGTTGTGAGGAGCAACGTATTTCAAGGTGCCTAACACATTAGTTGTCCGGCTCCATATTCTGGATCTTTTTACATCAAAAGACGTACCTCGACTGGCTATGTAAGGGGATTGTTTATCATATTCTGCCAAACTCCAATAGTTGTTAAAAATCACCTTCACATGGTCACGTCCAACCAAATCGTAACATTTACGAGGACACTTGAATGGACTTCCAACTGAGCGAGCGTCCATTTCTTTACCACCTTCAATAGTGTATTCCTCACCGGTGTTGCGTTTCTTTTTCTTTTCACTCTTTTCCATTTTTCTGCACTCCTCACCCGATTACGACTTCTTCTAGGAGCCACCGCATCAATATCACGGTGATTTGAACTCATGTTTACACTGTTATCCACTATTGTATCGTTAATAATATGGTATCAAAGAAAGAACAAAGATTAAACCTTTTTGCCTCTTACACACAAACGGGCAGAGCCAAACTAAGGGCCCCACGTGTTCGCTGATTGGCTGAGTGGGCCAATGTTTTGAGAGGGAAGCAGCTAATTGGCCTTTCATGACGTGCACGGAGGCTTTTTTGCCTCCCTAACAAACAGTTTCCTCAACCGCCACGTGATAAAAACCTAGCGAATCTGGGTCCTTTGTTTACGGTCTAAAAGATTGAAACTTGCAGTAAAACCTATGCTAATATACAGAGAAGGGATACGCCTTTAACATCCAGCCCATAACTCGAATTCATTAAAATTGGCGCGGATGCCATTTTGCCTCTAGCTGCCTCATAATCGTTAAAATTTTATTCATTTTGTAACTTTGTGACCATTTACGGGCTTATAGCAGGAGACAATGGAAAAACAAAACAAAACTGGTACCTAGAAGAGGGAAGACAAATTAACAAAAAATATGCAAAAAAGAAAACGAAGCTGCAAAGTGCCTGTCAGAACTGAAGAGAGGAAGGATGTGAATTTTTCGCCTTTTTCTCAATCAAACACTTTAACAAAGGTGTTTGCATTTCAAGTTGCAACAGATTGCGCATTATACAGTGATTGGCATTTTTCTGCCACAAGATTTGTATTTTATAATCATTCTTAATTTTGTGTTATTTACTTTTTAGATCGTCATAAGAATTTCCACCTAAAGGTTTCAGATAACATTAACTTGTCCCAAAAATTTATGCCAAGGAGCTTTACTGAAGTTTCTTACCCTTTTTGATCCTTTTCTCTCCGTATCTTCTTTTTTTATTATTTTCTTATTTTTCACCACTAATGAACTCTCATATTTCTAATTCTTTAGCAAAGCAGCTTGTAATGAAAGTTCTTAGGGGAAAAAATAAAGTTTTTTTAGGACGTTGATCATGGAGATGACTCCAGGGACTCAAATTACCTATCTTTATTTACCTCGACGTTTGTCACTGTTGATCAATCGAAGTAAATCAGAAACTTCCTTTCAATGTAGCGAAATTTAGTACACTAGTTAAAACAGTTGTATTGAAAATGCTGAATTAATGACGGTTTCGGGAATATTTATATTTGCTGAATTAAATCTAGAATAACCAACTCGAATTCTTGTAAAATACAGACATTTGGCTTGAATTCTCACAGCCAACTTCTACATAGGTCATTTCCTGCATCTCCTTCAGGAAATTTTCATTTTCCTCGGCCAGGAAATGAGGAGCAATTTTCCTTTGAGGCGAATTCAGCTTCACTAACGCAATCAAAGTGAAAAAGTACTCAAAATGCGCGCGCAGAATTCAAGAGCAATATTATTTTATCCTAGTAAATACCATTCGAACCAGAGGAAGAGGCTTCTTTGGGAGGTGGCAAAAATCTCCTGATTGAGTGAGTTGATGTCAAAATTCAGCCCAGAGCCAAGCTTTTCAAACCTTACTGAATCACAGGAGGGGAGGTGTGGACTGGTTGCGATCCCGCGCTGCAATTACCGAGTGGAAAAGAAACTCTGAGGGCACAATATTGCGTAGCGTTTGTTGTTTTGGTTCACAACCGTGAAAACTCTTCACAATCGCAGGTTAAATAAAGTCTTCGGACCTAACATTGATCCTCATTACATAAAAAACAAATTAATTATTTTTTCGGCAACCGAATGAGTCACAATTTGTAAGTAACACAAAAAAAGTATGACTTTGTAACGCGTGTGGTTACAAGTGTCACATGTCACTTAGGTTCGTTTCCTCGTCGCTTTGTTATGCGAAAGTTTAATTGTATTGTGAAAGAGATGGTGCTAAATCTTTATTTGCCCAAAGTAAATGTGAACAATAAAAACATCCAGGAAATTCGAATAATTGCCTTCCGTTATTGAGCCATCAATGGAGAGTCGTCGCTCAGGATTTGCTCTGAAAATTGAAGTGAAGCTAAGGCAAATCCCAGTATTCACTTTTTATTATTATACTCCTTTGGGATGGCAGAGGAATGTGTGAATGAATGCTCTCATGAAATAATATGTTGCAATAAATCTTAAATACAAGGGAATATTGTTTAAGAATGGGGCGGTCTTTCCTTAGGAACCATTTTATTTCATCTTTTGTAGAGAGGTTAAATTTTTCTTCACGAAGATTCAACTGTCCAATTAATGGAGGGGTGAGTCAATACTTCATGGCACTTGTTATAGGTGTTGTACTACCTTTTCATTAATTTCCCGTCAATTCCCTTTAATTTCTACCAATTTCCATTAATTCTAATTAATTTTCATTTATTCTTATCAATTTCCATCAATTTATTGTAATCAACTTTCATTAACCTTGATCAATTTTCATTCATCCGCATTCTTTTATATTAATTTCCAACTGTTTTTATATAAATTCTCATCAATTAGTTCAACCTACTTCAATTCTTATTAATTCACGTCAATTTTCATTAATTACCATTAATCCACATAGATTTCAATTCATTACCATAATTTTCCATGCATTCTTTTCAATTTTACATTATTCCTATAGATTTCTATTAATTCCCATCTATTTAAAATAACAAACCTATTTCTATTAGTTTCAATTATATCTCATTAATATCCATTAGTCCCATATATTTCTACTAATTGCCATCAATTTCCATTATTCCCCTGCATTTCCCACGATTTCCATAAATTACCATCATTTTTTCTCATTAAATAACCCGATACCATTTTTGTTGTATTTTATTTACTAACATCTTCATTCACAGCCACCCGCAGCTCTTTTAATGATCAGTCGGTAAAACTTTTCAACCTCAACGAAACAGTTATAACTAAGGAAACATTTTCAATCAAAATGACCTCTTGTTTTCTCTCATAGGTATATTCTCCTATCAAAGAGATGATTCCAGGGGCAAGGCAACCAATACGCATGTAGCTGATTAATCTGTTGCAGCCTACATCAACTTCACAGCCGTTGAGTTTGAAGCAACTTTCTCCGCCTGTTCTGCCATAGAGTCGAACTTTTGCTTACTTTGGCAAAGCGTCCTCCTTTCTTTTTCGAAATTGGCTAAGTTAATGTTTTTAGTATATTAATTGTTAAGGGAACAAACACATACAACTCATCAACATATTTGAAAGCTAGAACTTGGGGTGGATTACGGGAGGGGACACCTCAAAAAGCATAATTGGAAATAAATCTAAAATGATCACTAACTAAACGTCTCAGGAAACTGTTGAATGCATTTAAAAAGTGTAATAAGTTAAAAGGGTAGATTGATTGAAGAAAATATATAGGTGAAATAAGTATATATAAATCATTTTTTAAGGACCGATAAATAGAGAAAGCAAGATGATTTACTATTAAAAAGTAAATAGATGGTACAAAATTGTGAGGGGATGCCTTTGAATGATTACCGGGAGAGGAAGCACCTTCGGAAATACCTCTCTTCATTCACGAAGACGCGCGCCTAGCGTGAGAATTTTAGAAAGTTCGAGAAAGAATCACTCCTTGCTGAATCACCCGTCACAGCTGTGTTTGCTTTCGGATGCCACTCGTTCCCCCGCCCTTCCCTGTGATAACACCGTGTGCATCCACATTAACCCTACCCCAATATCACGAGGCAAGTTTCACCGTCTGGATCTAGTCGTTATAATGAAATATGTTTGCATAGACTGGTTCCAAGAATCCTGCAGGCATCGCCAAGGCCTGAGGTGCCTATTGGACCAGCCATCCGAGTATTTAACCCGAAGCTCACCACTTCTCAAGGAGATTAAAAGCCCACCATTCATTTCATTAAGACTGAAGTTTGTTCGCCGTGAACCCCTGTAACCTCTTGTCGAGTCGTCGTACTTTGTCGAAGATCTTGCCAGAAAATCTACCTTCGTTAAGCTTTGGCCCCTGTTCAGAGGAAAGCTATCGAACCCCATTCTTCCCAGAGAATTGTGCGGACCTCTCATCTTCACCACCCCTTCTAGATTTCCGTTCTTTCGAGACTGAGACTACCCACCGATCTGAAAAATTGCTTTGAGTTGAGATTCCGTCTCTCTGGAGCAGAGAAAATCTCATTTTTCATTACGAATTAATCCAACCCCATCTTTGAGTCCACCCCGTCAGGAACCCCCGAAGTATCATCTTGAAGATCTGGGCCATTGTCTTCCACTCCCACCCTCGAGTTTGCCTCTTTTATTATATATATTAAAGTTATAAAAGTTTTGGGGCACTTGTATTTATATAACCTTTGACTTAAACTTGGCAAGCCATTAGTCAATACCCGATCAACCGTAAATCGCACTCTTTATTAATCTTCCCTGAACATATTTCAAGCGGCATTTGGTCAGCTGTCTGCTTGTGCTGATGTACGACTCGGTGCGCTGAGCTAGTTGTTACAGCCTTACCTCGACAAAAATATATAAGAATTAAAAGATAGATCGAGAAAGATAATGTTTTTTTAACTAATAGATATAAATTGCAATAAAACAGATAGAGGAAAGCTGCATGTTGTTGATAATGAATACAAACGAATTACATGAAATGGATAATTATATATACTGTCCATAATGTAATTCTTTGCAATGGATTGACATAATCAAATATAGCTTCTAAATATACGAGCTCTGAATCCCAAAAGGAGTTTGTTGATCTGCGAGTTTATACATACCTCTGATCAACTATAAAATTTAAAGGTAAATTTTGAGACGTAAATCTGATTCAAAGTCTCCTTACTCCTCTGTGTTAACGAATGTATATTTTAATATTTAGCCTCTTGATACTGACATAATTTTCGAGCAGCCCACATGTTTAGTGCATGTTCTTTAACAATCTAGATAACAGCATGCATGACTGCTTTCAGTGCAAGTTCCTTGCAATCGAACCTACAGTGATCCACTTTAACTTTTTTATTTTCCTCTTTAACCAAAGCTGAAATGCCATTGAAAAGACCTAAAATGACAGTTGCTCTACCAAAAACACAGCAATTCAGTTTTCCCATTTTAAATTACCACTTGTCGTTTTGAAGTATTCTTAAATCTTGTTAAATATGACAATACAGCCAGCTCTCAATTCGAGAGATGAGAACAAAACCAGATTCCCTCTTCAATTGCATTGAAAAATCTTTATATAGAATAAAAATCATCATCTGTCTATTGCTACTGCAGTATTATCATGCTGAATAGCATAATATTTGCTCTCTTTTAGTGTAAATTTCACTCGTTCACTCACACTTTCTGCTAAGGTGGAAATAAGCTTTTTTTTCCAAATTTTGCACAGTAGACGAAATCTTTCGCATTGCTTGTATCTGACCAAAGTATATGGTTTCTAGTTTTATACAATCAACCACGCAACTTCACACCTAGTTTCCTTATGCAGAAGTCGATCGAATGTCCCTTACAAGTTTAGCAGACATCTGAGAAAAAAATTATCCGTCTCTTCAGTTGACTCTTTTTGAAAGATTATAGTCAGTACTTCCAAACAAACAACGCAATGTGGTTTACCTTTTCCTTTATCTTCTATTTCTATTAACCAAAATTGGTGATTATAAAATAAAGCAATAGACAAGGAATTATCAGATGAAATAACATTCGTGCATAGTAGAAAACTTAGTTAGACGGTTATTTTATGTTTTTCCTGTAGCTGCAGGTGAATAAATCCTCATGACTATGATTTAGGGCCAATAGCAACCGCCATCTTGAAATGGGTGGGATAATTTGGCGACAAAATCAGCTCCTGAAATTGCACAGAAGTTTGGGGGTTAAAAGAACAATGTTATAGCCTCCAATTGGGATTTTTAATACCATTAAATAATTGCCTAAAAAAATATAACATTAGCTCCTTTGACCCCTAACCTTCAGTACAATTATAGAAAAATGATTATATTTATCTTATCGAAGTATATAAAGGTCCACAAAGAACATAAAAATTGATGAAGCCTCTCAGAAATATCGTGAAATTTTTTGACGTAAAAGGAGGAGGTTGAGAGATATCCGTCAAAGTGCTTTTCCCTTTTGCCATATTTGGGAATTTTGCCCTTGTGTCTCACCAAGGACGTTCGAGAGTTTTAGAATGGATTACTCTTTCGTGTTTTCAAACTTATAATGATAGGATGGAATATAAATCCCAACAGTGTGATGTTATTTTAGTCCCTGGTACGATCCACTCATTTATAATTGTGGTTAAAGTATATTTGGTTATGTCTGGAACTGAGATCATAAAAACTTTTTTAGCATCGCTCGAATCCCGCCAAAACCCAAACACTCTATAAGTCTACAAATATTTTTTCGTTTACCAAACTTTGTCTCATCTATTTCAACAATTATACCACCCACCCTAATTTTCCGCATTCTTTTCGCAATGATGGATAGCAAATCTCCAGGCAAAAATACTATAATATCCGTTTTGAAGTAAACACTCGGCCAGCCCCACCATCATCCTGATTAGTGGCTGAACTGGAAAAAAGCTTACACCTTATTTAAACAAATCTTGGGTGTTTGAACCAAAGAAATGGGAACTGCCTATTTAATTTGTAATGTAGCAGTAGCACTTGATCAATCAAAAGTGTACAGAGTTATATTGTGAAGAAGAGATGAGACTCTATCATAAGTTAGTGTGCAATATGAGTGAGGTTTGAGCAATTCGAGGAGTTTGTTTTCGGAATATTAACAATAGACACAAAATTTCCATTGCGCACCGTAGTTTAGAATTGCGTGACGGGAATCACATTCAATCTCTGTTCTTCCTATGACGGCAGAAAATCAAGCAAGAGATCAATTAGTTTCTAAAAGTTAATCTTTGATCTTCCGATCGAAGTGAACTGAGGGGTCAGGTTTGATATTTTGATAAGAACAAAGTTTGAGTCCTTTAGAGGGGCGATAGCGAGAAAGCGAAGGAGACCTGGGATAGGAGATCCTGAGAAATTTAATATCAACGTGGATTAAATTAGCTCAGGTAAGCTTATGATATATGATCCCTTCCCCTTTCGTTTGAGAACAGCGGTAGAATTTAAGAAGCTACGCGTCTTTCCGATTCCTAACTCTCCAACTCCAAACCTTCATCTATTTCTTTTTAAAATTATAGATACACAATAATCAATAAATACAGAGTTGGAATGCTATCATTGATCTTCTTCTTAAGAAATAAGATAAATGTGAGCCATTTGACCAAGTTTTATGCAGACCAACAAGCTCTAATCCCGATCTTGCGGAACCCTCGCAACTTGAATTCTCAAACTGACCCGGAGTGTTGATTCTTATATAACATAAATGTGAGCCATTTGACCAAGTCCTATGCAGACCAACAAGCTCCAATCCCGATCTTGCGGAACCTTCGCAACTTAAATTCTCATACTGACCCGAAATTTTGATTCTCATATCCCCCCCACCCCCGCTTACTACCACCCAATAAAAACCCACTTCCTGCCTGCATTCTTTTTATTTTAATCCCTTAAAACCTTCAGGGCAACATTTCACTGTAAATGAACTAGAGCTGTATGCACCAGTAAGTTCTTACTGTTAACTCTGTTGGGCCATAATGCATGAGGCCTGAACTATGTTAAGAAGAATGTAACACAAACCTTATAACACTTTCACACTTTGTTAATAAGCCGTAAGGGAGATAGGAAAGTCTTCAAATTATAGATCTAACTAGGCAATGGTTTCGCCACTTCCCCCTACTGTGGAAGCTTGCGATTCGCTACTAAGATTAAAATCTAAAAAAAGCAACTATGGTTAAATTTTTATAAATTTTCTCAACTTCGCCAATTATAATAATTTTAAAAAGGAGCTCTAAACTAAATTTCACCCTCTTTCATAATATAGTTATAGAGAAGATATATAAAACTAAATTTCCTGAACTTAACCATTTGTAATTCTTTGGGTTTTAAAAATTCGCAAAATTTCGAAACTTATATTTATTTCCGAACTTCACCATTTTGCTTTTTGATATTATAAAAGAATTATTAGAAATAACTTTAATAAAAAAAACATAGGTCATAACCAAACTAAGATGAAATTATAATTCAAATAGTCAAAAAAATCCACTCTTAAATTATAGAGTTAGTTAAAATTCGACCGCAAGCCTGTTTCGTTTGGAAAATCCAAACCTTTTATTAAAGTTACCTCTGAGTGTTGATTTCGAGTTTGAAGAATAGCCCTGAGGGCTCGTTTTTCCTATGTTTGATGCTTTTATCCAATTAATTTCTAATAGTTACCATTTTTTATCACCTTATGCATTTTAATCACAGAATCTAAGAATGAAAAGAATAAGGAATTAAGAAGTTCATAAACTGAGTTAAAATTAAGGAATGCCGTTTACTTCGGGTGGTATTTTCACTAACTGTATAATTGTATAACGAGAATTTTGAAAATTGGTGAAAAATTAATAAATGGTTTTTTTTCTTTATGTTTTTTGCGTTGTTTTGAAAAAATAATTACAAATCGTGAAGTTCAGAAAATGTATTAAAATAAAGGGGTGGATGTTTTTTTAAGATCAAAATCCCGTAGGTATATTTAAAATAGTTAACAAAGTTATTATCATCGTCATCGTCACCAGCATCATCATTACTAACTCTATAAATTAAGAAGGTGATTTTTTTGAGTATTTGAATAATAATTTGATTTTAGTTTGGTTATGACTTATGTTTTTTTATCAGTTATTTCTAAAAGTTTTTTTTATAATATCCAAAAAACAAAATGGTGAAGTTCAGAAATAAATATATGTTTCGAAATTTTGTGAATTTTTAAAACCCAAAGAATTACAAATGGTAAAATTCAGAAATATTTATTTTTATATATCTTCTTCTATAACTCTATATTTTAGTAACGTGATATTTTAAAGGGGGGAAATTTAGTTTAGAGTTCCTTTTTAAAAATATTATAATTGGCGAAGTTCAGAAAATTTAGAAAAATTTAACCATGGCTTCTTTTTATTTTTATTTTATATTTTAATCTTAGTAGCGAAAACCAAGCTCATCCGTAGAGGGGAGTGGCAAAGCCATGGCTAGTTTAGTATTAAAAGGAAGTTTGTATATTTTTTCTTATTATGGCTCAACTTCGTCTCCTCAGCCAGATCCAAAGACATTATTGTTTCAAAATTTCATAACATTCGTGATTAAGACATCTCGTCCTTTTTCATGTTAAGAGTGTTTTAAATATACACCGCCCCCCCCTCCCCAATATTGTACATGTAAAATTGCATCTTCCTCCTTTCCGATCATTTTCGTACTCTAATTTTTATGGAAGTTTTCAGTACCTATAATATCCTGCCCTAGTAAACCTAGTTTTATGCCATCAGTAAATAATCTAATTTTACATAATAAGTGATCTAAAAATCGTTTATATATATTAAAAAAGCAAGGATTCGTGGAATAATCCTTGACGAATGCCGTTAGCAACCCACACCAATAAAAATATATTTCACAACAGTTCGCTGCTTAGAGTTTCCAACTAGTCTTCGATCCATTGTAGTGACTGCTTGCTCCTTATCCCATTTCTCTTTAGCTTAAATTCTCGTGTGTTTTTTTTTATTTAGGCAGCTTAAGAAACTTTGTGAAATCGAGTTGAATAGCATCTAGAGTTTTCTCTTGGTCAGACTTTGTGATCATATAATCAAAAAAATTCAGAAAATTAATTAAGTGTTAGCGTCCTCGTCGAAAGTTGTGTTTCATCTTTTATTTAGTTATTTACCTCAAGATACTCTTTAATCCTATCTTGATGAATCTCGAGAAATTTCAATTTTCTCCCTCTGATATTTTCCTCGTTAGAATTTTCTAGCTTAGATAATTATATGTATCACGTGATAAATTTAGTTTTAATTATCAGTTGTACAGTAGTTTTGAGAAGATATATTCACTACCTTGTAAGATTTTCCTGTAATTTCCTTTCCAACTTCGTTTTTTTTTACTAAAAACTCGATTCAATAGTCTATCTCTGAACACTTTCGAGCCTAGCAACTGGTAACCATTTCATTCCCAGTTCCCAGAATACCACTTAATTATTTACCTAATGGATAACTAACTGACAAACTTTTATTCAATTAATTTTAAAGCAAACACCGGCCAGGGCATCTCCTCCAGAATGTATGTAAGCAGGTCTGTAATAAAAGAGGTGAAGATAGTCAATGTTAACTATGTAGGACGGGTATGTATGCAGCCCTAGATGACAGCTGCAGCAGAGTCACCCATGCTAGAACTGCTTCCATGTCTATTCTATAGTCGCCTTGTGAATTCCGTTTCAATAAATCAATTTTTATTATATATTCGCCTCCATCTTTATTCCTATTTATATAAACTTGTCTACCACAAACTACTTATGTTCTTAAAAACATCTTTTAGAGAGATATCTCATGAACTGCGAAAATATAAAGGATCTGATCCCAATCTTTCAAGTGGGTATAAATTTATTAGATTTCCCCTTGAACATGTCTTATTTAAATACGGTATGATAACTTTTTATCTGCTGATATCCAATATTAATTCTTCAAATATCTTTTCATGTGTCAACTGAATATTAAAGAGTTCATACCATATTCTCTGTTGAATCTTTTTCTTTTGAGATTTCTTTAATATAACTTTAGTAAATTTGGGGTTGCATTTGTTATTGTATTATTTCTTCTCTTCATATATGTTCCCATCAGGAAGAAATTTTTTCCTCTCTCACCTCTCATCATAATCTATGGTAAGTCTCAATTATGGAAGAATGGCACTGTCGTATAATCAGGTAATCCTTCCTGACCTTAGCTACCCTTTCTCGACTTGAAGAAGTAGGCGACAAGCAAATATAGTGACTGTCTCCTTTTAACTAAGTCGGGAATAAAGACGAATGCAAATTCTAATATTCGCCTACTTGAATACTATTTCAACAGGCTTCGGGTGGTTATAGGATATAAACAAGTGAAAAAAAAACTTTAATACTATACAAACAACAAATGAGATTAACAAGAATGATACACTTTAAGAATTACGTTAATCGTCGGGAAAATGAAAATTGAATTGAATTTACAAATAATGATATTGTCTGAGCTGTACGAGGCACAATAATTACCCAAGAGGATCGAGAGGAGACTATTAAGTGAGCCTTGCGTTCGGAGAGAGTCACTCCCTTTCAACTATGAAAAATAAAATGTAATGGCTTATTATTTTCTGGAGAAGACCTCAAGTAGTCACTCTGGGAGTATTTTTCTCTCAAAAACGTAGCTAATCACGTTATTCATGACTGAGTCTTTCGTCCTTGACCTCTGTCGTTCCGAATAATGGTTTCTGCCTGCTAACCCATAGGGTGCGGAGTTGTCGCTCGAGAACGACATATTGTCCTTGGATGATTCCAATGATCCTCTAGATGCTGCCTAAGTACTTTGGGAGTACTGCGTGAGCACTGCGTGAATCTTGCTTGGGATAAAGCGGCGTGGGAACAGCGCGTCCCGAATGCTCTGTGAATATTCATTTGTTCATTCCCGGGCTAGCGAATATATACGACTCCGCCGAAAGATCTTTGTTTGCCGACGGAAGCGATTCCGACCGTGTCCTCAAAGACTCGGTAGTGATAGTTTAGCGCCATCTCTCTAAAGGGTGTCCCAGCTCCAGTCCAAATTTGATATCGTTCCTGAAGTTTACCGAAAGGTTCCAATGGAATGTTCTTCGTCCGTGAAATACTCCTTTTCTCTTTATCTGCGCGACTCCCTTTCTCTCTCTCTCTATCTCTCTCTCTCTCTCTCTCTCTCTCTCTCTCTCTCTCTATATATATATATATATATATATATATATATATATATATATATATATCTCCCTCTCTCGCGGACAGGCACAATGCCATAGTAATTTTTCTGCATGAATAAGGTCAGTATTAGGACCTTGAAACTAGAGACCAATCAGACAGCTCTCTTATGTATGTCTTTCAACTCTTTGGAATATTCATTAACAACAGACTGCTAAACAAGTGATATTATAAACAACTGCTAGAACAAGCTGCTTCATAAAAGGCTGTTCAATGAATGACCAACTACATACTTTCAACCAGCGCATTGAGCAAACTTCATAGTAAAATAATCTTCTATATTTATTATTTGTAGACTAGTAGAAAACATGCAATTCGACAGAAATACCAGTGGCTATAACAGCTTTGAAGAATCAATGTAAAGATCCAGGCTATGTAAATACGATAGAAGGCATATACTAAAATTGCAGATCCTTAAAAAGGGCATTAAGATCCACGGGGATTAACTCAATCAACTGAGATTATTAAATGATCTTATACTCATAGCTGATGATCTAGAAGAGATTCAAACAATGATTCAATAAAAAATATAACAGAGTTTGAATAAAATAAATGGTGTAAAACAAAAATCATCTCAAACCGTCAAGAGGTTAAGATGAAAGACATTCCAATTGAAAATGCGGTAGTATACAGAGTGCTCTGTGGTGAATGCCCTCTTGGCTTACTTCGGCCAGACACACAAGGGCGTGGGTACCAGAGTAAGAGAGCACAAACAAAATATCCAGGCATGGTGATTCAGCAAAACTCTTATCAAACGCCTACGAAATGCTGAGTACCGCATCATCCTGAGACAATCAAATATATCAGTAAGCCATATTTTCACATAATATAGCATGCTAAATCAACCAAACGAAGAATCTGGCGACCTTAATGCGATCCTAATAAATCAAACCCAAATCCAAATTTCGCAATTTTCTGCACAAATGTATTCTGGGACTGTTGATTTCCGTCTTTCCTTTTAGTCCCTAATATGTTTGTTTGGAGAGGTCGCTGGAATCTTGGTGAAGTCTGATGAATGTTCATCGCTCGCAGGGCGCGTTATAGAGCCTTATTAAAGTGATGCAAGAGCCTCGCTGCAACATTGGGTAAGTTTGAATTTGAATATTATCATTTAATTGAGTGTGGATGGCGAGGTGTGTAAAACATCTCTGGACATTCATTCCCTCTCAACTTTGAGTCCGGGTTGCGTTTCCTTTGGATCTAGTTATGCTGTTATGCCATATTAAAATAATTCATGTGTACAAGTAAGAATGGAAAGATGAATATGTTATAAGTGCAATGGCTATGTTTTTATGAAAGAAATCCTTTAAAAGATAGCAATTGAACATATATATCTAGTTCTGAAATGCAAGTATATTTGCGAAGTATTTTATGATTATAACTATTAGTAGTGTTTTATCCTAGATGATATCGTAATTTTAATGGCTAAGTCTGCAACTACAAATCTAAGTACCCCTAAATTATTCTTCTCGGAGAACCTCATTTGAAAGTTCTATAACGAAGTTGCATACAATTTGTGATAATTTAATAACGAGCATGTTGTTTGTTTTTCTGGGACATGTTTTTTAATAAAGCTCAGAGTAGTGAGAATTAAGAACAAATCTTTTATTTGTCTTTATTGCGAGTATCGATCGAATTGAAAATCCCCGAAAATGAAAGCAGCCAAAGAATGAATGCAATGATTTAAAATTCACTTTCAACGATCGCACTTGATCAAGCGGTATTTTATGCAATCAGTTTTGGCTGTTTTAATATTCTATATTTTTCAACATTTAGTGCACGAAGGGATTTAGGATCTTTGTAATCCTTCGGGTGCGATTTTATCGGTGACAAAAGTTTATTTTGATTTGACTTCAGCCCAGCTGACATGATTCTGTAAAGTTGGTCTATGGTAAATCCGTTTAATATTTACTTCAAAAATAACTAGACAAAGTGATCATTTTTATACCACATATACCCATTTCAAAATTAACCTCACCTTTCTTAGGTTATCACAATGTTGGTCATAGAAGGAAGTCAATATAAAGGAGCCAATAACCCCTTCCAATTTCGAATTTGGTAGGTTAATCTTTCCTTTTCTGGTCTAATCATTTTTAGATCACTACCCTTTGAAAAAGATAACCTTTTTCCCATTTATCTTATTTCTCATTTGTGTTCTTGAGTGTGAGATCAAGTTAAAAAGTTAGTTAAGACATATTTAGAAAAAAGATTGACTAAATTCAGGATCAGGACAAGCAACAATTGGCGACAGAATTAATGTTAATTTTCTAAAAGTCGTGAAGAATCTTTGGGAAATTTTGTTAAAGCATCCATGTTCTTTATTTAAAACTTCTTTCAATCTCGAGAATGAACTAATAAATCATTGTTTATTTAAATACCTGATTTTGCCTTTTCGTCCGAATTGAATCATGTTTAATATTTATGCATTGAAAAGTGAGGGAACTTCCTTCATGGCCTTGAGCGAACTAAAATACCTGGAATTCATAATATAAGCCCTCTTGTTTCATTCCTTCTTGAACGTGTATAAATCACATTTATAACGGTGACCTGCGCCATTCCAAAAACACTTTCTGTTGCATGAGAGAAGGATATCAGAAAATTAGGATTAGAGTTAGTAGGACCAACACTCCTGAACAAGTGGTTGAGGTCCTTTATTGAAACTGATACTGGTCTCTGTCCCTTCATTTATACCACTGAAATCGGAAACTGGATCAAAAACGTTTCCCCCGCTATATGGATACGCTGACTTTTAAGATTTATTAATTCTGTGAAGATTCTTTTTCTTTGTTTCTCTCTTTAATTGTTGCCAAAAAATGAACGTCTTCAGACTATCCCTCATAAGCGGGAATTTTAGACATTTTTGTAGAGCTGTGGCCAATCTGGGAGAGTTGTGCGTTTGTTTTTTCTCCAGTTGTAAGTCAATTCTTCAAAATAAACTAAGTCAATACATTCCATTGTAGTAAAACGATTTTAGTTTGTTACAAACTTATCCTCTAAAGGTTCCTGTTTAATTTTGTTTTTTATATATCTTCACATTTTCCAAATCTTTCACATAAGAATTTTAATGAATGATGACATATCGAGTTCGGAAGTGAGAAAAAGTAAGAAAAATATTTTCGAACGAGTAATAAAAGCTATTGACAGATATAAACAATTGAGAGTCGAGTTGAAAAGGTAAATATGAGTTGTGCGAAGTTTGGACGAGAGATAAAATTTTATTAGGACAGTGAATTTAGGAGGAAACGGAAGTTATTTTGGAAAATGAGAAATTAATTAACCTTTAACTGGTCGCGTGGGATTTTATAGCACAACTGGTCGAGTGGAGGTAATACTGACCCCATTTAAGATTATTAGGTTTTCATTTATCTGTGGAATCAGAGGATTCAGTTAAACAACATATCTTTATACAATGTTTATAATATATATATATAAATATATATATATATATATATATTTCATGAAACCATTTACTAAAAACATGAACAAAACCTATATAACAGAAATGTTATTTCAGATAAAAAATAAAGTTCCTCACAAGTGAACAGAATACGCAGACCAGAAAAGAACTTCAGGAAAAAATATTAGCTTCTCAGATTCCTCCTCATTGTGTCCGATTCTTCCCAGCGAATCATCATCATCATTGTAGTCATTGCATTTGATAGTCATGGGCTCTTTGCATGTAAATGCATTGTGTATTTGCAACGTATGAAATGGGCTGATACTAGGATTGCGAAGACTTTGGAGATTTGAGTGATTTTGACTATGTGATTGAGTACATGCCTGATGAACGGAATGGAGTAGCTGATTTGATGTAAAGGTATCCTGATACGAATGATAAAAATGTGTGTAGAGTGAGTGATCCTGAGTATTTGCCGAATGGATTATGAATGGAAAGGAGAGTAAGGGTGGTGGTGATTCTTTGTTTGAGAGCGTATGGAATGGTTTGCAAGATTTAAAGAGTGACGGAGTAGATGTGAGAGTATAATGTGGATGACTTAAGCACGGAGGTAATGAATGAAGTACATATGTAGGAAGCCTGAAAATATTAGTATGACGAGGGTGCGGAACTTTATGAAAGAATTGAGAGCGATCTCTCTGCCAAGGGTCCCGCCGTTTCCGGAAGTGTTGATTGTAGTGAGTCATTTATATGGTGTGATTGTTTAAGTGCAGTTTCGTGGTGAAAGGCCGATTGTGTACAAGGATGAGAAAATGAAAGATTTGAATGCTTATGTAATGCATCTGCAGTGTTTGAGTGGTGCCCATTACAATTTGGTGATTGAAAATTGTTCGTATTTGACGGAAGAGAATGATTGTCTGGAAGAAGATAAGTGTGTAGTGAGTGATGATGTAGAAGTTGATGACGGTTTGGATGTCAGTGTTGATGTTCGTGTGGTTGTTCCTTCTGTGTATTGCGAACATGAAGGATCTTATATGATGGAAACGAGAGAGAAAGTTGGTGAAAGGTTCTTCTGTGGTTTGATTTATACTGGAGCGCAAGTGTCGTTAGTGAACGAAAGGATTCTGAGTAAGTACTATGAGTTTTAATGTTGTGAACGGAAGCCTGTGAAATTAAAGATGAGTAAAATAGGAATACAATGATAGTGGCATGGAAACAGGTTCGTCTCAGAGTAAGTTTGGGCAGTGGAGTGAATGAGAAGCATGACTTTGTGATTCTGAAAGAGGAGCAAATGCTGTGTTGCTTCTTGCTTGGTGTGGACTTTATGAGACTAAATGATTTGTCTTTGGATGCTGATAAGGATTGTCTTATGAAAGGTGAACGTGAGGCAATGAGGTTAAATGAGTGTGCGAACAATGTTGTCAAAAGTTGCGGTATGATTAAATTGGTCATGGATGATGAGAATGAGATTTTAAGTGATGATGTTATTCTAGAGATGCAGGAGGTGTGCCCTCTTTTCAGTGAGTTGAAGAGGTGTGTGATGATGCGTGTTGATTTGAATGAATGACCTTAGTGTTTAGATGATTTTAAAAGGTATGCTAAGGATTTTGTGGTTTGTAAGGATGTTCTATATTTTGTGAGGCATATCACGGATGAGGCTGATATATATGTACCTGTGATGTCCTTGGTTGGTGTGATTGGTCTGGTGAAAGTTGTGCATTATAGTTATCGGCATATGGGTGAGTTTACGTTGTGAGAGTGTATGAAGGAGCGTGTGTTCCATCTGTTTCTGATGATTGTTGTAAATGATGTTGCAACTACGTATGAAAGGTGTCAGAAGTAAAGGGTGCAAGGTGTGCAAGTGAAGCCGCCGATATTGAAAGTTTATGCAAATGAACCGTTTGAATTGGTAGTGATTGATTATGTGTCTTTAACGCGTACAAGTGATGGGAATGTTGGTATGGTTGTTATGGTTGATCATAAAAGTAAGTTTGCGTATGCGGCGGCTGTGAGAGATAAAAGGAATGCGACTGTTGCGCGTGTTATATCCTTGATGATATCGTAATTATAATAGCCAAGTCTGCAATTACAAATCTAAGTACCCCTAAACTATTTTTCTCGGACAACCTCATTTGAAAGTTTCTATAACGAAGTTGCATACAATTTGTGATAATTCAATAACGAGCATGTTGTTTGTTCTTCTCGGACATGTTTTTTAATAAAACTCAGAGTAGTAAGAATTAAGAACAAACTTTTATTTGTCTTTATTGCGAGTATCGATTGAATTGAAAATCCCTGAAAATGAAAGCAGCCAAAGAATGAATGCAATGATTTAAATTTCACTTTCATCGATCGCACTTGATCGAGTGGTATTTTATGCAATCAGTTTTGGCTGTTTTGTTATTCTCTATTTTTCATTATTTAGTGAACGAAGGGATTTAGGATCCTTGTAATGCTTCGGGCGCGATTTTATCGGTGACAGAAGGTCGTTTTGATTTGACTTCAGCCCAGCTGACACGATTCTGTAAAGTTGGTTTATGGTAAATCCGTTTAATATTTACTTCAAAAATAACTAGAAAAAGTGATCATTTTTATACCACACATACCCATCCCAAAATTAACATCACCTTTCTTATGTTATCCCAATGTTGGTTATAGAAGTAAGGCAATATAAAGGAGCCAATAACTTCTTCAAATTTCGAATTTGCTAGGTTAATCTTTCCTTTTCTGGTCTAATGATTTTTAGATCACTACCATCTGAAAAAGATAACCTTTTTCCCATTTGTCTTATTTCTCATTCGTGTTCTTGAGTGTGAGGTCAAGTTGAAAAGTTAGTTAAGAGATATTTAGAAAAAAGATTGACTGAATTCAGGATTTAGACAAGCAACAATTGGCTACAGAATTAATGTAAATTTACTAAAACTCGTGAAGAATCTCTGGTAAATTTTGTCCATGAATCAATGTTTTTTATTTAAAACTTTTTTCAATCTCGAGAATGAACTAATAAATCATTGTTCATTGAAATAGCTTATTTTGCCTTTACGTCCCAATTGAATCATGTTTACCATCTATGCATTAAAAATTTGGAAAATTGAGGGAACTTCCTTCATGGTCTTGAGCGAACTAAAATACCTGGAATTCATAATATAAGCCATCTTGTTTCATTCTTTTTTCAACGTGTATAAATCACATTTATAATGGTGACCCGTGCCATTCCTAAAACACTTTCTGTTGCATGAGAGAAGGATGTCATAAAATTGGGATTAGAGTTTGTAGGACCAACATTCCTGATCAAGTGGTAGAGGTCTTTTATTGAAACTGATGCGGTTCTCTGTCCCTTCATTTATGCCACTAAAATCGGAAACTGGATCAAAAACGTTTCCATCGCTATATGGATGCGCTGACTTCTAAGATTTATTAATTCTGTGAAGGTTCTTATTATTTGTCTCTCTCTTTAATTGTTGCCAAAGCGGGGAATTTTAGACATTGTTGTAGAGCAGTGGCCAATCGGGGAGAGCTGTGCTTCCGTTTTTTCTCCGGTTGTAATTCAATTCTTTAAAGCAAACTAAGTCAATACATTTTCCATTGAACTAAAACGATTTTATCTTGTTACAAACTTTCACTAAATGATGACATATCGATTTCGGAAGTCAGAGAAAGTGAGAAAAATACTTTTGAACGAGTAATAAAAGCTGTTGACATATATAAACAATTCAGAATGCAGTTGAAAAGGTAAATATGAATTGTACGAAGTTTGGACGAAAGATGGAATTTCATTAGGACAGTGAATTTGGGAAGAAACGGAAGTTATTTTGGGAAATGAGAAATTGATTAACCCTTAACTGGTCGCGTGGGATTTTATAGCACAACTGGTCGCGTGGGGTAATACTGACACCATTTAAGATTATTAGGTTTTCGTTTATCTGTGGAATCAGAGGACTCAGTTAAACAACATATCTTTATACAATGTTTATAATATATATATTTCATGAAAACATTTACTAAAAACATGAACAAAATGTATATAACAGAAATATTATTTCAGATCAAAAATAGAGTTCCTCACAAGTGAACAGAACACGCAGACCAGAAAAGAACTTTAAGAAAAAATATCAGCTGCTCATATTCTTCCTCATTGTGGCCAATTCTCACCCAGCGCATCCTCATCATCATTGCAGTCTTTTATAGTCATGTGCTCTCTGCATGTAAATGCTTTGTGTATTTGCAACGTATGAAATGCACTGATACTAGGATTGCGAAGACTGGAAGATTTGAGTGATTTTGACCTTGTGATTGAGTACGTGCCTGGTGAACGGAATGGAGTAGCTGATTTGATGTCAAGGTATCCTGGTACGAATGATAAAAATGTGTGTGGAGTGAATTCCTGAGTATTTGCAGAATGGATTATGAATGAAAGGAGAGTAAGGGTGGTGGTGATTCCTTGTTTGAGAGCGTATGGAATGGTTTGCAAGATTTGAAGAGTGATGGAGTAGATGTGAGAGTTTCCTATCGTGTGGATGACTTAAGGAAAGAGGAAATGAGTGAAGTACATATGTAGGAAGCCTGAAAATATTGTTATGGCGAGGGTGCGGAACTTTATGAAAGAATTGAGAACGATCTGTCTTCCAGGGGTCCCACCGTTTCCGGAAGTGTTTATTGTAGTGAGTCGTTTATATGGAGTGATTGTTTATGTTCAGTTTCGTGGTGAAAGGCCGATTATGTACAAGAATGAGAAAATGAAGGGTTCAAATGCTAATGTTGTGCATCTGCAGTGTTTGAGCGGTGTGACTTACAATTTGGTGTTTGAAAATTGTTCGTATTTGAGGGAAAAAAATGACTTTGTGATTCTGGAAGATGAGCAAATGCCGTGTTGTTTCGTGCTTGGTGGGGACTTTATGAGACTGAGTGATTTGTCTTTGGATGCTGATAAGGATTGTGTTATGAAAGGTGAACGTGAGGTGATGAAGTTGAATGAGTGTGCGAATAATGTTGTCAAAATGGACGTTATGATCGAATTGGTTATGGATGATGAGAATGAAATTTTAAGTGATGATGATATTCTAGAGATGCAGAATGTGTGTCCTTTTGTCAGTGAGTTGAAGAGGTGTGTGATGATGTGTGTTAATTTGAATTAATGACCTTAGTGTTTGAGTGATTTTAAAAGGTATGCTAAGGATTTTGTGGTTTGTAAGGATGTTCTATATTTTGTGAGGCATATCACGGATGGGATGATATATATGTACCTGTGATGTCCTTGGTTGGTATGATTGTTCTGGTGAAAGTTGTGCATTATAGTTATCGGCATATGGGTAAGTTTAAGTTGTGGGAGTATATGAAGGAGCGTGTGTTCTATCCGTTTCTGATGACTGTGGTAAATGATGTTGCGACTACGTATGAAAGGTGTCAGAAGTAAAGGGTGCAAGGTATGCAAGTGAAGCCGCCGATATTGAAAGTTGATGCGAAAGAACCGTTTTAATTGGTAGTGATTGATTGTGTGTCTTTACCGCGTACAAATGCTGGGAATGTTGATGTGGTTGTTATGGTTGATTATAAAAATAAGTTTGCGTATGCGGCGGCTGTGAGAGATAAAAGGAATGCGACTGTTGCGCGTGTGGTTGAACAGTTGTTTTTTCCTATGTGTGTATATAAGCCTAGGAGAATTCTGAGTGATAATAGCCCGAGTTTGTGGGTGAAGTATTTGAACGAATGTTGAGAGAGAATGGTGTGGAGCATGTGAGAACGACTCCGTATGTACCGTCTTCGAATGGGTTGGATGAACGTACAATTATGACCTTGTGTGAGATGTTGAGAATGATAATTACGACTTTGAATGACTGGGATGTATAGTTCGGTAGAGTGTTATGGGCGTATAATTCGACGGTGCATAGTGCAATTGGGCTGTCTCTGTGTCAGTTTATTATGAATTTTGAAAGGTGAGTAAAAGATAGGTTTCGTTTGAGTGAAAGTGAGCAGAGTGTATGCCCTGAGGCACAAGAAAGGTTTCGTTCGTTTGAAATAGGTGCAAAGGTATTGAAGGTAAAAGAAGTAAAAGGTACGTTGAATGTGTCAAGGATGAGTGAAATGTTGGAAGGTCTGTATAGAGTGGTGAGAGTCTGGGAGAATGGTGTGGCGAATGTTTTGGAGAGTTTGAATGAAGGTGTAACTGAGAGAGTGCAGGCTTATCAGAGTCAGTTGAGGAGGTGGAGAGAACCTCCTGACTACCTGGTTAGCCATCCGATGTATGAACTTTGCACGGAGGGAGATAAGGTGCATGGTGATGAGAAAGAGTGTGATAGTCTGGATCTGTCTAGGAAAGAGCTTCTCTTGGTCTTGAGGAGTAGAAAGCGTGCAAAGAAGAGTGAAAGGAAGAATGCAAATACGAATGAAAGTTTGTCTGAGCAGACTCTTTCTGGTATTGGGTAGCATGAGAGAGATTGAGTGTTTGCATGAGCAGGTGAGTGATTTGGCTGGTGTAAGTAGTCAAGTGAGTGAGCTGCCTGTGCCTGATTTTTTTCGGTTTGGGGAACAGTATGAATGATAGTGTGTTTGGGCAGAATGAATCTAGTGTAACTGATTTTTCTGGTTTTGCAAATGGTAGGGGTAGAAGTGAGTTTGATGTGGAGAATGAGAATGTAACTTACTATTCTGGCTTATGGAAGGAACCAATTGAAAGGGTTTTTGGTATATCTGCTGAGAGTAGAGGGGATGTGAGTGACTTGTATGTTTCGCAAGAGTGTACCTTGAGTTCGATGAGAGCTGTGAGTGATTAGCTGAGGAATGGGAGAGTGAAGAGTGAAGGTTCTGAACAGGAGAGTATGAAAGAGGTCTGTCAAGAGATGAGAGAGCTAGTAATGAAGTCTATGATTATGGTGAATGATATGATTGATAGTGACGAGGCAACTGAGAGGACGACTGACGAACGACGCCGTCAGATTACTACACGTAACCAGGGACCAATAGTCGAGTGTGAATGGGTGCAAAAGGGCGCGATTGAGTATAAAAAGTACCGTGAGTAAAGATTGAGAGTGTATTGTGAGTGACTGTGGTCGAATGGATAAGGAAGGAGGGGTGTAATGGAGCGAATGTGAGAATGTTTGTAGGCCATTCAGCGAATCTCTCCCTCCCTCTGTAAGAATGTGTGTGTAAATGGAGAGATGTTTTTTATATAAATATATAATGGATTTCATGTTTTGTTTAAAATGTGTTTTTTCTTTCCAGGACTTAGTTTCATATATCCTTATATTGCTGACAAAGAGTCGAATTCTGTAAAATTGACTTAGTTTCCTATATCATTGTATTTATAACAAAATGGCCCTGTTATTATTGTTAAAGATTTGCATAATCTCATCTTTCCTTTTGTAAACAGTACGGACAATAAATAATTGGAGCCAACTTAGTGGATAATACGTATGAGAGGAGCTCTTTATATAGCCTCTAGACCGCAACCGGATCGGATATTGGAGGCCAAAGACTTAAAAGACGTACGCAACAATTGCGCCCACACGAGTGGCAGTCAGCAGGACTTTCCCCCGGGGTGGAAACACGTAAGCCCAAGTCCTTTTATTTTTTGTATGCTTTATTTTGATTATATGTTTTTAGGCTTCTTTGAATTTGATTGTATATTGTTTTTTTGGGTTTGCTCATTTATCTCTTTCTAACGTGTTTGTATAAAAAATTTAATTATCCATAATTGTGTAAATAAAGGACTATACATACATACAATCTGTTTCATTTCCCTCTCGATTTCTCAAGTCCGACTTAGTGTAGGAAGTAGGTTGGAACGATTGGGGTTAGAGTGTTGGTTCGGTTCCCTCTACAATGTGGTTGAATGTTTTTGGTCTTTACTTCTTAGGCATAATCTGCATCTCTCTTTCGACGGTCCTGTTTGTCATAAAAGTCATGGTACAGTCTCAGGTATACTTTATTGAAGTCGAATTCTCTTTCTTACATCTCGGGAAAGAGACAGAATACTGGCTTGAGAAATCTGGTCTGGTCTTACCAAAATACAGGCTAACTCTTTCAAAGGATTTCTTCTGTTTAGCTTTGAAGCATCTCTTGATGGCAGATACATTAAAAAAATTAAAGAATATAGCTAAGGGCCATCATTTTTTTTCTTCTCCCCACTTTATAGTTTGAACATAACTAATCACATGTGTCTACACCTCCTCTCGGAGAGCCGTATAGCGTTATGATTTCTGGTTTCTGTTAAATACCCGTGTTTTCATCAATTTTAGCATCGCGATGCATTGATGAGAGTAGTGTGACTGACTCATCTTTTTTCGGAACATATGATACTAAGGTTATGTCTTCAGTAAATCCAAACATACTACTGTAGATTTTTTATTTACAGAAAGGTAAGCCTGTGATTTGTAAGATGTGACGTAGCTAATTGTATATTTGTATAGCAGTTGTCTGTAGTAATATTACGTCAAGTTCCTGTTACAGGGGCAACTAAACGCTGGACAATAACCTGAGGTTTATTTTCTTTTTCAAAGGGTCTAGGGTGTTGGATTCCAGCATAAACCTCAAAATTTAACAAGTAGTATGTCCTTGTATCTACAAAGGCAAAAAGCTTTAGGCTATATTTGTTTGGGAATATAAACATGGAAAGCACACTTACCTTGAAATGTAATAAGCTGTTCGTCTATGACAACATATTCCCGAGGGGTGTATATTCTTTGAAAGATTTCCGATAAAATATCAAGGATGCTTCTCGCTGCTGCTAGTTTATCACTATCTATTCTATTTTCTCGAGTTGAAACATGATCAAAGCGCAAGCTTCGGAGGAGAAAAGGAAAGCATTTTGCTGACATGGTGAAAGGAAATAGACAAACTCTTGTACCATCAGTTGCCCATAGATCTTCGTCTTTTTGATTAGCCACTCGTAACATCCCAGACATTATGAAAATTCCAAAAAACCTGACCATTTCATCTTTACTTATATCATTGCATCACGTTCTCTTTCGATAAGATTCCACAATCTCTGAATATATATGTTAATATTTTCTACCAGAATGTATAAAATAAGATCATCAAGGAATAATAAGTAAGCATCAAGAGACGAGAGAGCATTTTTACCTGGTGCTCTTACTCCTGGGAAATAAGTCAATATATTATGGCTCCTAGGTCTTATATTTGTCCTAGGGATACATTTCTTCTATCTTGTACCATGCTTTCCTACAAGGTCATCTGCATACGTTGTCTCTTCATCACGAGTGTCTTCTTCAGATGTACTTCGCTGTTCTGAGTCAGAATGGTGATCACTAAATTCCTCATTGTCATCCTCCTCTTCTTCCGCCCACCAACTTCAGCTTTACCTTCTTCTTCTTCCTCAATGAGCCTACCAATAAATATATATATATATATATATTTAAATATGTATATAGATATACCTATATATTCTAGAATAAATGGTTTCTAGATCATTATGTGGCAAAAAGTCAATATTATATTTAATTTTTAAAATATTATCAGTATTTTGAAAAAGGCAAGTACTCCATAAGATATGAAAAATTTTATTTAAAAATCGACAAGGTTTAATTAAAATATTAAAACACAAACTAATTTGTAACCAATTAACATAATGACTACAATTAAGCATACCTGCAAAATTACAAATTAGTTAGATACATATACCCAGTAAAGTGAAATAAATTTTAAACTTATCTTCCCTAAAATGATCTCGTGTCCATTTTTCTGATATGTAAGTAGGAGCGTGGAGTCAACACCAATGCACAAAAGGTTTCACACCTCAGCGCGTTGGGTCAGAGCATTCAAGTAAACTCATACAACAGAATTGGCAACAAACGTGAGGAATGATTGATTGATTTAATCTGTTTTATGGGTGCTGAAACCCTATTAGGATTATTGACACAAAAACGTGAGGAACACTGAAATATAAATATCGCTGCTAATATCTAAGCTACTGTGGGCGTGGTCATTACAGAGTTGTCAAATATATTAAAAAAAAAACATTTCTTAGAGTGGGGTCAGTATGACCACACGTGACCAGTTGATGGTTAAGAACGTTGGCCAAAGTGAAGTATTGCAGCGGCATTCAGAGGGAGGCTTGGGGAGGTTGAGTCGAAAGTAAAAGATATGACCAACAAAAACATTGAAGAAATCCTTGACGCGTGCTGAATAGAAATTGAATTCGCGCAGTGTCCCGTACTACTGGCTGTGGGTTTGTGACCTTAGCACATATTCATATTTGGGATTAAACACCGTGGGGAGAGTAATGAAATATATCTTTTAGTGGTGAAATATATATTGAAACATTAACGGAAAAGAACCCCAACGTGCAAAATAAAAAAGAGAGTTCGAAAATCGACAGAGGAAAATATTTTGTACATAACTTAGTAAATGATGTAGTGAAATCAAGTGAAACTATTACTAACTCCACTGCATGCTAGTATGTCGCCTTTTTTTCAAAAAATCTTTTAGAATACTTATGGATAATTGAGGTAGTTTTCAGGAGTCCGATGACCTGTAGAGGCCCTTGTTTTGAAGAGGCTCACAAAAAACGCGATTTTAAGGAAGGGATTTTAAAATCATTAAATATTAATTAATCCTATGTGGAACAAGAAATTATAACCTGGCTAGATCCTCGCTTATGGAATAATGAAGCGCGATCAAATGTAGATCAAATGTAAGGATAGTTTAGCACTCCATTTGAGTGAGGAGTTGCAGGATTCATTAGTTGGATATGAAACTGTGAGCTCGAGAATTATGTGGGTTAAGCTGATATTTGCGTGGCGGAGGTAGTGTCGCAGTTTGCATCTTTTTCCGGCGTTTTAGTGCATTTCTTCATAAAATATTAAGTAAATACAACCAGCATGGATATCATTCATTATGTAGTATTATAGTATCTGGCTTAGAACCCCTCTTAGGGTAAAGTTTTTTTTCAGCAGGTAAATGATTCTAACCACACGTTCAGAAGGTGTGGTCATTAATTGGAGAGGAAATAAGATACAGAGCTTATATATTTTTGCTTGGCTATCTTAGTCTCCTGTTTATAATACTATCGAACTCCAGTGGGATTATCTGGTCAGACTGTGAAAAAGAAGTTATCAAAAAATGAACATATTTTATGGCTCTGTTTGCTAGAATGTTGAAATTAATCTCCACAAGAAGGTTTGGTTTCTTTTGTATCTAAATAGACTGTCAGTTATATAAACAAGGGAGGAGTATTCTGTTGAGTAAAATAGTATGACAATTGTTCTTTGAATCCGTATCTATTCTTATGTTACTCACGTTTAAATTAGAAGTTGATCTATAACTCTACCCACTTGGAACAAATGCAAACTACTTCTATGACATTACTTATCATAAACTTAATAAACCCAACCTAAAACTTTTAATCATGTGTGCCATCGTACATCTTATGCTCTTTCCTGCTATACTCAAATCAGGCTATACCCTTGATCTGAGAGAAAGTTTGAAGTGTTTTAGTTTTAAAAAAAAAGACAAGTAACCGATCTGTCGCAAGCCTGAATCTTGTAGGTATCTACTTTATCCCTTAAATGGTCCCTACATTTACTCTCTTGGCGATTATAATAGTCCAATGCTTCTCAGCTTCGCGCCATCTTCAGAGGAGCCAAGACGATTCTCGCGACATATGCGGACAAGGCATTCTTGTAGTCCCGAAGAACTTCCTCATTTACCCTTGCTACCTAAACATCTTGAATCACCCCTTTACCACTGGGTAACTCCACCAACCAGTCATAGAGTTAGTTCATAACCTTAATCAACTTTATTGGCGACCTCGTTAAGTAATGGATAAATTCTGTATGCTGTCCGAGATTCTCTACCATCTACCATTTTACAGTCTACTGGAAGATATTAATAGTTCATCTTACCCATTAACTTCTATCCACTAATTACTTGAAGCCATTAATCAACGCTTCCACTGTAATTTGTACACTGGTACTATCAACCATCGTTAAAGTACATTTTCACTGGGTGCCCTCGATAGCAGCATCACCCAAACCTTGCATCATGGGCATCTAAGTTATGGTATCTTTTGGCCCTTTATGTTCAGCAAGGTTTGCCGATTTCTCATTCTCAGCCATCCTCTTAACTCTTTTAAGGTAAACACAATAACCTGTCTTACCACTAAACCTTCAACCAGCTAATACCTAAGCGTCTCCTACTAAGGCAACTTAATCAAAACTTGAGTCAGTTTGAGACACTTTAAAGCCCCTCGCCCCTCACTAAAGACTCTTTCGTCTTTCGGATGTCAATTTATATCTCAAAAGTATGGATGAAAGAATGGAGAGAAGGGTGAGGAAAAAAATAAATATGTATACAGGGCAAAAAAGAAGACGAAGGAATGTAAAATTTGTTAAGGGCGCCCCCAGGTATCGACGAAAGGAAAATAAAGCGTATAGACTCAAGGCCCACCAGGGTAGGAACGATGGGATCAACTAAGTGACAAGAGCCCTCTGAAAAATAACAGTAGGAGTTTGAAAAATCTCCCAAATGAAGCACAAAGAAACAAAACGAAAAAAATATATAAATTTATTTGCCTCATGTAAGGACCTACCATATCTAATTAGGTCTAAACCAGCCTGGGTACATAACGAATAAGTGCACACATAGCACAACTTCAATCGCTGCCCTTCCACTCTCTCGCCAACCTCCTATATGTTCAATAGGGAAAACTAAATAGGGACAATAGAGAATACAAGAAATAGTGATCAAACTATTTATGTATTTTTTCATATAAAAGATTTTAGCGCAAAAAATTGGCCTTCGCCTAATAATCCTAAAAAGTCACACTGCTTCAGCTAAAGTTAAAGGTAAGAATAGCTTACTTGTAAATCTCCTTCCTGATGAAAGTTATTGTATAAAATTAGGTTTCAAAAGCCATGGTATAGTTGGTAGGTATCATGTAAGACCTCACTTTGCTGGCAAAGTGTAGCAAATTGACGTGGAATCGATTGGAAAAAATGAATCGAAAACCTTTGGTTTCGACGTTCAGATTTACCAGATATTTGTAGGTGACGTTCGTTTGGATGGAATAGACCTACCTACCACGTCATATGATTACTCAGTTTGGTTCACATCTGTAAATTTCCAAAATGCTTCTAAAACAAATTCTTGTCATCCTTTATTATTATGGTATCTAGTACATAGCCAGAAAGCACTTGTCACCGGTCAATGACCGTGTACTATCCTGGTGGATGTGAGTCCCGTACCTTTTGCATTTGATATGATTTAGGCGAGAGTTGCTTGGTTGTTACCATGCAATTTTACCCAGACGCTGCTCATAAAACACACGTAGTTGTTTACTACGAAGTCCACTGTGGGTAGTAATGCCTTCTATTAGGTATTCTCGGTATAAATGTGACACCGAAACTCGAGTGATTTGGAAGTTTGGCACATTTTCTGTGATCTAATTCCTATACGCTTAGCGCTCACTATCATGGTCAGTTCAAATTCCGATAAGTGCACGGCGCCTTGCCATGAATAGGCTAGCTGATGTTCACACTAAGTCACGATATGACACATCACAATGAATACTGGACTTGTAAATACTCTACGGTGGCGCTGACGACCTTTAGCTTTAAAACTGCTATCCCCTCACTTTGACACTTGTGGCAAAATTAAAAAAATGTTTGTGAATTTACTGTTTTAACAAAAAAATTCCTTTAAGTATATGAAATAATCTCGATTGCAACGTTTGACAGCCCATGATAGAGTACTTACCTGCCTGGTTTTCGTCTTTCACTTCAGTAGCATCGGATCCGAGACCTATCAGTTTTTTGTTCTGAAAAGGCGAAAAATGGATGCAGCGATAATTTGTTTCTATCTGCACCTATTATCTATTCGTATGTGTGTGTATTATTTAGCTACATTTCCTCAAACTAAGTAAAGTAAACCCATTAAATTTGTCTACCTTATTGTGTACCCACTCAATCAATCCATTTGATGTATAGTTCGATGAAAATGATTTAATGTCGATACATATGGTTTGTTTCTACATAAATATACATATATTATACATCTGTCATCTTCGCCGGAAATACTTCTAATATATCCAAACAAGAAAGTTAAAAATGACACATGACCATCATATTTCACACAGTTCAAGCCTTCATCAATGACAGGTCAAATTATATAATTCCTTTGATGGAAAATAATGGCAACAGGGTAATTAATTTAAAGGGATAAAATGAATTATGTGAATACATAAGTAAGAGTCAATGTTTATTCAAATAGGGTTTTAGACTACATTTTACTCTTATTTTATCTTTTCACTTCCTGGTATTGATTCCTCAAATAGTTGAAGGTTTTTCCATGGCAACCATAATTCAAAATGGGACTCTACACTTCACCAAACTCAACAGAAAGAGGCCATCATGGTTTAATGATATTTAATTGAGACGATTTCGCCAACCATGATGGATGTCAATATTTATCATGGTCATTTTAAAAAAAAAATTTGTATATAGGTCAAATATTTCGGGGATATAGAGAAATGGATATGGTATAAATTTACTAATTATATAAAATAAAGGAATTTAATAAATATAAAGGTCTGATTAATGGTAATGAATGTCCGCTTGTTGGAGAGTTTCAAACTAAATGATTAATGTCAAATGACAAAACCCCATCAGTTGGTTGCCGATGTCGGCTAATTGATGGAAGGAATTTAACTAACTTGGCAATAGATTGTACCAGCCCATAAAGTTGTATAGTAAGGTAATTTATCTTAAACCCATAAGAAGTATTTGATACTCCTAGAAATGCCGAGAAAATGTGACCAAAAACTAGAAATACCGTTAAGCACCAGAAAATACAGTTAGCAGAAGATTAACTCGGTGTAAATTTGTTGAGGAGAGGTCAATAGGTAGACATGGAATCATTGACCATACCAGCGTGGAAGGCCGGTTGAATACTTGGTTCATGTTTGCGAAGGGCAACCGACAGGTAAGGGTGAAGAATGTACTCAAAAGTCTGGCAGGGAATCTAGTTTATATGGTTTATCTCTATTTATAACTTACTCTCTATTTGCTGATTGTTTGACATGTGTAAAACTGTAGCAAATAGGATAACAACCTTTATTTAGCATTAGTATTTTCTTGGAGCTTCTGAATTTTGGTATGACATTTCCAGGTTTAGATAGGCTACTTAGAAAGTAAACATAAAGGATTAAACATTACAAACATAGGAAATTTGCACGTGAAAAGTAAAAAATATTAGCAATGGATTGCTTCGGATAAAATTCGAAAGAATGGAACTGAGGTAGCAAATATGAGGTCAATGCTACTTTCAAACTACACTTTGAATGCAACTAAAACTAGGCTAAATCTCTCGTAATGTTAACGGCAGAAGCTCAAGGGAAAATACGGATTATTAAGGCAGTTAACCTTAAGGTCGGAGAGCAAGGAAATGATGTGGAGACGCGCAAAGCAGCAAATGATGATTTGTTCGAATTTTTGCTGTCAATTGTAATCAGTTAATCAAGAAAATGAGGAAAACTGATAATTGATAAGCGTAAGGAAACATAACGAAGGAAAATTAAAGACAACAGAAAGAGCAGAAGGAGGTTTCCGAAATCATACTGATCAGGAGAGGTTTGAAGCTAAGGAGTTTGGGCCTATAGTGGAAGAATATACTCGAACCCAACAAATTGAGACAACTAACTCTGTCATTCCGATATTGCCGGAAAGTTTATGGCCTCGCGCTGTTTAATTTCGTGTTGTGACCTGACCTCCAATCGAAACTGCTAGAATCTCTGGCAAACTATGATGGTATTACCACTCGTAGTAGCTAGATTGCCATTTCTGTCTGTTGCTGCGTGGTCTGCTATCACAACGTGACTAATTTTGACAACATCATCCACTTTGAAATGCCCTTTAAGTTTGTCACCAACAATTGTAAACCAAAACCTCACTCTTCCGTCTCATCCTCCTCATTGTTATCGCTTTTTGAACTGCTACAGCTAACGTTCATGATTTCCTCACGGTTAATAAACCAAATCTAGTCCTTTGATAATCTTCTGACAAAGCTTAACCACCTCCATCCCAGTATAAAAGTTTTAAGAATTAATGATAAATCGTCTTTTACTGTATAGCGTTACCCTTTCTAATTATAATTCCTATATACACTTATTTTTCATGTCATGACCTTAAAATAAAAACAGCAATCGTAATATCTATGTATTTAAGAGCCTTTCGAATTTGTGACCCCTGTTTTTTACAAGATGAGATCACCTTCATAACAAGCATGTTCATTGAGTTAAAATATCCACTCTATTGTTTAGATGAAAGCCTATCTAAAGCTAGGACAATACTCTAGCGTCTCAAAAAAAAGATCTTATATGCAAAATGAATTGCTTATCTCTTCCATATTCTCCCTTGCTCAAGGGACTTAACTCCATTGTATTTCCCAACTTGACGAACTTCAAATATCCCTCAACTATCAAGAAATCTTTCCGTTCCACTAAGCTAGAATCGCAAAATAAGAATGCAGGTATCTATTTAATCCTGTATAAAGCCACAAATTGTCTCTCCTTCTATGTGCGAGAGACCGAAAGGTCACTAAATAAACGTATGTATGAACATAGGCTGGATATTCATAGAGCAAGCAATGCTTCTAGTATTTTTAACCATGTGTAAACCCCCCTTTAAAAAATAGATTTCCATAGTGCCCAAATAATTTACCTTTGGAACGATTTTAATAGACAAAATTATTGAATTTGAATTAATCAAAGAAATTCCAAATTTAAATCTGTCAGAAGGGCAACATACATGTAGTACCTATGTAGTAATACTCATTCTAATGGATATTGTAAATCTCCTAAAGCTAACGCCTCCAGATTAATGTCAGTTGCCTGTTATTATATATTTCAGTTTTTCTTTGTCGATTTCTCTTAGTTAACGGCTGAAGATGATATGGGAAATTACATATCGAAACTAGTCTCGTTTTATTAAACTTTATGATTAAAAATAGTGTTTTTGATTGTACATTTAACTTTCTCGTTATGGAGTGAAACAGTGCTTATATACTTCTCTGTTTCCTTTATGTATATAAAATTTTTAAAGGTTATATATTAAAAAAAATAAATTTTGCAGAATTCGCGTTTATTTAGATAAGAAATAATTATGTTCATTACTGAGTACGGTCGTAACTTCATCGTATAGGACAATATAGGATGAAGAGACCGAAATATATCTATGGAGGGGTGTGTGAATTGCATTAAACTTCAAAAAAAGAATGGAACTAAACATACAAGGGGCGGTCAATAGGTTTTGCAATTCGGATATAAGGAAAGTGTTTTATTATTTTTCAATATAACACCCTCAACTTCAATGCACTTGCGCCACTTGTCCCTGAGGCTTCGAATTTTCAACAACCAGAAATCTCCCGACTGCTGTTCAATATACTCCTGGACGGCAAGCTGGACATCTTTATCATCCCCAAACTGGCGTCCACGCAGTGCAGCCTTGAGCTGGCGGAATAAAATGTAGTCGCTAAGCGCCAGATCTGGACTGTATGGGGGATGGTTGAGCTCCTCGAATTTGCACTCGCGCACGGCAGCTTGTGCAACTCTGGCCTTGTGGACTTTGACGACTTTGAAGTCGATCATGAGGCGTGAGGTTTCTAGGGACCCAACGGACAGAGACCTTGGTCATGGCCAAATTGTCGTGGATGATGTTGATAACACTTCCATGTGATATTCCAAGCTCTTGCTCGATTTCTTCGACCTTCACTTGTCGATTTTTTAGGAGCATCCTCTCCACACGAGCCACATTGTCCTTGTTGGTCACGTTTGACGGGCGTCCTGGACGGGGGTCATCTTCAAGGGACTCACCACCATGGTGGAACTCCCTATTCCAGGGGGCAATGGTTGCATAGGAAGAGGCGGTGTTGGTGTACACTGCAACTATCCCTTCATGGATCTCTTTTCCATTCTTGCTTTCCTTGGTCAAATATTTTATCACTACGCGGTGCTCAACCTCCTCCATTGTTTAAAAATTGTAACTCACGATCTGCGATCAGCTACTGCTTCTTTATTAGACGAGGCAGGAGCGTGAGGCTGCAGGTGCTGACTTATCATAACTTTGTCTAACATCCCCCCCCCACACACACGCAAACAGCCATCCCCCTTCCTCTGTTTTGTCCTACTGATTCGCAAAGCTTATTTACCGCCCTTCGTAACATATATTGCCACCGTTTCGTGCTATGGGCCCATCTTCTAGGCTAGAATATTAAAGATTTATATAAGAACAATTGTTTAATAATTATGCAAACAATGATAATTCATGGCTTTAGGCTAAAATTGTGAGCTGAATGAATAAAATTTAAAAATTATACTACCAAGAAAGATGTGATTTATTATAAGCTGTTTTTTTATCAATGAGATTGGTTGGTAAAACCAAAAGAAAAATAACCAAAAATGTTAGCTAGTTTGTTGTTTAAGTGGTAATGAATTAATAGTAACTAATTAAAAAAAATTCAAATTAAATTAATCAGACAATATATAACGGTGTAGAAGTAGAGTCCTTTTTTAACTGAGGCTGATTGTATTTAATTAAAAGGGACTCAATTATGAGAAGGTCAGATTTAGATTTTGATGCAGATAATATTTTAAATTGATTATAATTTATAGATATTTTACATGAATAGAAATGAGATCAGATAACAGAATTTTCTTTTATGGAGATATCCATTCCTGTTCTGTAACTGAACCCACGGTGAGCATTAATGCGAACCTTGAGAAGACGTTCGTACATACAATGTACCTTCCCAAAGAACATTTAGGACGAGTATATTTATATACTATTCTGAAACGCAAAATGTCAGGAATTGGGTCCTTTACAGTAGACAAAGAACTAATTTTTAAGGTGTTTAAAAAATTGGCGTTAAATTTAAATGCGGATAGAAGTATTAGTTTGGTATCCCCTAAAAGGAAATAAACTATAATTATTGGCGGCGAACATTAAAAATATTTATTGGTTTATAAACATTATTTAAAAGTCCGTAATGATCAAACGTAAAACTTTTTTTATATTAAACAACTACCCGCCCCATATTTTTCTAAATTGCCTTAGGAAATTTAGTCTTTTTCTACCAATTGTAACCTTATTTATTTCTTTTGAATTTATTTATATTTTAACTTAATATACATAATTTTGTCCTTTATATTTCATTTTGATATTTTTTGTTTTACATCCTAGTACATTTTTAGCCTAAAACCATTAATTTTCAATGTTCTCATAATTGTTAAACAATTGTTCCTATATAAATCTTTAATATTCTAGCCTAAAAGATGGCTCCAGAGCCCGAAACGTTGGCAATATATATATATATATATATATATATATATATATATATATATATATATATATATATATATATATATATATATATATATATATATAAATATATATATATATATATATACACTCACGTAATTCTACATGGCGGAACTAGAAAATAAAGTAATATCACGAAATATCAATTAGAGTACAGAATTTTAGGCGATTTATTTGATGACAAAGTGAGTACATCCAAAGAACCTAAACACATATAACTATTGAACGGTCTTCTGCGAAACAGAGAGAACAAAAATTTAGATAGAAAATTAAAGATGATATAAAACTCAAGTTTTCTTATAAGACCAAGAGTATTCAAAGTTAAATTTCGAATTATATGATGACTGAGATGATATGTTTTTTTAAGTTAAATAAAGAAATTTTATCTATCATTTATCAAGAGGTAAAGAATCATGGAGAAAAAAATAGTTGATTAATTCACCATCATTTCTTTATTAATATTCCTTAAATTCAACCACCCCATAATAGAGGTTTCTAAACATTCTTTAAGATTTCAATCAGTTTAGAACCTGAGAGTAAGATAATCCACCACAATCTCAAATATAAGAGGACAAAGAAAGATAAAAAAATAAAAAGATATCCTGGCCTTTTTTGATAATTAATATAAGGCATTTCTCTTCGGATACAAAACTTAATCCTCCGTTTTATGTGTGCTGCGGGAATATAGCGTCTCTTCCCAGGGGAAATTCTAATACAAAATCACGACAGTTAGGAAGCAAGACCATTGTGTAAAACCATCAGTTCCTTTAGTTACTTATAACAAAGAAAAGCTCAATCCACAACAGAGTTTTTATTTGCCAATTAGCTGGAGGATTTGACCTAAAAATGAAGGCTTTCAAAGCCGAATAGGACAAGTAACCCTGCATCGGAGGGCAACGGGGGAGTGGCGGGGAGAAATATCGTCCTTTTTTGTAAAGTATTCTTTCCTATTTTCTTAATTATTCTGACATTTTGAATAAATTATTATTTGTTGAATGAAAATGCGAGTAGATGTCGAAATAAAGCGAGCTCAGTTTTTCGTTTAATTCCATGTTTTGAACCTAAATCATTTAATCAATAGCTATATTTGGAAAACCCGGGAGGATATTCATTCGGATAAATGATGATCAAAGAATTTGTTTAGACTGAAACATATTATGTTTATTTATGTACGATATAAAAACTATTGCTAATTGATAGGGTTAATATAGCAATATTAAGCCTCCTTGACACCGCATCCTACACATCTCCTCCTACGCACCAAGTAAATAGTTGTATTTAACGTTCGCTCTAGCTATTGATTTTAAGTTCTTTTATGTACTCATTTCTCCCAGACAAAGCAGATCTTCACATGAGTTTGCGACCAGTGTATGCCTGTCGATACGTCCCTTCATTAATCACTTTAGCTGTATCTCGCGAGGGTGCTTATTAAGTTCTAGAACATTTATTCAACGGCCACAATATTATAGAATATAAATTGAGTTTCGAACGTGGGATGCCTACCCAAACCTAATTCCTATGTTCGGGTACTTATATGACCTGCTGAGTCTTAATGTAGAGCAGGTAGTTTAGAAAGTGATGGCGATTGGTTGGGGAGTTATTCCAAAGGAGTAATCTTGAAAGACTTTCTCGAACGAAAAAGAATTACCCCAACACCTTTGTATTAAGCGTTGTAAGAAAATTCCAAAGAGCCAGAGCAAGTAGAAGGCCAGAAAACTTTGACTGTTGGATTTGTTTCTCTCACTTCAATGCACAAGCATTTTGTGATGGCTAAAAGTAAGTTCTTATGATAATGTTTGTAGATATCCTCACTCCATTAACTATACAGCTCCGACCTTTCCAATAAGTCTTCTTTTTTCCCCAAACTCAAAGTAAATTCGGAAATAGCACGAATTGAGGCGAACACTAATGCAAGAACTGCCCTTTTCTTATGGTTTGACAGGTAAAGTGCAAAAACTGTCAGATAAGATTAAGAGAGACGAAAATGCGACTTGTAGAACTATAAAATTAGTTATAGGATATATTTAGAAATAACACCTTCCTACTTTTATATTTTCGTTTCAATAAGTTTTTTATGGGTTCGTAGCAATACTTATTTACCTATGTTTGTGGGTTGGCATCGAAAAGTGACATTGCAAATGAGTGACAACAAAGGATGGAAAATCTGAGATACATTTCGAAGAGGTGACACGGATATTACCGTAACTGTATGTATCAAATTTACTTACAAAAAAAAAACATAAAAAGAGCAGTCAATTTGTTTATGAAGAAAGGTCTATGGCCTTTTAATTACCCTTTACTTATCCGAAGGTGACATTCTGGAACAGTCACTTACGGTCACAAAAAGATACATATAAAATTAAATTCATTTTTTTGACATACGATACCTAAAGGGCTTCGAGGGAAAAATAGTTGAAACTAAGCAATCAGCCTGAAATGCATTCAAAGATGTATGCAAAGGACTTCTGGGAAAGCGAGGGAAAATAGTGGAGAGCCTAATCAAGTGCTAGCAAGATCTCGGATGCAATATGTCACTGAAGATACACTTTTTTCATTCTCATCTGTCCTTCTTCCCAAAGAATGCAGAAGATGTGAGTGAAGATCATGGAGAGAGGTTTCTTTAAATTATAGCGTCAATGGAAAACAGGTATTAGGAAAAATGGAGCCCTTCTATGCTGGCTGACTTCTGCTGGAACCTGAAGAAGCGTGATACATCTGAGAAATCGTACAAACGAAGAAGTAAATAATAAATGTATGTTAATACATTGTATAATGCTAACGAACATGTTCATTCATTATATATTCATGATTTAAATACAATGGACACATTGAATCTGACCTTGGGAGCGAAATATATATATGGTATCGTAGAAATCGTTTTCAACTGCAAAATTATGAAATCAGCAATTTACAAGAAAATATTACGTGATGCGAATTTTTTGTTATAAAATTCGAATTCAGCACACTCCACTTTATGATTACATTCTCATGAGATGTATGTATTTTTCTTGACACTGAAATTTGTTGTACAGTGTAATATAAAAAATATTATAATTTATAAATTTCCTACCAATATGCTTTATATTTTTACTAACTTTTCTACACTAAGTTTATAAAAATCGTTTAACTTTAATTTAAAACAAAAAAATTAATGTTGTTTCTACCTGTTTTGTTGTTGAAATATTCTTTCCCTGTAGGTAGTTTGATAACCTCCTAACGATACTATAATCTAAAGGGGTTAGGTCTTTTGAACTTGAAGGATGCCTCATTACTTATCAATTGAACTTGTTAATCATTTATATGGTTTATCATGTGATATGAGGTTGGGGATAGTGTTTAGGAAAGAGGACTTTTATTCATTTGATTAATGCTGAGATTTTTCTTCAATTGTTGCATTTAAACGGCCCAACTGAGATATGTAAACCTCCCTGTTGAATGTACTATGCTTTTTTATCCAAAGAACCTTTCGTAAATTAGGCCCCTGTTTGGGCAGGGTTATGAGTTTTTTACTAATCCATTGTATTCAGTCATGGACAAAAGCATTAAGACTAATATGTATTTTCATTTTTTTTCATTCTTTTTTAAAATTAACGTAGTATTAATAATCATTCTAATATTTTAATTAGAGCGGGTTTATTAAAAGTTAGCCTTTCAAAAAATAGTAACAAAAACTGCTTCCTTCGCAGAGAAGTAATATTGTTCCAACTTTGAACTGGTGAATCACGCCACAATCAAACATCATCTCCTCTCGCTACAAAAATTACCCCCTTTTTCTCACAATCTATATATTCCTTAAATCCAATTAATCCATAACAGAGGTTTTTAACATCTATTAAATTGGTTTCTCTCTTTGTAGCTGAGAATAACAAATCCACATAATTATTGTACAATTTTAAAGGAGGAAAACGATAAAAAAAGCCGAAACAAGCCTTTTCTGACGTCCGGGAGTTTGTTGCTTATGAATATAAAGCATTCTTGGGAGAACTTCAACAATTATAGCATTCGAAAGGGAAAATAAAATAACAGGAAGCTTTCAAATTTCGTTAGAATCGGCCGAATAGTTATGATATCATAGCCGAAACTAAATAATTACCGGGCTAACCTCTGGAGGACCTTGTTATTTTTTTTTAGAAAGAGAAAGTAAAACAACATAAGAGTTTTAAATTTTGTTAGAATCGGCCGAAGAGTTATGATGTGATTGCCAAAACAAAATGATTCCCGATCTATCATTGGGAGACTTCGGTAATTATAGCATTTGAAAGAGAATGTAAAACAACATAAGTGTTTCAATTTCGTTAGAATCGGCCGAATAGTTATGATTTATTTCCAAAACAATAGAATTCTTCCGCTAACCTTCGGAGGAGTTTGGCAATTCTAACCTTCGACATAAATTTAAAGCAACTTAATTGTTTCAAATTTCTTTAAAATCGGCCAAAAAGTTATGATGTTATTGCAAAATCAATATAACTAATAGGCTAACCTTGGGAGGGCTTCAGCAATTACACCATTTGAAGAGAATGGAAAACAACATTAGGATTTCAAAATTCGTTAGAATCTCCTAAATACTTATTATGTTATAGCCATAACAAAATAATTCCTGGGCTAAACTTGGGAAGAATTTGGCAATTATATCATACGAATGAGAATGTCAAACAATATAAAGCTTTAAAATTTTGTTAGAATCGGCCAAATAGTTGCAATTTTATTACAAAAAAAAACAAAAAAAAAAAACGGGGACAGACTTACATGTTGAGATGTAGTCTCACCCGCGACTAAAAACGCCAAGAGAATAAGAATATATCCCTGATGATTTATGCTAGTGACCGCAGCTCCAGACAACTAATCTAATTTACAACTACTCACCCTACGTTTTTCTAGTCATTCTACGATCAATTTCCCTACGCTGCCCCTTATGCCGCGCCATTTATAAACAATATCTTATTGGGAAAGTTGTCAAATGCACTTTTCAAGCGAGATAGACTCCATCCGCGGCTCTATTTTGCTCAAACTTTGTAAACATTTGATGTACGAAATTGAGCAAATAAGTTAGGTATGCGTATTATCGTCTAAAGGCATGTTGTGATTCAATTATTAAGTAATTGTCTTTTAGTTGCTATAAAATCATCATCATCATCATCAATAACTCTAAAATTTAAGAACCTCATCTATCCCCTCATAGCCCACACCTTCTCTTGGCTCGCTTTTAAATTTGTTGCAGCAAAAAGATCTATCGATGAGGTTAGTTTTCTTACCGAGCAAGACCGATTTGTATCGAATTTCCAACATTGTCGCTGAAACATACCTTTGCAATTGCGATGGTTTAGTATTCCCCAAGCCATTCCAATGGACAGATTCTTCGATGAGCTAGGCGAAACTGTGAAGATGGCAGTCTTTAATCAGATAAAACCTTACATTTCTGGGAGATTTTGACATCCCCTAGGATATCTAACCAATCTGCGACTTCTTAGCTTATTTAAGCTTTACACAAATCACAATTTATCTAATCAGCCACTCACACCTGAAAATATTCATTGACCTATTTGTCTCCTCGTTCCTAATTAATGGCTTAAACATAATCGTTAATCAGTTTTGCTTCTTTCTTCGCCTCGCACTAACACTCAATCACATTTAGTACCAAGACATATCACGGTTGACTATCCTCTATTAAACGAGGTGTGATGAAAAGGAAAAACGCAGCTCTCCTCTACTATTTTCAACCTCCCTTCCCCCCGTTGTTTCCTAAATATCTTTTAAGCCTAATTTAATCAATGTTACTGCAACCTTACTCTTCAGCGCAACTCGCCATTGATACCATTGACGGTTTCATGCTCTCCGTAATGTTAATGCAGAAATATAATCTTCCCTAATGGCATTCTGACTTCCTACTGACCCTTATTTTTTTCTCCCAAACTCTGAGCGTGAGGATCACAAACGCCGTCTCATTGCAGATAAGGAACATCTCGGGCGCCTTGTTCAAGTTACTTAATAAGTTCCTTTGCCTTCTTCTTTGACACGATAGGTCATATCGTTACTGGTTTAGTCTCTACATGTTCTTATTGCCACCGAGTAACTCCACGTTATCCTTTTGCCCTGCTAAACTTCCTTCTTTTACCCCAGTATTCCATGAGGAAATTAACACCTATTCTTCACTTATCGAGAAAAAGACTTTTAATTGTCTTTTGCTTACATATATATGAGACCTTTTGAATGCTGAAAGTTTCTTTCCTACCTGTCTCTTTTCCAGTCTCAAAAAACAATACTTTGGGGCTCTGCTTCCTTAGAATTATGCTAGGCTGCATGGGTACTCACGTTTGATCTATAATTGCCCCGAGAATGTTGAATGATCTACCTGCTACGATAAGCAAATCCCTCCTTCTATAGTGCATTTAAGTGGGCCTTAACCCTTTGAGCCATCACTATGTTTTAGCTTGTTCTTCGTAGAGACGGGCGTTATGGGAATGTCCATCGCCTTGAAGAGCGCGATGTAGAAACAACTCTTATTATTTAAGGCAATATAAATATAAATATTTAATATAATTTACGCTTTATGTCTACAAAATTTATTGCAATTTTTGGCTAAATACGTGTTAAGAGAAGAAAATTCGTCAAACTAAATTTTCTCCAGGTTTTTCCAATAAAGAAAGAAATTAAGCCAATGGTAATGGCCTCATTTCCATTCTCTTCAAGGCCACTCGTGCATTATTTCTCTCTTCTTCCTCAAAAAGTCCTAAGCCTTGGCTGGTTTGAATCAATTCCCTTTATTGAATTCCCACTTTAAACCAAGGGCACAGATGTAAGCACTGCCTCTCCTCAAGGAAATCAAAAGTGGGCGGCATTCGTCATGGCCTATAGACTCTGATTAGCTCATTCCTTCAAAATACATGGAATGGGGCATTTCCTAATACTCAAAGTGTATCAAACTATTTTAAAGTAAAGAATTCCTTGTCTGTGTTTAGGACCATGACGCAGCTTCATAACAATGAGAGCAAAATTATACTCCAACTTTTGCCATTCTTAACTCCTATTATTTCAAATGAATATGCTGCCTTTTCTCTTGTGAGAAAACTCTCGCAACCTGCTTTGCATTGAGAGACCTACTCAAGCTTGGCACCCCAAGTTCCAGGTTACCTATGGAGCAATGTATCATTTGTATTAAAGAATATGGATATCTGCCAAAATTTGAATACATAAAAAGAAGATAAAAGCAAGTATGGTGAGAAGGCCTCGGCTAATTCTGGCTATAAACTGTCTGTTCTTCGTACACCATTCATCCTTGATTTTTAGCAAATCCTCTCTTTAGTTCCTAATTATTTTTTGCATATTGGTTTGTATGACAGTATCTGATAAAGGGAAGAGAAACTGTCAAAATTACAAGTATATTTTGCCTTTTTTATATTAAACATTTTTTTTATTATTTGTTCTCATCACGGAAAGAACCCCAAGTTGAAGGAGAGCTACTGCTTAATTTCACTATTGGAATTTGGTAGGAAGCTTTGCGAGAAGATCCTCAACAAAAGACTGGTGTCTCACATGGAGGAAAACTCGCTCTACAACCCAAACCAATTCGGGTTTAGGAGTAAGCGAAGTACGGAAATGGCGATTAACGTCATCACGGAAAAGCTAGCCCATGCAAAACGGGAAAAGAGTTACGTGGACATTGTTTGTCCACAGGGAATGCAGTACAAGATTTTACGACTGGGGCTAAGTGAAAAATTAGAGAGAACTCTCTGTGACTATGTCATGGAGAGAGCGGCGGGGAAGGAGGGGTGCCTGTCTCCGACTCTCGACTTGATTTACACCGCGGATGTCCCAGTACCTGTAAGCCCCACTTGCCTTAACTTACAATTGGCCGATGATTTCACCCAGATAATCACTTGTCCATGGAGGAATGCGCCTTTGCAAGCTCGAATGACAGCAGCAGAAATTGAAAACCTTAACACCTACGAGGCCCGGTGGAAAATCCGTACCAACCAGGATAAGTTCAAAGTAGTTCCCATGCGCAGGAGACTACTTAATGACGTCAGGGTGGGGGATAGACGATATCCCTACACCAGTGAATGCAATGTACTCGGCATAAAGATCACCTCAACCGGGTACACAAAGCACGTCCAAAGACGTATCACTAAGGCCACAGCTGCAGTCAAGACTCTGTACAGGTTCAGAAATCTTCGTCAAAGCAACAAAAAGAAGATCTATACTGTAATAGTAAGATCGACGTTGCTTTACCCCGCCTCCGCCCTCTCTTGTGTCTCAAAGACACAGAAGAGGGGACTACAAGTGGTGCAGAACAAATGCGTGTACCTAATTACAGGTACACGCAGAATGGAAAGAGTACCCAAGAAGAGCTGCACCGGTAGGCGGGGTTAACCCCCAATAACGTTGTGATCGAAGAACAGACAAGGAATATGCCGGAAAAGGTCAATCGAGTGTTGGACGAGGAAATCGTACAAATGATTTACCGAAATAGAAGAGCAGTATGTCACGCCAGATTTCCAAGCTCGGCTGGGATTTTAGCTGGCGGAGCAGAAGTGCCGTTCTACGCAAGATGAGTTAAATTTACCCCAATTTAAGAGAAAAATACCAATCATGAAACCAACCGATTTTGCAAAAATTCCCTGATATCGACAAAACAAATCAACTAAGACAAAACTAACGAAGAAGGAAACCCACACAATAAGACGAAAATCACCGAACAAGATTACAAAAAGGAACATAATACACGAAATACACACACTACAAAATTACGAAGAAACAAAGACACTAAAGCAAACACAGTAAGATATAATTAACGACTTACCAAAACAACAGCAAACGCGCATAGCATAACCAAAAACATTAGCAATATGAATACAAATGGCTTGAACGCCAAATTATATATATTATATATACATGTATATATATTTATGTATAAGAAAAATAATAAACAACAACGGAACTACAAAACATGAAAATTTGAAAGCGACAAGCCTGATCACCAGGCTCTAGCATCACTTTGCGCCCTACCACACTTCTTTCTCTTTTCACCACTGGTCTACTTTCCGCTGTCTATCCACACACCCTTTATATCTCCTCACCTGCATACTCTCACATACAAATATATATATATATATATGATGAAAATTAATGCAATATCGCAAGAAAAGATGAGGAATTAAACCACATTCTCCGAAGACAATTTAATTCAGAACAGTTTCGGTGTATCTCACACCTTTTTTCAACTGACACTGGATAGAAAATATAAGAAAAGTGCATACAAACATAACACAATGGTCAGGTCGTGAAAGATCTCCTCTTTTTTCCCCCAATCCCCTACTTGTGGTTAATCTGGGGGGGGGAGGCATAAACATTTTAAAGGGCTGACATTTTGCTATTTTTTTTATTTGCTTTCTTATTACAGGATTGAAAGAAAATTGACCCTCAGATAGATTTAAATTAGGAACTAACGATATCAAGCTCAATTTTACGATTCTTCTCTTAACATAGTTAGCCGATTTAAATACGATTTTACCTCCATTGAAATCGATCGTATGATTCAAGTCTCTAACATGGCAAAATATTCCACTGCTTTCGCTGTCCACTCTAATATCTCTTTTGTGTTCATACAATCTCTTGTCTAGATTTCTCCCCGTTTCTCCTATAAAAACTTTATGGTAATCGTTGCATGGTATGCATATACTCCTATGTTATGATGTTCTTTGGGTTTCCTAGCAATCATCAATTGGTTTAAGGAATTATTATATTTAAAGGCTAGATTAATACCCGCTTTTCCAAATATATCCTTTAAACTATTTACTTTATTATTAAATGGCAATGTTATACATTTGTTGAAGTCATTAGTGCGGGAATGCTTATTACCATAGAATGTTTTCCTAGCTACAAAATGGGCAGACGATATGAACCAATCGGGGTAATACAAATTAGAAAAAATGGTCCTGATAATGACAATTTCTTCATTTAAATAGGAAGGATGACATATTTTGCATGCTCTAAGGAAAAGGTTAGAAATTACCGATTTTTTTACAGTATTATCGTGAAACAAAAAATAATGTATATAGGCATTCGAGTGGGTTGATTTCCTATACACGTCAAGTTTTAATTCATGGTGATCTTTATTAATGAGCACATCTAAAAAGGGTAATCTATTATCATATTCCCATTCATATTTAAATTTGATGGAGACATGCAAATTATTCAAATTATTAAAAAAGGTATCAAAATCATGGCCATTAGGCCATACTGAAAATACATCGTCAATTTCCCTTACCATATAAAGTTAGGGGGAGAAATTGTGGGAAGAAGTTCAGTCTCAAAATATTCCATGAAGAGACATGCCAATATCGGAGATAAACTATTTCGCATGCTAAGGCCAAATATTTGTCTATAAAAATAATTATTTTCTCGAAACACATTGTCCGAGAGACATAATTCAACTAAATCGATAAATTTACTCGTAGAAATGGGAAGATCCAAATTAAGTCTAGGCATGATTTCCCGCAGAAGGCCCATGGTTTGGTCAACCGGAACTTTGGTAAACAAAGAGTTTACATCAAAGCTCACAAGTTTTTTATCCGGTAATTGCAAGTAGTTGAGGTGGTCAACGAAATCTTGATTGTTCATAATGTGTGCAGATGAGATTCTTCCAACTGCTGGAGATAAATGCTTGGCGAGCCAAATGGGGAGCTTATAATATTGAAAGTGATTGGGCGTAAGGGACTTCCCTCTTTGTGGGTCTTTGGGAGCCCATACATATAGGGAAGTGAAGGGTTCGTACTCCTGAATTGTTTAATTAAATTTTCGCTTTTGAATATTCTCTTCAATTTGTTGTTGAAGTTGCTTGTTTTGTTATTGAGCGGATCACTCTGTAGCTTTTTTTATGTGTTCACATCATTAGTCATTTTGGAAAAACATAGTTATATTGATAAACTAAATAAACTTCTTAATAATTATCCTCTAAATATTATAATTCCTTAAACCAATTGATGATTGCCAGGAAACCCAAAGAACATCATAACATAGGAGTATATGCAATACCATGCAACGATTGCCATAAAGTTTTTATAGGGGAAACGGGGAGAAATCTAGACAAGAGATTGTATGAACACAAAAGAGATATTAGAGTGGGCAGCGAAAGCAGTGGAATATTTTGCCATGTTAGAGACGAGACTTGAATCATACGATCGATTTCACTGAAGGTAAAATAATATTTAAATCGGCTAACTATGTTAAGAGAAGAATCGTAAAATCGTGCTTGATATCGTTAGTTCCTAATTTAAATCTATCTGAGGGTCAATTTTCTTTTAATCCTTTAATAAGAAAGCAAATAAAAAAAATAGCAAAATGTCAGCCCTTTAAAATGTTTATGCCTCCCCCCCCCAGATTAACCACAAGTAGGGGATTGGGGGAAAAAAGAGGGGATCTTTCACGACCTGACTATTGTGTTATGTTTGTATGCACTTTTCTTATATTTTCTATCCAGTGTCAGTTGAAAAAGGGTGTGAGATACACCGAAACTGTTCTGAATTAAATTGTCTTCGGAGAATGTGGTTTAATTCCTCATATATATATATATATATATATATATATATATATATATATATATATATATATATATATATATATAATTCTGTAGACTAATTTTTTATCATCTCCACACTCCCAGAGAAAAAATTTAGTAATGGTTGTGACCCAACATTCAAAGATTTCTTTTACTGTATTCCTTTGAGAAAAAAATCAGCCTATTATTTTTTAGAGTATATTAAGTTTTCCGACCCCATGGTTTGTGGTAATCAAGACTATGCATTCATCTTTGGCAGCACACCAAATTCTACAGTTCTGAGTCCACTTAGAATACCAAAGAGTGTTTAGGCACCTTCGTTTTCACAATAATGTCTCTTCTGCTTATATCTCTCGTTCCCCATTAAATTAAATTGAATTGCAAACCTGGCAGTAAATTTGCTTAGGGCGCAGAGTGAAACCATTTGCATGAACAAGTATCGTAAAACCCCAAAGGAGCAAGAAAACTGTCGCAAAACTTGAAATAAATGAATTCAGATCGACTCGTCAAATTGAATATGCTGTGAAAGACAGTTTAATTAGATTGCCTCAATTGGATCCTTAAGATTGCTAGATAACTACAATTTAACGAGAATTAACATGAAGATTAGTTAATTTACTACAGTAGAAAAATAAAATAGAAAAAATATGCGGTAAATTTCATTACTTAGCGTGTAAATATAGTCGAAAAGTGGGATTTTAGTAAAGAAATGCAATCTGTTACTTAATTGCGTTTAAAGGATATAAGGGTTTGATATGTCATGGCAAACAATATTATTAATATTTATTGTATTATGCGATATTTATATAAAATCAAAGATAATTTCCCAAAACTTTATACTAAAATGTATTTTTAAAACGGAAGGATAAGAAAGACCGTTTCATAAAATGAACAGCAAGCTGATAAGCTGAAACTCTCTAGCATTGTAATAGTAAAATATTCTTTTGCTACGAAATTCAAAAGAACAAATAAAAAGACGAATTCAAAATGACAAATTATTGCATATCTGTGTAATTTTTTTAAAAGAAACTGTTTTTGCCTTATCGAAGTGGAAAACGTGTTGTTAATAAGCTTCAAGCCGTTATATATCCTTCCGTCCCATTATTTAACATTAATAATAATTAATAATTTATATTAGTTGTATCGTTTGTTATTTTCTATTCAATGAAAATTAAAAACTTATCCTCCGACAGGAAGGAATTTACATATTTCCAAGTTCAGGAATTAATGTCTTTGAGCAGATGGGGGGAAGGGGGCTAAAATTTAACCTTTGATTAAAATAAGATGTTATCCTTTGCCATTTTTGTATTTCGAGCGGAAAAATCATTTCAAATAGCAATTATTCAAACCCCAAAAGATATATTCCAATATTCCTTTGTCCTCCCGACGTTCATCTATCTTTCTACCCGCTAAATGATTATAAAGGTTACCTGGATCCTCAGTCCTCCATATTTGATAACCGGTATGCTTGACTTTAAGGTAATCACACGTTTCCTCAATGGTTGCTCATTTCATGTTATTTCTTTCATATCCATTTATATCTTTCTCACGAATTGATATTTTGCACATATGTACAAAATAATTAATCATCATTTAGTCCGTTAAATCCATTTAGTTTGATCAATATTTATTAAAAAAAATTTTTTTTGCTTGGCCAGGGGCTATCGCCTTTCCTAAGGTGCCTTTAGAAAAAAGTCTTGGTTTTGCTTGAGGTAAATTCTTGGTTGGAATCCTTGTAGCTTTGCCTCTTTTATCAGCTCCATATCGATGATCCAAAGTCAACGATGAAAGTTTTAGAAGTCTTTGGGTGGGATATATATATACACACATATATTTAGTAGCATAGAGTTGTTAATAGATTATAAATTTCGCATCTCTTCGCTTACAAACGTGGACGGGGTCCTCGGACACGATAAGAAATTCACATAAAATTAAATGACAATCGTCGCAAATCCCAAAGGCTGAATCAGCCAGTCCTCTTTGTAATGAATTGCAGAGCTATATTAGTGTTTTATCATCCCTCAGCCAGAAAAGAACTATTTATGGCCTAAAGGAGGGCCACATCTCATCCTTTTCTCGTCAGTGGAGCCTAAATAGGAAACTTCTTTGTGCAGGTTCCAAGGAAAAAGGGTGATGTGTTGTGTTTGGGAAAACACTGGGTTTAAAAAGTCATGTATTAAGATTGGCTTCATCTGCTGACGTACGTTCTTGAGGCTGTGTTTGCGCCTTGACTGCCAGAATCGACGCATTTCATACAAGGAGCAAGGTTTTTGTATCCACTCTCATTGGGGCTTGAACCCTCGTTCTAGGCGTGGGAATCCAGTGTCTTATCCACACGTAAGTGAGAGTTTTCTTTCCTCATTATTCACGTTATTTATACACTCCCCTTACTTCATTATAGCCTCCATTTTCCTTCTTTCTTTTCACCATCGGCGGAAATTTGCTCTTCCATCCTGACGACGGCGAGAATCGTCCCGTTTCTGAGTCACTTTTAGCTGTGTTTTCGCGAATTGGTTTGTGTCTTATCTTTGAACATTTTCTGACTCTTTTCTCATCTCTTTCTCTTCTCCTTAGTCAAAGGTGATTTATTTTTTACTCACACCTAATTCATGAAAATTATTTTATTTTTATTATTATGAAAAATTGAATTTTAATATTTTGTAATTATTTAGGTGAATAACATTGTAATGCCTTAAGTCACCTAGTAAATTTTATGTAAGAAACGATAGAGTAACTCTAGAAACATTCGGAAATTAACTGCATTCTTCATAAGAAAGATATTTCTATTTCTGCCTTTATAAAAATGTCATTTATTTCTCTCTCTTAGATAATAAGAACCCTACCAGTAGTTTAGATGCTTAAGCCGAGCCAAAAATAGGACTTCAGACGCACATATACGTCAGTGAATTTTCTGTAATGTAGCACACAGGTGTGCGCAAGAAGATAAGTAGAAATGTTTTTCATATTAGAACTAAACAGAATTACGGTGGGATAGAATGGCTAACCTAATCCCATGTTAAAGAAATTTGCAGTTCTGTGGGAGGGGCTGAAATTCCATATATTTGTTTTCCTCTCAATATTATTATTATTAATACTATGATTAATTTATTATTATTATTAATACTATTATTAATTTTATTATTATTATAATCAAAGTCAATGAAGGTGACCCGCTAGAAAGCAATAGCAGAACCCAAAACCCTACAGGGCCCAACGAGCGGCGAAACATTGATAAAAGTAGATACTATAAAACTCAAGAGAGGAGAAAATCATTCACTCGCCCTTTCAACTCATCACGATTAACAACATTACTAGGCAAAGTGTTTCACTGACCGACAACTCTAGGAAAGAAAGATCGAAAGAACTGCGTCCTATTCACTCAAGCGACAGAAAGAGCACGGTCATTCTGCCTTAACGAGTAGCGCGTATCACGAATCGGCCGTGAGCGAGTTGGCATCAGGCAGTGAATTGGATGATCATAATCACAAACAATTTTTAAGAAATGACTCAAGACTCAAACGAGTCGACGATGCCTAACGTTCTACTGTACCTCGGGTACCAGAAAACTAATCTGGTTGAAAGCTCTGTCAAGCAGCTTCAAATTGGTCTCCGATCCAAAAAGAAAGACAGAATGACTACATTTAAAATGGGGCAGAAGGAAGAAATAAAACAATTTCTAGCCACTCCGCCTGTAGAATGCATAATTATTTATGAAAATTTTACGCAAGAAAAGGAAACATCTAATATCAACTTTTAATTTACATTTAGGATACACCTCAGAGACTTAAATGAAAGAAGTCTCTTATTAATGTGTTTTCCGGCGGAATTCAAGTAACTTTAGATTAAATGTATTTTTTCTTAAGATAACATTTAAATTTAGTGGTTTTGAGATTCAGCTTCCAAAGGTTAAGGGGATAGCAGTTTTGTTCATTAGTCACTTTGCAAATTATTTCGTTCAAAATTCGTATTTTGGGGTTTTGTATATCATCTTATTGCAAATTTTATGCACTTCTTTATGGTATAATTATCCTTTTAGCAACATGACTAAAACATAGTGAAAATTAAGATAATGCAAAGTTTATACATTCGTGGAAATTTGGCGCAAATTTTTAAAGTTGATTTGTAAACAAAATGCAAAACCATACCATGCGATCTTAAACATTTGCTAAAAGAAGGCGTCTGAGAACTGGTTTATATTTTTAGCATCGTTTGAATATAGATTGAACTAAATTCCAGAGCATTCAGAACAACACTAATATTCACCTAACACCCCCTTTTCCAACTGAGAACAAACCAATAGGTGACCTTGTCCGAAAAATATATGTTTTAGTCCACCATTAACACAAATTTAATGGAACTAAAGAAAACAGATTTTAAATGATAGATAAATTATATATTCATCCCTTGCTCGTGAATAGAGTTCGATTGCCTAATTTGGAGTAATTCTATAGCTATTTATATGATATCAGGTTGAAATAATAAATGTGGTATCGCCTTAAGCGCAGGTTCTAAAGAAAGGCAGCTTCCCAATCTTGCTGCAAATTATAAGTAAAATTTCAAGTAAAAGTCAGCACATCACTGATCTTTACGGCTTCTGAATTGTTCCTTTCTTCTGAGTGTGGAATTTTACTTTCTGTATGGGTAGGTACAAGGAGATTAGCAGTTTGGTGATAGTGCAACAGAGGATGGAAGATGGGAATAGGAAATACCAGTTTCATTTTCGACAATTTTACTGTTTCTAGAGGGCTATCATGCAGAAGGATCTGTTGCTTAAGTACTCCTTGGGTTTCTGCCAAAGATGAGAATGGCAAACTTCATCGCTCTTTATAACCTTCTATATAATCGTTTAAAAGTTTAAAATATACTTAATATTTTGGATGATAAAAAAAAAACATAATAGCTTAAATACTTATGGTATTTAATATTGTACTCTTTAAAATTCCAAAAAGTTCTGACCTTCCCAAGTTTTCTTACAGTTTTCACAACAAAAATAAGGTATCCAGGGTTTGTCTTGGTCACAAACTAACGTACCATAATATGCTTTTTATGCTTCAAACTTTCTCATAGATCCACTCACGCCGAATCATATTTCTCTTGTTTAGATGAACTGTCTGAAGATATGAGTGAAATCATTTGGAGAATTATTGCAGCCTCTTGATGAAATTTCTCGTATGTGTTCTCTATTGTAGTTAGAGCTGAAATGATTGCAGATCTGTGAATCCTTTAATAAATATTTTCGAATAAAAATTTAAGATTTTCTAGAAAGTTTAAAAATTTCCATGGGTGTGTTCAAGAAATTTCTGAAAGATTCTTGAAAATTCATAAAATTCTACTAAATTATAAAAATTTATTATTATATATAGAATGATTTAAATGTTTTCATAAAAAAAAATGTTATTATACAACAATTTAAACCTATTAAAATTAGAAAAATACAATATCTACTATACTTTGAAAAATATTAAAGCCTATATCCTCTCATATAATTTTAATAATGCTCCCGAAATTAATAATTTCCGAGCAATATTTTCCCAAAGGTAAAATTTATAAATTCAGTGTCCTACCTTTAAAATGGTTTATTTGTATAAAATACTTTTTTTATATAATTTATTTAGAAAAAACTTTAATCCCAGGAAGAAGAGAAAAGGGAAATTTTGTAACATTGTGTAATCAAGCCACCATTAAGACAGTCATGGAGCCTTTCTCGCATCCTAACAGACAATCTTTCTATCAGAAATCTGTTTCGTCTCCGACATAAGTTTAATAAAACCCCTTATAACTATCAAAAGTCTTCTGTGGTGTAAAACAAACATATGTTATCTTATTCATGAAAGTAAGAAAGAAAAGATCTAAATCACTACAAGTAAAATAAATATATGCCTCGTATATATGCCTCGACATTTAAATTATTCAACCGTTAATCTTTCTCCTAAATTGAAATCTAGAATAACACGGATCAACATTGCAGAAAAAGATAGTATCATCTCACTTCATCACCTCTAAAGCCTCCAAATTTTCCTTTGCTCCATTAAAGCGTTAACCAAGACTAATTTGCTCTCTTGCATTCAACTGCTCGAGACCTCATCTCCAAATTTGATGCTCCCCCTCAAAGAAAACCTATCGCTTCCCCCCACAAACTAACATAATATATTAGATTACGTTTATTAGGACTCTTGTAGTGCAGATTTCAATATAGAATTACATTTTAAAAAAATGCAGGTACGTATTGTTTAAAGGGATTTGTGAATGATGTATAAAGCTATATTTTTTAATTATTTAATAGATCTTAATTACAACCATATTATCTTCCTAATACTATGAGTAAATTTTCTTCCTGGAGGTAACTTTGCAATTAGGCGGGACTATCTTTAGAGAATAAGCATATCATTTAAGCTGTTAAATAAAAACTCAGATATGATAGGGATCTCAAATAGAGCTTCTCGCAACAGACTTGAATGAATGTAGCCTCCTTAAAACGAAAACAAGTCGAACCCTTGACATCTTTTTCTTCGCTCTATTCATTTGAACTAGGGGGGGGAAATAACTAAATGGTTTGAGCAAGACCGTCTTGGAAGCTTTCTTTTATTAATCACTCGCAAGATAGGCAATGAGCAGATAAAACCTGTCGGTGAGTATTTAGAGTTAAACTATATATAACTTGTCTATTTTTTCTTACAATAATAGATGATATACAGTAATATCAAGGATGCAACTTGTGATTGCTCCCTCTAAAGCGGAGTAGGTCGTCGGTTGTGTTGTAATCATGTTCTAAATTATAACAACGTAAAAAGAGAAGATAAATGTAAAACTTATTAGCATTTAACGTCAAGCAGGATAATAAGAAAGTCAACAAGGCTCGCTTGTGCCGAGGAGCGAATCTTATCAACGTACGAGAAAGTAATACAATTCCAATATCATTTTTTCTTTCAATGATTGAGAAAAATGGATTCAAAGACCCGAAATGGATATAGAATTAGATAGAAAGTGAGTTTAAATTATCCTAGACACTGATAAATTGGGTGTTACTTCTACCAATGCATTAGTAAAATTATACATTTTACCACAAATGGAAGAAACACGACTATTTAAACTTGTCAGAAAATGAGGGGACGAAATATATGAGGTGAGATTAAGAAAGAAATACCAGCGTCATCCGATGGCTCAGGAAAAGGAGTGGATGATGCTCCCATTTGGGGTTATGGCCTGATCCAACAGCTCTAAGTTCTTTTCTTCTTCCTCTTTTGCAGCGAAGCATCTCTCTATTGAACACGAATGAGGAAATTTAGGAATTAACTAACTAATTATCCCACAACTTGGGCTTATTAGATTCTTTGTCGCGGGTGAATTGAAACAACAGAATTAATCAGGAATACTTTAACTTATTTTCGAAATTCAACATTTATATAATTCTTTCTTATCCTCAAAATGGATAATTGAACGGAATGGATAATTATTATTTTCTCCCTTTATGGCGGTACCTAATTGCCTCAGACAACTTAAACCTAACCTAATCTCACTTTGCAAAGTTACCTAGTGGCCTTTCTTCCACGTTGAAATTTTTGTATATAATCATAATTTTCGCAATCCGTGATTTATTATCACGTACCAGAAAGTTTTTCGGTTCAATTAAATTCTAAGTTTTTTAATTATATTAGTTTTCAAGACGTCGACCAAACAGCAGCGATCAGCAGAGTTGTATCTCCCATTAAGGCCTTTAACCGCTATTATTTTACTCTGCAAGAAGGAAAATTTGGTTATTTTTCTCTTCAAGAAGAAACAATTAATTATTTTTCTCCGCTGGAAGAAACAATTGGTTATTTTTCTCTGTGGGAAGAAACAATTTGTCAATTTTGTTTTCAGGAAGAGACAATCATTTTTTTCTCTGCAGAAAGAAACAGGTTTTTCTTTTTCTCTAAAGGAAAAAACCTTTTGTTTCTCTCTGTAGGAAAAAACAATTGATTATTTTACTCTTCACAAAGAAACAATTGGTTATTTTAATCTGCCAAAAAAAGGGATTATTTTTACTTGAATAAAGAAAGAATTGGTTATTAATCCCAAACATGTTGGGAAAATTACAAGTGGCGATATATTTCATTTTAGGTTAGACAAAATTATACGTACTATATCGCTTTAGAACATTTGCGGGAAAGTCATTAAGACAAGTCACTTTGAAGGAAATAAGTAAAGAAATAGCTAAGTCTCCTCCAGTGGGCACTAAGGCCTTTGAGGTTTTCCTATTTCCTGATAACTCCTGATTTGCATTGCAGATGTGTCCAGTTAATTTAAATAAAAATATCTGCCAATTCATTAAAATAATAACTAATTAGACACTTGACTTAGAATTAATTTCTCCCCAAACCATTCAAAAACCCATTCAAAATTAACTTTTTCCTTTGTAAACCTGAAAATCTTGAAGCAACTAAAGCGGTGTTTCGATAAAATTGGAGACTAATTCTAAGTTATCTCGTCTAGTAATTAACTTTATCTTAACATTCCATAGGATTTATTTATTTTGCTTATTGGTTCTGAAACCTTCAAGCAACCATAGATTTCAAATGCTTCAAAATTCCCTGTTATATGAATATTGGATTTTCATTTACCAGGTAGCGGACAACCAGTTTATGTAAGCAGGAGGAGGAAAACTACTTTTACCCAACCGAATCAATAAACGGAAGTGAAGATGGATGTTGTTGAGTCAGAGGTTTCTGCCAGACTTCCATCATACCCATTGGGTCAGGACTCAATTACGGTTAAATTGTTTTCAAAGATTTCGTTTGACGGATTATACCTGAGTTACGGGACAGGCTATCTACCTGCGTGTGTCCGCTTTCTATGCGGGTGTTTCTGAGTATTTTAATAGCGACATGTTTTCAAGTCTGTTCCCTATTGAATTAGGGGCAACCGATCATGGTGTCGGAGTTGTAGTTACTCACTGTGAACGGAAACAATTTGACGTGGAAGTGGAGAAGTGAGAATTTACGGGTCATTTAACTTTTCGTATAATTAAGTTTTTGCTTCAAAATTCCAGATAATACTCGCTGAAATTTATTATGGAAAAGTTGAAATGAGCAAATCTAGAGAGATTTAGATTCAAAAGAAGAGTATCTGTTATCAAATCAGTTTTACTTATTACCGATTACTTAATACGGATTAATGGGTGTTGAAAATCTTATATTTTGGATATATTAAGGAATTAGTTATGATTCTTGAGACAATACCATGAGGAAGTAAAACAGGTTGAAGGTTCAGTGATGCCCTCAATCAAGTTATGTTTGACAGAATATCATTACATTGAAATTTGTGTAAATTGTAAAGTATCTTAATAAATTGAGTTTTTATTACCAATAACCAATACATATAAGTGATATCTAAAAAAACAAACAATTTATTGGCACCTATAGGGAGCCATAAGAGATCATACATGGTAGGCCCTATTAAGAATAAGGCTAAATAGAGTGGAACAACCTCTAATTTTTGTAAGCTATTTTAACTTTATTTTCTTTTAAGTATTAATCAAATTTCGTCTTTATAATTTCTGTGTTTGGAGCGCTGACTACTTCTTGTGGTAGATTGTTCCAGACTTGAACGATGCGGTTGCTGAAGGCAAATTTTTCCATTACTGTTTTGAACTTTCACTTCTTGATCTTCTTGTCGTGTCTTTGCGTCGCTGACACGCCTGTCAAATTTAAAAGCTTTTTTGCGTTATCTGGCATATTTGTCAATAACTTATGTTTATATTCGTTTACCCCTTTTCCTTCTATGTTCGAGGGAAAAGAGATTGAGTTTTTTAAGCCTATCTTCATAGCTAAGATGTTTAATAATCCCTATCATTTTCTTATAACGACGCTGTACTTGTTCTATTATATTTACATCTCTAGTTAATCATGGAGAACAGAAGGAAGCAGCATAATCTATATAGGTCTGAGTAATGACGTGTATAGTTTAACATCGTCTCTGAATTATGCGTTGAGACGGATTGTCTGATAAATGATGCAACTCTTGTTACTTTATTTTTAATTGCAACGCATTGACTGGAGAAATTTTATATCTATTTTAACCCCTATATCGACCATGCTCTTTTATTTCGAAAAATATCGGTGTCTTGGAGATAATATTTAAATTTAGGATCATATTTTCCAAAGTGTAAAACACCACATTTGGAAGCATTAAGCTTCAAGCCAGATTCGTTGCATCAGTTAGTTAACATATTCAGGCAGTTTTGAAAACAGCTTGATTCTTCTTTATCCTTTATTATCTGCCCAAGTTTAGTATCGTCCACATATGAATTTACTTGGCAATCAATTCATTCCAGAGCCTAAGGTGTTTAGGAAAATTATAAAGAGTAGGGGTCCCAAAATGGAACCTTGAAAAACTCCACTAGTTATCGGTAGCCAATCGAATGTAACGCCAGTGAAAAAAATTACCCTCTGCTTATGATATCTCAACCAATTTTAATCCAAGTTATCGTTTTCTCGTGGATATGTATAGCTTTTAGCTTTGAAAGGATGATATTTAACGGGAGTTTATCAAAGGCTTTAGAAAAATATAGATACATCACATCGTAACTAGAACCTGAATCGACAGCTTTTGTTACATGCTCATAAAATGTGATAAGACTAGTGACAAAAGACCTCCCTTTCCTTAAAACATGATAACTATTTTCTAAGAGTTTATTTCTCTCCAGATGAGCGCGTAATTTTAAATCAATAATTGACTCCATTACTTTACATATACGTAAGTGAAGTTAAGCTTACTGCCTGATAGTTCTCATTTTCCTCACCTCTATCTTTCCTTGAATATGGGAAGGTAACTTTTGCAAGTTTCCAATCCCTAGGAACAGAATTTGCCTCCAGAAAGTAATTAAGCAATAAAGCAAGTAAAGCCAAAATTTCGTTTTTAACTTTCTTAATACTTTGCGCCTAGATTTCATCAACCCCTGCTATAAAATATTAACCTGTTCCTAAAACAGTCCTAGAAAATTTTCCAAAGTGAATTGATTTCTTATAGGAAATTTTACAACTGTATATATAATGATATAAATGCAGGCTAGTTGTTTATTTGCGGGAGCTAAAAGACCAGGATAAATTTCGAACTGGATTCGACACGAAAATTGTGCAAGCTAAATGCCTAAAAATATTCAGATAAGTTAAAACTATTTTTCTCTAAACGCGAAATAACTCTTGATAATTCGAGAAATGATTAAGTTATTTTGCAAATTTACACAAATTTCAAAGTAATGATATTTCGCCAAACATAACTTAATTAACGGTATTACAGTACTTCCAATTCGTTGTATTTTCCCATGTGGCTTTACAGTTATGGTTGAATAGGTCATTTTTTTTTATTGTCCTGAATGAAATATGAAACTATTACAATAAAACTATTTTTGAACCGAAGACTAATAGCATTGTCTTTTGTCGCCACTGCCTTCTTCCCATATTTACTTATGGCGTCCAAATCCCAATCATTGTTTGTACAACAATTAGATAATAGGGGCTGAGAGACCGATATCATAAATAAAGCTCAATTGTTTTTAACTTTTAAATGATAATTTTCGTTCATCTTATCCGGGTTTCTTCATCCTTGCGATTTATTTGGCTCTTGTAATATCAAATCACTGCTTCCTCTTTTTGACTCGTTTACATCGCTATGTTTTGGGTAACTTTCATCATATGTATTAGAATTTATAAGATCTCCTCAATTTCCGTTATAGAACTTTTTCTTGGACATACAAATGGTTTTTACCTATTTATTGATTTATTACCTTTAGATATTAAGTAGTATGCTATTTATAAATAATATACCTATTATTTTTAAACATAAATTTAATGCTGACCTCATTGCAGAGGTATCTATCATAGTGTTTTAGGATTTGGCCGATGTATCCTTAAATATTTGTTATTTCAAACATTATGAATCAATAATTACGGAGTGTAAGTTGGGTTGATAGGTAGCATTTATCTTTTTAATTAGTAGTATGAGTTAAAGAGGCTTCAAAAGGAAATTCTTCGTTCAAAAAGCTGAGTGATCTTTTAATATCTGGGACAATTTTGAGCGAGGGTTTCTCAGATTCTTTGATTATAGAAGCCCTCTGGGTATTTGGGCAGCACCCATTTCTATGGTAGGTGTCACTAAGTCTCATGGTTGTCAGGCGTCTATTTAATGACAGTTATTGTAAGGTTAGAGGATATTTTCTCAGTAAAAAATGATCCTAGGATAAGTTGAGTGATTTGAATTAATCTACATATTTTCTGTTTGGTTTTGGAGAATTTTTTACCTTCTCCTTACTAGAAATCGGATTCTACACTGGACGAAACTTTAAGGTTGAAGTAGGAAACGCATTTATAAAGATATTTAAAGTAAATCTAACGTAAGCATCTCCAGGAATATGTTAATAGAATCTGTGAACTTTGAAATAAAAGTGGTCTCACTTTACGTATTTAAACAATATGAGTCAGAGTTTTGGCTCTTAAAAAATAAGGTTCTCACTTTGTCCCTTTAAAAAAGAAACGTCTTCAAAAAGGACATTTTAAAGTAAAATATATTTATGTTATAGTGATTAAAAGTAATATAATATAAATTTCACAAACAAAATCTTTGTCATTTGTTCAAATGGGTCAATTCCAAAACCACCCAAATAAAATGGGGGTAGGAGAGCCTTGTTTCGCAAACCACCTGTTCACGAATTATAATAAGGGTATCTTAGTATTAAAGCAAGTGGGTAAGATAAGGTTAAGCTAGAATTTATACAAATATAGAAAATACGTTATATTAACTAAGATATCTCGTCAATAAGGATTATATTCAAATGGCCCATTTGAACAATACGAGTCCCGTCTTTGCCACATTGAATAATAGCAGTCAAAAGGTCAATTGAAACCATTATTATTCAAAAGCCCCGAGATCTCTAAGGAGGTAGAGAGAGGAAGGGGGGAGGTTAGTGAAGCCAAAGGTATTGAGAATATAGCGAACTTCTTTAGCTACAAACCCGATGCGTACACTATAGATAGGAGAGCTCACAATTCCTCAGGATCACAGCTATGACATGCAAACCCATGCTACACATGAAAAACAACTTTCAACATACACATGGCTCCGGGAAGACGCACCACTGAGTCTCTAGCAATAAATCTACAAGGTAAATAAATATCAGCTGTTGAAAAAAGGGATCCAAAATTTGCCTATTTCAACAATCGAGGTCCCTGTTTATGAATCTTTAAGGAAAAGAATTTTAAAAGAGGAAATATGAAACTTGGCCTTGTTTCTGGAGAATAATGAGTGCTGTATGTCATTGGATGGCAGAAATGCTTCTAAACTGGATGGGAAATCCAATTCTGAGAGGGGGGCGAAGTGTTTGCTGGCTTCTAGTCTCAATCTGAAGCAGTCTGTCTTGGCGGCACTGTCGTAGGTAGTGGGATCGATATCGCACTAATTTGGCTCTCTAACAGGAATAATCGAAACGGAAATTTACTGGTGGACCTTCAGTATGATGATTCTGCTAATCTAGCCTGTAGCGTTCCTTTGGAATGCAGACATCATCCATCCAGTGGAGGAGTCCAAGCTAATTCAGCCTTCACTGACTCAGCAGTGCACACATTAGTTTCGGTTTAAAAATTTTAAAGGTTTCAAGTACATATCCACTAATAATAATTTACTCTAGTTCTAGTGCTTTTTGATATCCATGCTTATGTATTTTCCAGCAATTCCTTTGATATATTTACAATTGCTCGTACATACGAATAAATACAAAAAACAATTTCTGAACTTCGCGATTCGTAATTATTTATGTTAAAAAATCAATACATTGGATAATCTTATTTATTTTTTCTGAACTCTTAGGAAGAAAATTGATAAAAGCTGCAAATATAAGAAATACCAGCCATTCTGGCCTTTTTGGAATCGTAAAGAAAATCTCGAAAAGAACTTTGATAAAAGCTTCAAATATACGTAAGTGACTAACAAACTAAAATTAAAACTGTTAAAAAAATTGCATTCCTAAAATCTAGTGTTAAGGATAAGGAAAAACCAGCGTCGAAAATCAGAAATAAAATATAATTGAGTAACTGTGATACAGTACGCCAGTCCATTTGATCATGGGTCTACTCTTTGAGACTAGATGATGTAACACAGACCTAAACCAAGCAAGACATAACTCGAACCCAAAATTGACAAGGAGTAATAGAACTGAATATAATTTAACTAAGCTGAATAACCAGTGTAATAAACATAAATGAAAATGAATTTGATAAAATTCAATACTGAAAAATAGGAAATGAAATGATTCTTTACTGACATCTACCCTCTTCTCTTAATTGATGAAATGCTAACTATCGGTAACTTAACTTCAGTTTTTTAGTGAATTTAACATAAAAATCAAATTAAAGATAAAGACCTACATTAAAACACTTTTTAACCATGCTATTAGCTAGATCAATCTGAGAAATTTCAATTAGGGTTAACCATTGTATATCTTTATTTGAAATATGTTACAGAACTTTAAAGAAATAAAGAAGAGGCGAGTCTTGCAAGTGTTTTTGAATCCTATAGAAAGAAAATTTTAACAATCCACTAGTTCCATCAATCTTATTAGTTACATTATTTTTAATTTTAAAATAAAGACAAATCAAGTTGGCGTTACATCAATTGGAAAAAATTAGTACGCCTAATCACATGGCATACTGTTAGATGACTCAAGGCATTTGTTTATGTTATCCTTGATGAGTTTTATCCTTCTAAAAGTGTGAAATACTTGATCAAAATATTACAGGCTCAGTAACGGCGGCAATTAGCAAGTATGTTCCATTTATTTAAGTAATGGATGCTCTATTGCCTCGAGAGGTCATTAAGTGCTAGCGAAGAGAAACATTCTGTTGTGAAAAACATTTTAGACATATTAAAATAGTAGTACCATTTCTTGGCCGGAAACCAATTTATCTGGTAACAGATCAAAGATCGTATTATTTTATGCTCGACTTCAGAAGAGTTTGGAATTTCAAGAAATCACAAAACAAAGAGATAGAGGGTTGAGCTTTTTTGTTATATAATATTAATAGAGTCTCAAAACAATAAACGTTTTAGCTCTTACCAGTCTACTTATAAAAACGAGGGTATCTTCTATAGTTCAAATGGTACAATTTGTATCCACATTTAATCTCCAAATTTTTGCAGAAGAAAATGTCCACTTTCAGTTCGATCTCTGACGAGTGTAATTCACATTTCGTTCGCAACAAATATGCATTCGAATATTAAGGGTAAAAACCCATTCGGAGGGTTCAGTTGTGAATTTCATTAAAACCCCATTAATATTTAGGTAAAAAAATATTTAATTCTTCATAGTAATTGCTGAAGACTCTAGGTCCACTTCGTTTGTCCAAGCAGAGATACAACATCCTTTATTCTTGTTCGATGCTTGGGCCAGCTCGGTGCTATATTTGAATGCCAGATTTATATTAATTCTTTCAGACAAACTTTACATTTATTCAAGGGAAATCGCATTCCAGTTACCACTATGGCAGTCTTTATACAATTATACAACTATATAATTTAGAAGATCGCATTAAGTTCTTGCAATCTCTAAATCGTTAACTGAGAGGCAGTCTTTCAAGATACTTTACATTAAATTATTATCTGGCTCTTTACGGTTACTAAAACACACCAATGATCAATTATTCAACTACAGACGACTAAGATCCTTTGGACGTAATATCCAGCCATTGCTCTTTCTCTTTTGAGACTGTTCTTTGACGGAAACAACAGGTCTTTAAGTTTAATCCTCTTCCCGAACAAGAAGCCAACACTCAGTACCCACATTTTCGCTTCTCCAACAAGAGAGAAACTGTTACTCTACCTAACCTCGCCAGAGAGGAGAGGGGAATATTTTCGAGTCTTTGACAGCACCTTATGTATCATTCGAAGCATCTGATAGTCTCGCCCTGAATAAAAAACCAAAAGAAGCCGAGGAAATTTCTCTCTCATGATGGGAAAATTAATAATGCGGAGTTCCAAATGTATTACGTCCATTATTCGTATTTTGTTCTATAAAGGAATTTTATTTATATTAGTGAACTTTAGCGATTTAATATCAAGGATATTATTTTTGCATCGAGTACGTATAATTATTTTTACAAATGCGCCACAAAAAGGAAAAAACGAGTCCCAATTTGTTGTTAAACATATCTTCCCCAAAATACAAGAAAACTAGTATAGAAGGTGCGAAAAAGCAAATGTTATTTAACTATTTAACTCCAAATATATTCATATAGGCAAACTTAAACATTGAAATATACACCAAATTAGACATGCATCCGTGTTCCAATTACAGACTTAATTATGAAGCCTCGATCATTAGGATTTAGAGAAATAACTCTCCTTACCTCAAGTTCATGCCTTCCTTTCTAAATTTCAATAAATATCCTATTAATGGCATTTACTTAGTATTGACCCGTACTTAAGATGATAACCTCCTTATTTTTAACAAATCATAAACAAAAAAATATTGGCCTAATATATAGTCCATCAAGAGGCCAAATTGTTGATCAATTTCAAGATGGACTTCTCCAGTTACCAATATCTAATAATACCGCCAGAATACCTTATTTATACATTAGTAAGATTTATCGCTAAAACTAAATATGAAAGCAACGGATGTGGTTGTTTTTAACGTTGCTCCAATGCACTCCTTATGTTTCTAATATTAAATTAATAAAGAAACAGTCACGAAACTGGAGGAATTTATTGAAAAGTATTGCAATAGTAATTTATCTCTTTTGTGGCCTCTGCGTTGAGCATGAAACAAGCTAACGTTGGGAGTTTTCAAAAAAAGGGAAAACGCAGAGAATGAAAGAATAGTTCGGTTGATGCCATATCTATCTACTTCTATCACAGAGAGAATTGTATTTTATGCCAAATAACACACCTTGTAATCCGATCATATGCAGATATAGCATAAAAGAAAGGGAGATACAGTGAGAGAGATAACAGTGGAAGCCTTATTGAGAGAGGTTCTTCAGAGAACTATGTGTTAGACGTGAAAATGAATAACCTGTAGTGAGCTAACGTAGCTTTGGGACATTTGGTTGCTACTTCCTTATTTACCATGAACACCATTATTGCAACAGTAGTAGTGAACGAGGCAAAATATTATCAACACTTACTTTGTGCAAGTACTTAATTAAAAAGTACCAGATAGATTATATTTGATAAATACATTATTCGAATTGTACTACGGCATAAAACGTTGTAAGTTGCTATTTTTAAATACTCGTAGTTATAAATTGCAACCAAAGTAGCAATAATCATAATTGAATTGTTTACCTGTTATATGCAGCATAGTTTTGACCATTTGCTACCTCACTCCATGTATCTGAATTCTTATGAATCATGGATATGGCGGACTCACGCAACAAGGCAAGTAAGAACGAATTATCATCTAATGGGAATCACTCAAGCGGAGCTGTCAGATCAACTAGAGACTATGAATGCCTATACAGATCTATACGTATACAATATCTTTCACTATTTTTCATAATACAACCGTTTTATTTTGGCTCACTGCAGCCTCACTTGAATATTTGATAATGCTGCTAGTGAGAATCGAATTAACTTGTTTAGATTAGTTTTGACATTCCGCATACCGTATAGTTTACACTAAGCGATTTGTTTTAATCAGAGATAGACTTCATTTGCATCCTGTAGATAGAAGTTGACCATAACACCAAATATAACCATATGTCCCTCAAATGCTTCAAGAAACATACTGAATGTGGTACCACCAATATTAGGTCGGTAATAAAATTCACTATTATATTCAAAAATGTTTATATATATTATTTATCCTGTATCACATTGCTTTTCTACGTTATTTTTTGTACGATAAGGTTCTGATCAAACTTAAACACTATCTCGTCTTGAACCACTAACTGTTCAGAAAGTTTTGCGACTTTCGGGTGAACCAGACAGTATGTCTTCTTTTGAGATGAAAAATATGCATGGTTCAGGTCATCTACTCCACATCATCGCTAATTCAGGAAAGTTTTTTCGAAGGATAATTAGGTTTAACTGTCTGCTTCATTTGGGTTAATTCAAGAATGTCAAAAAGGTTGAACAAGTAGAAAGATAAGTATTAGTGAGAAACCTGATTTGGTGTGACAGACGGGTATATAACTAACATAATCAACCTAGAAAATTCTACCCTTTGGAGATAAAGAGAGCACGTTTGTACAAAAAGGATGAAACCTGATAGCGAAAGAGCCATAAAAATCAAACTATTTTTTTAATTCCACTGTTACCAGCTCTGATAAGGCTAGAAACCAAAGCAAAAAAGAGATTGCACGTCGTTCGATCGGATTTAGGTGCCTATTTGTCTGAGCGGCAATACCAGCAATCAAATCAAGGCTATCCTCATAAGACAAGAATCAGCTGCCTTATTCAAGGGCCTGCATTTGATCACAACAGTCTACCTGCCTAAGGATAGCACTGGCAACTTTCATACATTATAACGTGATCTACTTCTCTCGCTTGAAGACCTTTCAATGGCAGAGAATCTGCCAGGTAATCTACTAAAATGAATTAACTCTTAAAAATATCCCTGTTTGTCTAATTTAATAAACTAGGTAAACTTTCAAAGATTGAGAATGGGTCGCAAGAAAATTGTCACCAGTGAATCTATTTTTGAGTTACTGACTTCTTTCTAAATCCGAGCCAGATTTCTTGATTGAAGTTTTACTAGAGAGAAGAATTAAATCTTTTTTCACAAACTGAAGCCATTCACTCTACAATGGTTAGGTTCTAGTAATAGCTTGAGTGTGATCATTATCTCATAACAGCCTCTTCGAGTGTTTTGCTGAAAAATCCAAGAAATCGTCAGCTATGAACTTGAAATAATAGGTAATCACCTACAGCTAAAATATAAGATTACCTAACGTATTTTTGATAGAATTTGAATAAATAATCTGATACGTTTTAAACTACAGGGAGAGGGGTTTAACTACAGCAACATGGGTTGTCACACATCGTGGATATCCTAACCTTGCTCATTATGTCTCTTACTTCGTTGTCTTATGAAACCATCTGGCAAGAGAACAGATCCCCTCCAGCAATACGATAAACAAGACGAAAGGTGTTTTTTTTACGTTCGAAATAAAAAATATATAAATGATGTATGGTAAAAAACAGTTGACAAAGCAACGAAGATGATGAAATTAATATTGAATGTTAATAAATTGGTGCTTTTAAGTATCAAATACTTTCGACATAACTTTGGCAGTATCCAATTATTAGTGGCTCTGAGGGAATCTAAGTGTACAACCCCTTCTTTCTAATACTTGATTAGTTTTCATTCCACGCTCACCAATGGTGACCAGCTACATTTGAGAACCATTGCCCTTTGTTACCAAAAACTTCTTTCTTAGGTTTCTAATTTAATTTCCGAACCCAAGTAATAAGGTTGAACTGATTCGCCCTTTTCTATTTTTCCTTTTCTTCTGTTGCTTCCACTTATGCACTTCTCTATTTTATATGCTTTCCTATTCAATTTCCAACTAGAGAAAAACCTTCGTTGCAGATTCAACGTCTATATTTGTGTTAATTGATTAAAACACACTATTCTCCAATACATATCAATGCACACACACCCATGCTTAGGATGTTCTCACAGTCGTCCTTTAGAGGCTGCCAATGAAAATAATGAAACCACAATTTATTTAAATAACTTGGAACGCCATAAAGAGCACCTGGCTCTTTTTAGCCGCTTTTAATATTATTGACACAAATTCGATTTAAAATGGAAATGTCGATATTAAAGGGAACAGTTTTCTTCTGATTTCATTTGTTTATGTTTGGCGTTTGGTAACTATAATTTCCATTTTCTTTTCATCACCGGGATTGCGGTAAGTTTCCATTAAACTACTGTTTGATTCAGTGAATAAAGTTAATTAATGGAACTATTTCGATTCTTTATTCCTAAAGGTCGGGAGAATGAATACCAGAGGCAAGTATTCCCGAGTTATCTCCCTTTTGCTTAATGCTTTGGGATGTGTACGCAAGGGTAAATATATATAGTAATATTACATAAATTTTCCCTTATAACATTTGTCTAATACAATTAATCTAAGCTTTTCTTAATATATTTAACAGTTATGAAGGTGGGGATCGAAAATAAAGTGAAAAAGTTAGAAGAAATTAAAGTTTGAGAAGATTTAGGGAATCAAATCTGTCCAGGCTAACCAAAGACGTTCTTAGACATCATTTCTATACAAAAACCCTTAGCTAAGTGATAAACCTGTATATGACTTTGTTATACTACTATATCAGTTTTTATATGGCAAAAGCTGCAGTACTTAAATTTCCAGAGTACTTTCTTTAACTAAAGTTGTCAAGCATGCATTTTTCTCTAGCCTTTAAAGGACGAAAAGAAATTTAATCTCGTTTTATACCACATTTCTTAAAAATAGGCAATAACCATCATATAATTTTTCCAACTTGAAATATAAGAATTGTTTTAATATGCCATTTTAACTTGATCAAATATACTAAACTACCATTATGGAAAACAAACATTTCTACTGCGCAGGAATTTTACCTATAACTTTTCGAACAAAAGAAAAAAGTTACCTATATCTTTTGACCAAAATAATATACATTTTAAAATTTCTATTAATCAGACTCTTTAGTTTTTTTTACTCTTTTGATTATTTTAGTCTCCAAAAAACAAAATTGGGTCATTTTGTTCACATCTTTTGCTTTGTTAGTTTTTCATAATATATGATTTTAGTGTTTTTTATTATTTTATATTTAATTTATGTAATCTAAATAACCTGACCTCTACCATAATTGTGCACCCCGAAATCGATGAGAAGAATGCACTTTTATATCTCCAAGTGACCAAGATTTAGGGAAACATGAGAGGTAACCTGGGATTATGTCCCCGAACTCGCAAGAGATCGATTTATCTACCCTAACATGATCTCTTTTGCACCCATCTGGGTGCAAAATATTACCTAAACATTAAGGATATATATCCTCCATACACCGACCAATAATATTATAAAGGGGACTCTATATACTAACCTACCGGGATGCTCTCTACTTCTCGGACTAGAGGACGGTGCAACGGAGGAAGAAGATAATCTGCGTCACTCTTCACAGAGGAATGGAAACGGGAGAGAAATCCTTCGCAAATGCATCTTCGACTACAGTTGCCAACAGGCGGGGGTTTTTTATGTTAGGCTATTGCAATCGCAGTATATTGGTTTATATATATTTTTTAAGATAATTTTGAAGTGCGGGGCTTCGACCCCATACCCGCTCCTTAATTGTGGTGGGTTTTACCCCACAACCTCCCCCCTCCCAATTTAAAAAGAAACTCGTAATATTCCTAATTCGAAAGACTCACATTAGATTCGAATTTAAAAGGCATTTGCTAAATGACGTTAATCTGTAGGGCATACATTTATTCATATAAAAGGTGTAAATGTAGAGACCCTACACAACGGTACCCGAGGTAAGGAAGAGAGAGTGAGTTTAGGAGATCGAGATAAAGGCTCTATTTTGTCACTGTAATAAAGTGTTGTCTCAATATTTGTGCTTAAGTGAGACAGGCGCCAGAGAAGTAAACATTAAGGAACTGATAATGTCTGATGGTAATAAAAGGGCATGTGATAAAGCATTTCACCATTCTGTAACAAAGATAGCCAGAAATTAAACAAATATAAGTCTAAAAATAAAGCTCCGCCTTCTAGAAATATTGGCCAATAACGAGGTACGGCAGTGTAGACGCCATCCAATCAGAATTGAATAAAGGAAAAATTTAAGCCAATCTGGAGGCAAGATAAAGGAATAAGCAGCTAATCACGTGCGCCAACGTTATTTTTTGGCGGGGCGTGAGGCTGACTTGATGAGAGATTAAGAGAAAGTCTTTCATTATTACTATCTTAATTTTTACGCGTTGATTAATTCAATAAGTCTATCATTATAATCCCCCCCGCATTACTTTGTTGTAAAATCGAATCGTGAAATTGTACTCGGTGTACTTCCTCTCTTTTTGGTGCAAGGTAAAATAAATAGACAGAGACTCGTTTACATCTATAAACAGATTCTTTTATTCATCCAAGCTGGCACCCTCTTTCTGGTACAAGTGCAAGGCCACCTTAAGGGATATTTCCGTTGCGCATTTCAAATAACTTGTAACCATTGCCGGTCTCAAGCAGTAACCCAATTATACCAAGCTTACTCTTTTGAGTGGCAATGTTATCAATAACCCTGCAACCAAGACCCTTATTGGTACGAACGATTACCACTCAAGAGGCTAGCCCCTTTTACATATAGGGAGTGGCAACAATAACAGAAAAGCAACCAAAATCATCATCATCATCCCCCCTCCCCATAACTGGCGACTTTTTGCCGTGGTTCCACAAAATTGTAACACATAGAAGATTCAAAGATTTAAGAAGAGAAAAAAAGGGAAAATTGATGATAGAGAACCAGCAAGGTAGACAAGGTGAGTGGGATATGGTAGACGCCGTGGTGATTAAAGCAGCGCTATTCAATGAAGCAACAGTAACAAGCTGGTTCAGAATTATCGAGGAACAATTTCACAACTCAAAAATAACAAAAGAAAAAGCTAAATCAAACCAAGTGCTAGCCTTGTTTCCGCCGAAAACGGTGCTCAAATCAACAATAATGACTCGGAAAAAAGAGTGGCTGGTGGCAGTACGAATAAATTTACTGGGCATTTATGCTTCACTGAATGATTCGGATTTCCCCCTTTCACTGCGGTAACTGGCACGAAACTATTATGCCCCAAACCGCTGGTTTCCACGGACTCGTCCAAAGCACACTGCAACTTTATGAAGGAACTAACTACAACGATGGCCCAGATAATTTTGGACGTGCATCGGCGGGCAATCTCTACTCAGTGCCAAAGCATTACGTGCAACCTGACCTAAAGGATGCATCCCACGTCTGGGTCCGAGTTGATCGCGTACGGAGACCTCTTGAGGCACCCAACGTGGATCTCTTCCTCGTAATCAAACGCGACAACAAAGTCTTCAAATAGGAATTCCCGGACCTGATGAGAGATACAGTTTCCATATATAGGCTAAAGCCAGCAAAATTACCTCTGGCAGACGAAGATGTACGAGACATTTACCGACGATATCCGAGGTTCCGGGTCAGACAGAAGAGCCCTCACCGACTTAGTCGGGCCATGCGTTAAGAGCAAAGGAGCCACCGTGGGAGCAATTCTTGACGCAAGCTGAAAGGAAGGTCAAAATCGCAAGGGATAATATATATATATATATATATATATATATATATATATATATATATTAAAATGTATTTGGTAGGTGTCAGGATTGTATCATATAGGAGCCTAAAAAAATGTGTTAGCGATGATTGTATTAATGTCATTCGATTTGGTAGTACTCGGACTAATGGTCACACTTAAATACAGGCATGGCAGATGTAAAGGTCGACGCCCTGCGTGTTTATTGTAAGTACTACCACTATCAGGAGTACAAGAACTAATGTCACATGTGCATTTTCAAATGTAATACGACTTTCATTATAACTCTGTCCTCTTTGTATGTACCAAGGACAATAAATAAAGTGATGAATAAATTATATGGGTAACACTCATCTACCTATGGCGAATCTGAGGAAGTCAAACTATATTGTATAGTAAATTGTAACTTTTATATATAAGTATTCTCTCTAAGAGCCTTTCATGTATATTTAGCGATTCTCTACGAGTACAAACATTTGTACATATATAGTTTATTTGTCGAGTCTCAGGGTCATGAATTTGGATGTATAATGTGTATCTATGTGTCGTAGTAAAGGACAAGATAGCACTCTATGCTCCCGGGGCCAACGTGTGTAGGGAACACGTGTATTCACCTGAAGGGTGTACATTTATATACCCTACAAAAGGAGCCCGTAGTAGGAAGAGAGAGCGTGTTTAGAAGGTCGAGATAAAGGCTCGATTTTCTCACTATAATAAAGTGGTAGTCTCAATATCTGGGCTTAAGTCAGATAAGCGCCAGAGAAGTAAACATTAGGAAACTGAGACTGTCTGGCGGTAATCAAAGGACATTGGATAAACCATTTTACCATTCTGTAACAAAGTTAGCCAGAAATTAAACAAATATAAGTCTAATAATAAAGCTCCGTCTTCTAGAAATATTGTCCAATAACGAGATACGGCAGTGTAGACGCCATCTAATCAAAATTAAATAAAGGATTAATTTAAGCCAATAAGGACACGAGATAAAGGAATAAGCAGCGAACGTCATTTGTAGACGGGGCGGAGGCTACCTTGATGAATATTTCTCCCCCTTTATAAATGGGTGCAGAGATTAAAAGAGAAAGTCTTTTATTATCATTATATTAATGGTTAAAACGTTGATTAATTCAATAAATTGATCATTATAATCGCCCGGTCGCTCTACCATATTCCCTTATTACTTTGTTGTAAAATTCAATCATGAAATTGTACTCGGAGTACTTCCTTTTTTTCTGTGCAAGGTAAAATAAATAGACAGAGACTCGTTTACATCTATAAACAGATTCTTTTATTCATCCAAGCTCGCACCCTCTTCCCGGATCAAGTGCAAGGCTACATTAAGGGATATTTCCGTCGCGCATTTCAAATAATTTCTAACCATTGCCTGTGGCAAGCATTATCCCAATCCTACCAAGCTCACCCTATCGAGAGGTAACATATATTTGTGTGGCACCAATAAGAGAAAAGCAACAAAAATCATCATCATATGCACCCCCCCCCTTCCTAAATCCTCTGGTTTTTCTACCGCGTTCCTTGATTTTAGACATTTAAGTCTCACCCCGAATGCTATTTAAATCAATCATATTTTCTTTAAAATTGATTAATATGAAATGAACATATCATATTTTAATCCAAAAAAAAAATCACTTCAAAATGATATATAATACATTATAATGTGACTAAAGATTTATAATGTGTCTCCCAGGATGGCGGTCAATCTATTTTTTGACTAACATCATAATTACAAATTTGCCCACATTAAGTAGTTAAAAAGCAATTTGCGCACTTTTTAAGAATAGAGATATTTATAACAAAGTGCCCACAAAATCGAGGGGGTGCATAAACCCGACTTTAACCTTAATATTTTTAAACTTTTAATGTTACTATATAGAATAAATTTTAAAATGGAACTTATGTAATCTATCGTTTTGTTTATGTATGCCGAAAGAGAAGTGCTCAATTCATCGTATTCAGCACTTTTAACTCACTAAATAGGATGGATAAAGAAAAATAATGTAATATTAAAAATATAATTTAATATATAGAAAATACTATTCAATGTCCGACCTTTCACCGCTTCCGTTGACTAAATAAATAAGCGCTTTTTGCTGCCCTCGAGATCTGGGCTCCATTTAATTATTTCTGAGGAAAACTTAAGACAGCTCAGTTGCACCCCCAAAATTCACGCTATCTTCACATAATAAAGGGTCTTACATTATAGTTTACACTTATAATATCAGTATAAATATATTAAAATAAGAGTATGGAAACCTGTGTCACTTTCACACTTCCACACTTTTCACCTTAAATGTTTACATCTATAATTAAAAATCACATGACACGTGATATATAGATGTATTTAAAAGCCCAAGAAAATGGAAATTGGCAACACAACCCGGAAAAACGCTAAAGGGAATATTAAATTAACCAATGAAAGCTTAAGAAGGGAAATGGGAGATGTACAGAACGGAAAGATAGCGTAAACTATTTTAACCATTATATGAAAACAAATAAAGAAGTTCAAATCCAACTTCTTTATTTATTTTCATATAACGGTTAAAATAGGTTAGGCTACGTCTCTTAACAGCTCATTAGGATTTTGCTTAGGCTACGTCTTGAAGTTGAGTAATAAGTCCTTGTGGTTAATTTAAAAGTTTTGTTCATTTAATTTTTGTTCTCTACCCTCAAAATGGAATGTCAAGTTGAAAGAAAGGCGCATTTTCGATACTTGTTATTGTTAATTTTCAATCGAGAGGGGAACAATGCAAACGCAGCCAAAGCTCGTTGCGATATTTGTGCTGTGTACGGAGAAAATGCTTTATCAGAAAGGATAGCTCAATGGTGGTTTTCACGTTTCAAAAACGGTAATTTAAATCTTAATGACGAAGAACGTTCTCGTCACCCATTAAGTTCGATGAAGATCGATTAAACCACCTTCTTCATGCAAATCCTCGTCAATCGACTAGAGAATTGGCTGTACAATTGGTGTGTGATCAGAAAACTGTAGTCGATCGACTTCATTCGAGGAAAAAAGTTTAAAAATTCAGTGAATGGGTTCCGCACGCTTTGAGCGAAAGCAACAAACTTCAACGCTCCACGTTTGCCCCAAGTTTGTTTGCTCGTTAAAAGGCTACTCGTAGATATAACGACCGATTTCTTCACCGCATCATCACTGGCGACGAAAAAGTGGTGTGTTTATGTCAACATGAACCATCGGAAACAATGGCTTGGCCCCAATAAAAAAACATTTACGCGATTAAAGCAAGGACTTCATCCACGAAAGACGATGCTGTGTGTGTGGTGGTATTGCGAAGGCATCATTCTTTATGAGCTCCTTGCAAACAACGAGATTTTCAATGCAGAACTCTACGTTCAACAAATGTATCGACTCGCCGAAGCTATTCGTGAAAAGCAACCTCATCGACGTTATGGAGTCCTTCTGCAACATGAAAATACTTGTCTTCACATTGCCAATATAACAAAAGACGCCATCCAAACGCTTAATTGGGAAATCCATCCGCATCCTCCATATTCACCAGACTTGGCTCAATCGGATTTCCATCTGTTCCGATCGCTCTCCAAAATTTGCGCGGCGTTTCGTTCAATACTGATTTGGAATTAAGAACCTGGTTAGACGAATTCTTAGAGTCAAAATCCAGAGATTTTTAGTGCAGAGGCATCTAAAAACTTGTTGAACGTTGGGAAGAAGTCGTAAATAACAACGGAGAAATCATTATTAATTAAATTGCATATTGTTATTAATTAAAAATGAAGTTTTTCTAAAAAAGGGAATGATAATGAATAAATTTGTTAAACCCGCAAGAACTTATTCCTTAACCCAATAGATTAAATTGATTAGTATGAACCAAACGTCTTTTACCAAGAATAAACGTCAGTAAATTTAGGAACAAATATTTTATGATTTTAGCTCTGGTCAAGTTCAGAGCGGGATAATATTTTATCTATAATCCTTAGTATACATACATATAACATTAAAAGTGTGGGAATTAATTACGTTCCTCTGTATTTCCTTGTTTAACATCATGTTTCCAGAATTTAAATCACTAAGTTAAAACAGCTCGAATCTCCTTAGACGTACATAAAAATTTCCTTTTCATGCTTACAAATCTGATTAACAATATTTTTTAACAATAATTTAAGCCATGTAAAAATACAACGGGTAATGTATTTTCATCATATAAGAATTGCATGTAGATGGCAATAAATGGAATGCATCCATTACTACATAGACTACAGATATGGGTAGAAAATACAGTTTCACTTGGAGGATGTTTTAATAGTGTCAACCATAATAACTACCAGAATGCACAACCTTATCGCTTGCATATATTTCTTCCATATTAACAAATACTAAAAGAATGCAGAAAATTTAAGGAATAATTTGATTAATTCACTTAATACTGAGTTGTCTTCTAATGTAAATAATATATTTCATGTAAATAAAATAGTATTTTTGTAATCTTTTCCCTTCAATTTTCCACATTGTATTCCATTTATCTGAAGTACTGTTTGCGTAACGCTGGATGCGAGACCAAAATATCCATCAGGATTAAGCTCGGAAAAGCTTTTTGTTTTGTGATGTGAGGGGATCAAGCTTTGACTCTGTATTTCCCTTCGTAAACGGCTAGGGCAAAACGGAATACGTTATATGGGGGAAAGAGGAAATGAAAAATTAAATAAATAATTTATATTTTACCTGAGAATGAGGCGAATAGTATGAAACGCGATGGATAACTACTTCTGTGTTAAAATACTCAAATTTTCTTCTCCCTCTTTAGATGTAAAAATCTTATTTTCCATTAATCTTTTCATTTGAGTAGTAGTTCAAAAGCAAAGAGCACTTCCTGGCCAAAATTATGGGGCGGGTATAAAAAAGTGAAGAATATCATTGAAACTCATCTATTTCATACTTGATATAATACAAAGAAACATTTTTGCGTATATTCTATTAATAATTAATACTTGGTGTCCTGTTTTTGCTTTCATAACCGCTTTTATGTGTTTTTGAATACTTGGGACTAAGTTGACACCGGTGGTTGGCTCAATTTCCGGCCCCTCTTCATGAATTTTGTCTGTTGATTCACCTTTTGAGAAACATTTGTGCACCCACACTCTTATGCCCAAGTGTGACCACAAATGTTCAATGGGGTGGAGGTCTGAAGATTGAGGGGACCATTCCATCAACGTCACCCCTTTCTTTTCTAACCAAGCCTTTGACACGCTAGATGTGAGGCATGGAACATTGTCTTGTTGGAAGCTTACACCATCAGGTATGTCATACTGGAAAAATTCAACCAAGCGAGGTTGATAAACCCGTTCTAACATGCCGGTGTAAATGTGGGAATTCATTCAGCCCTCACAAGTGAACAACAATCCTACACCTGAAAACGACATGTAGCCCCAAACCATTACAATGCCACCTCCAAATTTGACTGTTGGGGCAACACATCTCGAATCATAGGTTTTCCTAACTCTTCAACGAACATAAACAGCTCCATGGTTTCCAAAGATCCAAAGAGAAATAAAACGCTTCTTCTTGTTCACCCGAGACAGCCATGGTTTCTTTCTAGCCTTACATCCTTCGAACCTAGCTTCTGATACCTTTCTTCTCAATGTGCGTCACATTAAAAGAGGTTTTTTTTCTTATGGGACAGAGATGCCCTTTTCCGCAACTTCTCTTCCCTCGGAGTTGTTCACCTTTTGTGATCTTGACCATCACGAGTTTTTAAATAATTTATCTCATTGTACCCCTTATGATTGTTTGGACACCGTTTCTCGAGCATTTCGATTTTCTTGCAATTTTGATTGGCGATAATCCCCCTCTGGACAATGCAATAATTTGAGCTCTTTGATGTTCAGGTATCTGTTTCTTCGGAGACATTATTAACAAAAAATTACGAATTGTTTGTTAACAATAAGATAATCGCTGAAAAATAGGAATAAACATTAGTATCACACATTGAATGGCAGAAGGTTGCCCCAACCACTTATGAACGAGAGGCAAAATGGCATTGAAGCGTTTGTAAAAGCAAAAGGAAAACATATAAAATATTTATCGATGGGATATACTCGATTGTTTATTAAATGTTTTCAATTATTATGTGGATGAGTTTCATTCGTATTTTCTATTTTTTTATACCTGACCCATAATTTTTTCCAAGATTTTATATAAGGGAAAAGGGGTTTCAGGTAAATCTATAAAATTTGTACATGGGAAAACAAAAGAAGCAATATATCACCAGAACAATTTTAGGAGAAATAGAACGATATAGATGTATAGAAGCGAAATAATTAGAAATGGACACCATCTGCCTAGAGGAACTTCTCTAAGGAGGATCTACACTTGTTTAATACATTGGTTAAGGAGTCTTTTTCAATTGATGAGGGTACCTAACAATGATGACTTTCAGGGCTACTAAAGTGAGGTGAGTAGCCTTGCAGCAGATCTTTGTAGCACAACTACGCCGGTTTCATCCTTGCCTTGTGTGCTTGAGCAGAGACTTGTTGGAAATCCAAGACTCTTCAGTATCTCACTTTGAATGGACCCATTGACCTTGAGGCCCTGGAGAAAGGGGTAGGTAGGCATAACGTACCTCTCGCAGCTTACGAGGCCCAGAATCATTAAACAGGCTCGAATTTTGCTATACATGACCGGAGGCAGGATAGTTATACAAATGCACAATCTCCATCCTCCTTCTTTCGCATGTTCTGTTACCATTAGCTCTTAGGTATACTTTCAACTTTGTTTCGATGAAGGTAAGGACACATAGGAGGCTGAGGTACATGTGATTTATTTATGGAACTACGTTTCGGGCGTATCACCCATCTTCAGGTTCCAAAACATAAATTAATCTAATACAGTTAAAGAATATTAAAAATATTAAAAATAATTAGTTTAGGACTATGTAGGTAAATAAAAAATTAGAAAATAACTCAGAATTTAAAAGTCAAGAGAATCAAATTATCAATCTAATATAACACTATTGACAAACTAATCAATAATTTTCTTAGCAAAATTTACTCTCCATCCTTTCTCTCATATAATGTTCCCAAAAATGAAAAATTTTTCGTATTACTAGAAATGGGACCTTACAATAAATTATTCAATAGAAAATGCAACAAATTACTAAAAAAAATATTTCTCTCATACCAACTTCAAAATCACTTTTGTTAACCCACTTTCCATAGGAAGTTTCTTCTCGTCAAAAGACAAACTTCCTCTAGAAATGAGCAGCCGTGTTGTTTATGCTTTTACTTGTCCTTGTTGTTTGCAAGGAACCTATATTGGTAGTACGGTTCGCTCTTTGAAAGAGAGGTTTTGTTCTCACATGGGAATAAGCCATCGCACTGGAAAAATATTGTCTAAGAAGGAAGCTTCTGTAATTAGAAATCATAGTATACAATGCAAGACAGAATGTTCAAAAAAATAACTTCAAAATAATTGGTCATATGTAATAACAATGAATATAGTCTAAGAATTTTGGAATCCCTACTAATACGTACAAAATCTCCTACACTTAACATAGATAATACCGCTGTTCCTCTTCTTATTTCTTAATTTTAATTACCTCATTCAACAGCCAACCAACCTTCTCTTATTAAACAACCAACCAATCAAATTCCTATCCTTCTTTAAGCCACATCCTTTATAATTTCTTCACTTTGTGATTTCTCCTGAACTTCATCGGTAAGCAATATTATACTGTAATTTTTTACTTTTGTGTTTTTGCTTCTTTTTTTTCGTGTCAATAGTGATTACATTAGATTAATAATTTAATTCTCTTGTCTTTTAAATTCCTGAATTATCAGTAAGCAATATTATACTGTAATTATTTACTTTTGTTTTTTGTTGGTTTTTTTCGTTTCAATAGTGTTATATTAGATTGATAATTTGATTCTCTTGACTTTTAAATCTCTGAGTTATTTTCTAATTTTTGATTAACCTACATAGTCATAACCTAATTATTTTTAATATTTTTAATATTCTTTAACTGTATTAGATTACTTTATGTTTTAGAACCTGAAGATGAGTGTTACGCCCGAAACGTAGTTCCATAAATAAATCACATGTACCTCAGCCTCATATGTGTCCTTACCTTCATCGTGAAATTGAAGATTAGACTGGTCAGCAGCAACTCATATGACTATATATATATATATATATATATATATATATATATATATATATATATATATGTTTTTGAGTTGATACAAAATTCAAGGAAGACAATGTCCTTTCTGGCCTGAATCATCTTCATGGTTTCCTTCTCAAGATGGCGAATATATATATATATTCGCCATCTTGAGAAGGAAACTATGAAGATGATTCAGGCCAGAAAGGACATCGTCTTCTTTGAATTTTGTATCAACTCAAAAACATATTCAAAATTTTTAAGCTACATCGCAAATCTTTGTATAGCTCGTATTTCTATAAAGATTCCTGGGCTCAACTTATTTACCTAGAAATAAGTTTTAAAACAAACAGGTTTACTCTTCATCAACAGAATATATTCGAATGATTCTCCAATTTAAAGACGCATCTGTCCTTTTTAGACATCCCCCTCATAAGGTATATTTTGCATAGAACCAAAATATCTCAGCAAAATGTATGTATACAAAGACACACCACAAAGTTGTCAAATTTGGGATTGTCCTTCCCAACTTTTATGTATCCGGAAAAGGTCGTTATTAACTTGTCACATACTCTTTAAGCTCTCGTGAAAATTTTCTACTTACTTTGGCAGTTAAATTTACACTCCCTTTTACAAAATAGCTAAACCTAAATTCATGCTGTATTTTGAAAGTATGGCACGCAAAATTAAGGATCCACCTATAAAAGGAAACTATACTAGCGTTTGTTCTGTGTTATCTTCTCTCTCCAGCGAATTTTATTCAAAAATAAATTCATCTAAAAGTTAGAACTTCATAATTAAGCCTAAAGACTGAAAAATATTAAGGACACTTGCATGCACAAAGGATATAATAGTTACTAAACCTAATAAGGGGCAAGGGTGTAGTGATCCTTGATAGGGAGGCCTATGTACAAAAAGCCAATAGTATATTGAATTACAGAATGAAATTTCAACCTACAAATGATTAAGCCAAATTTATTCTTTTACGATTCGCAGATAAATTTAATCCCTTCTTCTTACAACTTTAGCAAGCATTAATTATTTCTAAAGATAACTATAATGAATTATTCGTATCTTCCAGTTATTTAGCATCCATGTATTTTCTACCTAAAATAGAAAAAGAAGGAGTCCCTTTGAGACCAATACTTGCCTCTTATTGTTGACCATCATACAAACTGGCCAAATATCTTGTTAAAATCCTTTCACCTTTATCTAAAAATCAGTTCTCCATACAAAACTCCTATAAGTTTAAAGAAGAATTACTCCGCAAAGTTAACGATGGATAACAACAAGGAGTAACAACAAGGAAAGAAGGTACCCTAGGAGACCTTACGGTCCATTCAAAGAGGGTACCTTTAGGCAAGCAATCGAGCGGGTACATGGCTGCTCAATTGTTTTGCGTCCCTAAACGGCCACTTTTCAAGACTTTGTCTAGTCTTGACTTGAACTGGTCAACAGATTCACTGTTGACAACTTTCACTGGAAGTGCGTTCCACTTACTGCAGATACTGTAGGTGAAAAAGTTTCCACACAGATTGCGGTTGTAACGCTTCAGTTCAAGTTTGAAGCCGTGATTGCGCGTTCTGCTCTCACTCAGTATGAAAATATCCCGGTAGTCAACATTGTCGAACCCTCGAAGTATTTTGAAGACCTCGATGAGCTGACCACGCAGTCTACGGGTTTCCAGCGGAAACAAATCTAACTCCCTTAGTCTATCCTCATAACTTTTATATCGGATAGAGGGAATCAGTTTGGTTGCCATAGCTTGTACGCGTTCCAATCTCGCGATGTCCTTTCGCAATGAAGGACTCCAAAATTGTACGGCATACTCCAGGTGCGGTCGGACAAGTGAGTTGTACAGGCACAGTACAATCTCCTGGTTCCGATAACCAAACTGGCGCTTAATATAGCCTAGCATCCTTTAGGCCTTTTTCTCCGCCTCAATGCACTGTTTCGAGAACTTGGGGTCACTAGTGATTGTTACACCCAAGTCCTTCTCAGTGTCACTTGGTTTTAAGATCAGTGCCCTTAAGGATATACTGAGACTGGGGTTTTTTGTGGCCGATATGCATCACTTTGCATTTCCCCACGTTAAAAGGCATTTGCCACGTGTCCAACCACTCCAATCTTCCCAAGATCTTCCTGCAGGCGGGCAGTATTTCCATCCTTTGCAACGTTCATACCAAGCTTGGTATCATCGGCAAATTTGGAAATCTTGGCAACCATGTCACCGTCCATGTCGTTGACGTAGATGATGAATAGTAGTGGTCCCAGGACAGAACCTTGAGGCACCCCGCTAGTAACGGGCACCCACTCAGAAGACTGTCGATTTACCACCACCCGTTGCCGTCTGCCACTTAGCCAGTTCTCGATCCAGCCGGCTACCTTTCCGTCTATGCCAAGCGCTCGCACTTTCCGGAGAAGGCGTCGGTGTGGTACCTTATCAAAGGCTTTCTGAAAGTCTAGGTAGACCACATCCACCGCCTTGTCCCGATCGTGCTCACTGAAAACGAAGTGGAAGAATTCCACAAGGTTCGTCAGGTATGACCGTTGCCTTCGGAAGCCGTGCTCGGAACTCTTCAGTAGCAGGTTTGACTCTAAATACGACGTCACTTTGTCCACCATGATGCTTTCCATGAGTTTACCGACTATCGAAGTCAGACTGATAGGTCGGTAGTTTAACGGTTGGTTACGGTCTCCTTTCTTGAAGATAGGAGTCACCTCCGCCTCACGCCAGTCTCTAGGAACGCATTTGGTCCAAATTGACATGTTGAAGATAGCGCACAGATGTCGTGATACTTCATCGCACACTTCCTTCAACACTTTAGGTAGAAACCCATCCGGTCCAGGGGACTTATTCGTCTTTAGGTCAGCGATCTTTTTCTTTATTTCTCCTCTGGTGAAGTCCATTGCCTCCAGCTTTTCCCCCCAGTAGGAATCCGTCGGCTGGGGAATGGGACCACACTCTTTAGTAAACACTGAAGAGAAGTAGTCGTTGAGGAGGTTAGCATTTTCTGCATCTGAATGCTTTAATGTCCCCTCCTCATTCCTCAAAGGGCCAATCGTTCGACGGATTGGTTTACGGCTGTTCACATATACAAAAAACTCCTTGGGATTCTCTTTACAGAGTCTCGCCACTCAGAGTTCCTACTAACATTCCCCTCAACTATACAATCAATTTAATATTAAATAAGGTATTCCATTCCAAAAATACTTTTGATGGATTTTCACGAAGCCAATTTAAAAAAGGCGCTGGAATTAAGTCTTTCTGAATCCTGGTTCACCTTTAACACTAAAGTTTACTGCCAGATTGATGGTGCTGCATTGGGCTCTCACTTGCAGCTGACTTTTTTATCACACACCTCGAAGATGAAATGTTTTCTACTAATTTACACCTGAACATCAAATTCACCATGGAAGTAGGGTCAAATGATAATATGCCTTTTCTTGATCTTTTAGTCATCCGAGATAATGAGCAGCAAAAAATTCCACTACCCATTTACTGGCAAAAAAAACTTTCACAGGACTATGCTTAAAGTACTTTAGTTTTGGTGATTTTAGATACGAAATATACACAGTAAAAACCTTACTACATAAAAGTTTCTCGCAACATTCATCCACCATTCAATTCATATTGAATTTATTTTTCTTAAAAAATATTTTATAAAAAATGTATTTCTTTCTGACCTGTTAGGGATTAGTTGGCGCACAAGCAAAATCTTAAATAAAAGGAGAAGTCTTCTATTAAGGAACAGACCATAAGCTGTAAAACTGACATTTTTATTGATAATTTTCAAGTATTAGCCTTTAACAACAACTAACATTGCCTAAGAACCCTCAAATTTTTATATATATATCAAACATTACAAACCTACACTAAATGAAGATCGAAGTGCAATATCTTTATTAATTAACTCATTTTAACTACAGTTTGTTAGTTGCGTTGTTTTTTAACTACTGTTTGGTTAGTTGGTGTTCCTCTCCCTCAAGCGTCACTGTAACTTATAAATACTAGCCCTTTATTAAATCCACCATTCACTCTCTAGGATAGATCCACTTGAGAAAGTACCAAAATTAAACCATTTATATATATATATATATATATATATATATATATATATTTAGGTAAAAAGCAATGTTTTCAAACACTCATTTTCATTTGCCTCTGTTGCCTGAGAACTAGATCGGAGCGACAAATAGTCAGAATTAAAATGAAATGAAAAGAGAAGTGGAAGACAAAGAACAGCTCTTCCGACCGTCCCCTTTCCCCCATTTGGCTCTCATGGATTGGCCAAGGAGGGGGAGGAGGCCCGGTACTCCTTTGTAGACCCCCATAGTCCCACTGTCTAGAGTCATAGTAGGCTCCAAGCACTGTGAGTACGTCGGATAAAAGTGAGAGGGGGAGGAAGAAGAAAGTTTTAGGATCGGACAGCGAAGAAAATAGTATGAGACAAAAGTGGACTTAGTCATGGGACCTACAGCTTAAGGTGGAATTCGAACCACGATGTGTCACTTGTCTCTAACTATAACCTTGCAGTTTATCGTCACCCCTGTCCCACGCATCTATTGTGAGTCCCGTGTGCAAATGTGATAGTAAAAATAATAGATGTTGAAGGTTGAAGGAAGTAAGAGGTTTACAAAGAGATGTTAGTTGCCTGGAGATCAAGGTTCTCTCTGTCCATTATAGTGATAAAGTAATTGAGTGTCCCGCATTGCTGTTTTTTGTGTATAAGTATCTATTTTTAATGTCTAAGTAGCGTTTGTATTTATGAGGCGTTCAAACCGTTTTTAGTAATTATTCCCACTAAAAACTGGTGCAGATTTATATCTCTCTATCTATTCTTTCGTATTCCTATCCTAGTAATAATTGACTATATGCTTTTCTCTGGTGACACTTCGGTTATTTAATTACGCTTAGTCGTCGTCGAGTAATGTTATTCTTCTCTAGGTATAGATTTCTTCTTAGAACTCTTCTTCTATTTCTACTATCCTTGGGAATAATCTGTGTGTTCTCTATCATTCTTTTTGGGTAATTTGGTTTGTTAATTGAACTCTTACTTCATTTTGTTTCTTTTCTATGACTTTCCTTGCTCTTTTTGCAATTATTCTGTTAAGTGGCTTTATATTTGCCTTTCTGTGTAGGTCTCGTAGTCTTCTTTCTTCTCTTTTAGGGTTTGTTATTAAGTTATGGCTTTATTTTGGACTTTTTGGAGTTTTACTAGGTTACCTCTCGAGTTCGTGTACATCGCTATGGTTGTATAAATAATCACAGATTGTACTATGTCGGCTTGATATATTTTCCTCTTGTCTTTCATGCTTAGGTTAACTAACTTGTACAGTAATGCCAGGCCGCTTTTCCCTCTATTTACCCTCTCAGTTACGTGCTTTTTTTAACCTGATTTCGTGATGGTTAGTCAAAGCGCCTTACATTCTTTGTCGTATCTGTAGCGCTGTCTTTCTACATATACATCTGAGTTGCTCCTCCTGTACACGGGTACCATTTTAAATTTAGCCCTTTTGTTTTGATTTTCCATTTTTCTTCGTATCTATTGATGCTTCTTATCTCTTCTGCAGTCATACTAGATTTGATTGGTCCGTTCAGTAGAGGCTAACTATGATCTGGGTGACATCTTCGGCAAATTTAATGTTCGAGCAGCCCTTATTTTTTGGTGGTGGTATATCTGCTGTGTAGATTGAATAGAGTTACGGACTAAGACATCCGCCTTGCAGCAAACCCGCAGTGAGCTCGAATTTTTCTCTCTGATGTCGTCATATTTCCACATAATCACGTCTCTCCATTACATAATCAAATAAAATCCTTTCGATCTTGTTGTTCATTCATAAGCTAAGTATCTTGAGTTGCAAACCCCTATGCCATACTTTGTCGAATGCCTTGGACACGTCCATCCATACAATGTCTACGGTCATTTTTTCTCTCTTTGCTTTCACTATCTCTTCAAAGATGACTACAATGGCCATCTCCGTGCTTTTGTTTTTCCTGAAGCCAAATTGGCAGCTGTTTCTCCGGCCATTATCATCAAGGAATTTGGAAAGTCTGTTATTAATTATTTTTTCAGTACCTCACCGATGAAATCTAGTAGCGAGAGGGGGTGGTAGTTACCCACTTGATCTGGGGGTTTTCCCGACTTGGTTATTAATATCATCCTTGCTACTTCCAGTTCATCAGGAAAGTATCCCGTGTTTTAAAGTAATTTACTCTGGTGAGTCCTGATCTGCCTGGGGCTCTATGTCGGAAGCTCTTGATATTTTCTTTTAATTCATCTGATGTAATGAATGCGTCTTCTCCGTCGTTGTTGTTTTTCCTTTCCTCGACAAAGTGGAAGGGGCATGTCCTTTAGATCTCCCCATTGAGTTCCTCCACGATCTGATGTTCGAATTCAATGTCATAGTCTTCGTTTCCCTCTTCGTTAATTTTCAATACATTTTTCCATTGCTCTCTGAATAATGCCTCTATTTATTCCGCATCTTCTAAAATATTGTTCACTGCATCCTTAATTTTCATTTTATCCCTTGCTGTCCGTGTCTCTAATCTGTTGATATGTTTCCAAAATTCCCTTAGTGATGTTTCCACATCAATTTACTCGAAGTGCTGATCCCATTTTTTTTCTGTTTTTCATAAATTATTGCTATTAGTTCTCTTTTTAGTCTCATGAGTGCGTTGTATGCTTTCCTTAATGTTCCGAATCTTCTTATATTTTATCTGCCGCCTGGCTGATCTCCTCGTTCGAAGCTATCATTTCTGGTGTCCACCTAAATGGTTTAATGGTTTGGAACGAGTTAATGGGGACGGCCCCATTCTCTGTTCTTTTAATTTCTTCTCTGATCCTATCCAACTCCCCGTCGATTTCCTCTAGAGTGGCTTCCTCGAGCAGGCTGGGCACGTACGTCTGAAGTAATTCTTTGTACCTATCCCAATCCGCTCCTTTTATGACTTCCAATTCTTCGAATAGATTTATATAGGATTCCTGTTTATAGGCATTAAAGTTGAGGTGTGGTCACTGCAAGGAACATCCACTGCTTCCATAAAATAGTTAAAGGGCAGATTGAACTTAGCCAGGCAGATGTCCGGTTTTGTTGCGTGTTCTCTTCGTAAGTAGGTAGAAAATTCGGTCCCAGTCTTTGCATTATACGTCTTTTGATAAGCGTGTTAAGTTGTCTTGTGACTCTGTTTGTATTTGTATAACCAGAAGACCCACCATGGGCGTTTAAATCGCCCCTCAAAATGACCAGTATACTATAGTTAAGCAGTTTAGTAAAGTTTTGTACCGGCAATTGGGGGCGCCTGGGTGGCCGGTATCCAGTTGCGACAATGATGTTGCTTAATTCCATTTTAATTTCTATAGTCAAATATGCATCCTCTAATGCTTGTATTGTTTTGTACTGCAATCTTTGCTTGACAGCTATTGCCCCTCCGTCATGTTTTTTTAATTTTTTTTATCGAGCGTTTTATGCCCTCTTTCACCCATGTATGGGTCTAAACAGGCACGGTATTTTATTGTGATTAAAATTTAAAAGCGTGAATAATATTCATGAGTTGTAAATGGTGATAATTAAATTATACATAAATTAGAAGGTTTTTAAAATTGCCAGAAACGCTTTTTTCATAATTTATCGGGTTTTGTTTCTTTTCTTTTTCTAGATTTTAGTATGGTGTGATAGAACGGTTTGAAGCCGCTTAATTTCAACCGCTATCACATGTTGTTTAGAAACACGTTGCTACCCACGTGCCTCTTCGCATTGAAGCCGGGCGTGTTATCACCCCACCTGAGTTAATATTTAACCAAGGAGGTTCATCCTCCCCCCTCCCCGTTTCGCCCCATGGGCCGATCAAGACAGATTGAGTTAGGCTTACGGGCAGATAAAGTATTGTTCTCAGGCGCGGCTAGGCATTCCCTCGAAGCCCCCACTCCATTGTCCCCTACGCCAAGGAGGGGCTCGACTATTTATATGGAAACTTTACCAATTAGATTCAGATCCAGATTATCCTCGCGAGACATCCCGCTGATCCGGTCTCACCTTGTGCACCAGGGCCCTCTACCTCGAGATCCACTATTTTGTCCAGAAGAGGACAATATCCCTTGAGTGCCAAGGTTCGAGCCTTCAAGATGCCAAGTCCACAAGGCCTCCCCTGTTGTTCAGAAAGAGAACAACGTTAGAACAGCCATTGTTCTCCTAGCCCATAGACAAGAGACGGTTCTCCCTCTGTTGTTCAGAATAGAACAACGTAGAACAGCCATTGTTCTTCAAGCCCGTTCGTCAAGAAACGGTTCTCATTCCCGAGACGTCACGTCAGGATCAGTTAATACGCCCCTTCCTTTGGCTGGAACTCGCCAGCAGACCAAAGATTCCTTCGCGTCGCCTTCCTCTGCACAACAACTTTTAATTACGTAAGCTGAACAATACCTTTGAGTATTTAACCTTTTTTTTAACCCTACCCTGTGCTTTAAATGGCTTAGCGAACCATCCCATCCCTTTAATTTTCATTTGTTTACCTTTTTAAATCTCTCCCAACTCTTAATCCTCGGATTAGCCAGATATTCTCACGACCCTTTCCATTCTCTCTTTATGTAAACATTTTCCGTTTTGCGTGTTGTTGATAGTTTAATTAATAAAACTCTATTTTATTAATGATAGCCATATTATTATCCTTGAGCTCAGTTCCACTTCTTAAGCATATTGAAGATAAATAACATCGGTTAACCAGATAACCACGCACTCTAAATATAATTAAATAGTTCCCTCAACGAATAGTTATATATGGTATATCGTCGAGAGTCCATTCTACGACATATATAATTTACTTTCTTTTAAGTATGCAATCAGTGCCGTACTTGTTTGGGGTTCGTCGCCGAGGACTTCTTTAGTGTTGGGCTGTTACCCAAATAATTTTTCGGTGTCGGTGGAATCTAGCGCAGGTTAGTAGTATATGCGGGATAGATAGCTGGGCGTTGCAGGTAGTGCAAGGTGGTGGGGGATAATTTGCAAAGCGATAGCTGTGGTTAAGCTTTGTGTATCTAGTCGTAAGCGTCCTAAGACGACTTCATCTCTTCGACAATTTCTGGGAGAACTCTTCCATTTGTGGACGTCATATTTTATTTGTCCTAGATGGTGATGGCCTTGTACATACCATTTGGACATCCAATGGTTTTAACTGCCTCGACAAAGAGCTTGTAATAATCTTTCTGGTATATTGGTTCAGTGGACAATGAGTTATCTGCAACTGGTAATTTTGCAGCTCTATCAGCGTCTTCATTGCCTTTTATCACTACATGGGAGGGACACCAGAATAAGGTTACATTACCTGAAAGCGACGTTATCTTTCTTCCAATTCACTGGCTAGGGGATGGTTTTGGTTGCGTGATTTTATCATTGTCAGCGCACTGTTTGAGTCGGAAAGTATTGTAGTTTTATTGTTACCTGTTTTGACTGACTTGCGACCTATGTAGATGGCAGTGAGTTCTGCCGAGAGGATGGAAGCGCATTCCGGATGTCGGGCTGCTCGTATGTGATGCGGGAGAATTGCTGCACATGCCACGCCATCTGCCGACTTTGATCCATCTGTGAAAATGGACTGACATGGTTAATGGTACCTTTGGTGGTCCTGGAAATTGTTGGATAGCACTACGAGCGTCATTGTCGATTTCGTAGATGGGAGAGTTATTTGACATATTACTGAAGGTTGAATAATCCATGGGGGAATAGTATAGTAGTTGTTAATGAGGATGTTTGGCTCTTGCAAGTTTAAACTTTGTATGAGTTTTTTAACACTTACCGTGTAGGTGATGTAGCTGCGGGTCCTTGGGTTGTTTGCTGGTAGAGTATTTTTTAGTATTCGTTTTAGTTTGTTGGGATGTCTGTAAACACGTGCAAGGTATTTGAGTTCTGCAACTTATCTTTGGTGACGCAGAGGTAGTCTTTTGGTCTCGAGGCAAATTGAGAATGTTGGGGTTGATTTGAAGGCACCGGTTTTGTACATGATCTAATTCCTGGATTACAGATTTTGATGCTGCTCCGTACAGATGACATCCATAGTTTATTTTGGACAAGATGAGAGTCTCGTAAAGGTACAGGATGGTGCTTCTGTCTGCCCCCCAGTGGTGATGCGACAGTTTTGTTAGAATGTTTGGGGCTTTCTAGCACCGTCTTTTGAGGTTTAGAATGTGGGGCTTCCATGTAGGCCTCTGATCCAATGTGAGACTTAGGAATTTTAGGTTATTTTGAAAGGTGATTAAGCGTCGTTCAAGTAGCAATGGAATATGCGTAATTTGTTTTTTTCTTGTGAAGGTTTCGGCGGTTGTTTTTTCTCTTGAAATTGTGAAGCCTTGTTGGAATGAGTAGTTCTCTATTTTGTCTTTTGCTTCTTGTAGGCGATTTGATACTTCTGTTGCGCTGGTGCCTGGGAGCCAGATTGCCAAGTAGGTGGTACTTGGAGAGTCAAATTGTTGATTGCTATTATGAAGAGGGTTGTGCTGAGCACACATCCTTGTGGTACTCCTTCGTGTTGGCTAAATTGTATAGACTGGGCTCCATGTAGATCTATTTGGAATTTTCTATTGTTAAGGAAGTTTTTGATGAAGAGTGCGAGTGGACCTCTGATTTCTAGCTCGTGTATGTTATTAAGAGTATGATGTCGCCAAACCGTATCTTACGCCTTGGCAATTTCAAAAAAGACCGCTGTGATAAATTTTCCTTCGCTGAATGCTCGACTGACGTTGTGGTCAAGGAGGATTAGAGGATCTATTGTTGAGCAGTATTTTCTATAACCATATTGGTTTGAGGACAGAAGATTGTTTGTTTCTAGATACCATTTCAATCTAGCATCGACCATTCTTTCTAATATTTTGCATAGGCATGGTACCAAGGAAATCGGTGTATAATTCATTGGGTTTGATGGATCCTTTTCAGGTTTTAAGAATGGGAGTACTAACGCTTGACTCCATTTATCCGAGAAGGAGCCATTAGTCCAGATGCTGTTATAAATGTCTAGCAGTAGCTTTAAGGCGTTTTACTTATGATGAAGTTTGAAATTTTATCATATCCAGGGGGCTGTGTTAGGGCTTTCTTCTAGGGAGCCTAGTAATTCGTTCATAGAGAAAGGATTGTTGTACGGAAGGATTCTAGTGGTTGAGAAGTCTAAATTTGTTGATTCAGTTAATCCTTTGGATATGGTGCTGAGGGTATGCCCTATTATGTTAGTGACTTGGGTTTGATTGTTGATGGTATTTCCGTCAATACAAAGGATAGGTAGATGAATAAGGCTGCGCTGTCCTGACATCTTTTTTATTTGTCACCAAATCTTTGCGATAGGGGTATCTTTGTTAATTTTAGATACATATTTTTTTCCAGGAAGCTCGTTAAGCTTCTTTGAAGGTTCTTCGGGCGATGGCAGATGCTCTTTTATAGTCCATGTAATTCTGTAACGTTTTAGTTCTTATGAAAATTCTGTGCGCTTTATCACGTTTTCTTTTATTGTCTGGGCACTGCTGGTTCCATCATGGAGTAATGCGCTTGCTGGTATTGTAGTTAGTCTTTGAGATGTGTTCCCGAGCTGTTTTCTGTAGTTCTGCAGTGAAGTTGCACATATTAGCCTCTGGATTAGGTTGGAGTTTGGCTGTCATCAATGTGAAGGCGGTGCAATTTGCGTTATAATAATTCCATCGTTTCATGGAAATTGGGGCTCTTTGAGCAAGAAGCTTGATAAGTATTGGGTAGTGATCGCTGCCACATAGGTCTGAGTAAGCGCTCCAATGAGTTTCTGTGGGGAAATTGAGGGAGATTAGGCTTAATTCTATGTTAGACAGTGTGTTAGGTTGTTCGTGATAATGTGTTTGGGTACTTGTATTTAGGATTTTGATGTATCGGCGCGGTATTAGGTCTGCTATGATGCGTCCTCGAGTATTTGTTTTCGTGTCGTTCCAGTAGTGGCTTCTGGCGTTGAAGTCGCCAAGGATGAGAAATGGCTTTGGTAGTTGGTTGAAGAGGGTTTCGAGGTCCTGGCGGTTTAGGGGCAGGTTAGCGGACAACTATACATAACATACTGTGGCAAACTCTAGACAATGTAGCCGAACGGCTATGGCATTTAGGGGCGTGTTTAAGTTGTATTGCATGTGTGGGATATTTCGTCGCGTGTAGATGGTGTTGCCTTTAATTGGTTCAGTTGTAAAGAAATGACAATCATATTTGTTACTCAGATGCTGCTGCAGGTTTGAGTGCATAGTCTCGTTGAGACAAATGCACACTGGAACTTTTTCTGTGATTATTTTTTGTAAAGATTCGAAGTTGGCCTGGAGGCCACGAATATTTCATTGCAGGATTTGAGTTTGCTTTTCATATTCTTTGGTCTTTAGATCTATTTATAAGGCTTGGAGGCTCCGTATAGGGTGGAGCTACCGGACATTGTACAGAGTTTGTGTGAAGTTTGTTTCGGCGTGCCTGGTGTTATCGGGTTCTGTATGTTTTTTCCGTATTGTTAGTTTTATTATTAAGAGCTTCCTTATATTTTATCTGAGGGAGCTAAAGCTTTCGTTTTGTGTTTCGCTGGGTGCTTAATGGAGGCATTTCTTTCTGGCTAGCAGGCGAGAGTGTTCTTTGTGAATACTGTATTGATAGTGGGGCTGTATGTCTGGAGGTATTTTTATTGGTATCAAGTTCCTTGTTTATTGCCAATTCTTCTGTAGTTGAATATGTGGACCTTGTTGGAGAGGTTGGTAATCTGTGGTGATATTTGGGCAAGGAGAGCGTTTTAGGGGGGGAATTGTACTTCTATTTTGTGTTTGTGTGATTGAGCCAGACGGTACTGTTTTCTCGGCTTGAGATGCCGGGCAGTGAGAGTCTGCTTTTAGTTGGTGAAGAGGAGGAGGTGGCAGATTTAGGTGATTTTTGGTGGCTTCTTTTTTGTGATTGTGGTTAGGTAGGTCTGTTTCGGGGTGCATAGTGGTTGGTGTTTCAGTTTGTATGTGGTAAGGTTTTAACTTTGGGCTTTCTAGTGGTCCTTGGCTTTTTTTCCTTGGATATTGCGGTTTTGTTGAGGGCTGTTAGGTCCAATGTTGGTTTGGAAGTTAATTGGCTGGTTGGAGCTTTGGTGGTGGAAGCAACGGTAGCATAACTTGAAGTACTTAAAGTTCTTCCTTCCTCGGCCATGTCTTTTAAGGCTTAGTGTCTTTGGATGCCAAAACAGACAGTTCTAGTCCGTTCCTCCTGATGGAAGTTGAAGTGTGGACATGTTCGCTTGAATGCGTGGTGGTTATCTCCACAGTTAATGCATTTTTCTTTTGTTTTGCATTGTTCGCTGTTGTGTGCCTTTTCGCTGCATTTGAAGCATACTCGTAATTCGTGATCAGTTTTATAATATTTGGCCGGGTGACCAAAATCAAGCACGACCGATATTGAATTGGAGTGGGCAGTTTTTCCTGTATTCGGATTGTCGTTCCTGCTAATGTAATTGTTTTTGGGATGGTTTGTGGTTTGAATGTTATTTTTTGATTTTCAGCGGAGTTGAGCTTGTGGGCGATTTTTTCTCGAAGATGGATACAGAGTCTATTTGATTGCCCTCATCTTCAAACAGCCTTTGTATCCCTTGGCGTATGAAGGCCTTCGTACTTTTAGGTCCAGGCATAAATCTGTTGAGTAGAACCGTGCCTACTCTCAGGTTGTGATTATTTTTGTTCGTTGGTTTAATTTCATTATCACCTAAGGCGGTGAGAGCCAGTAGTTTTTTTTATATTTTTCCTGACTTGGCTTTAACTGTTTCCTCTGTTCGGTCAAGATTGAATGAGAATTCTGGTTTTGACTCTTCTGTAACGACTTTTAATTGTCCTCTCAGTTCGAGTGCACAGAATGGTTCATTTATTGTGGTTTTTAGCGTTATATATCTGGACCAGCAAGCCGGTCCAAATATTATTCTGAGGTCGTTTTTTTTTTGCTTTTTGCTGTTGTTTTTTTGTTGGGTATTTTTTTGTTCAATTTGTAGAGTTGGTGATTTAAGAATATTATCCAGGGCCAATAATATCAAACTTTGTTATCCGCACTTATATGACATATTTTAAAGTTGCTCTTGGCGATCAAGATAAGAAGTGGGCCCCACATGCTGTTTGCCATAGTTGTGTAAAACATTTTCGTGAGTGGACGGAAAGAAAGAAATGGTCTTCTTTTTGGGATCCCCCATGGTGTAGCGAGAGCCAATGGATCATGTATCGGACTTTTATTTCTGTCTGGTGAATATTAAAGGGATTAGCCAAAAAAATCGGCACAAGATCGACTACCCCAATATTCCCTCGGCAATCCGGCCATTACCTCATAAGAATGGTCATAAATTTACTTAAGTACCATCAACATAATTTGATCATATGTGTAGACCTTAAGATGGTCAACTTCCTTCTTGGGCAGCAGAAGGTATATAAAAAGTTTCTATGCTAGATCTGTATGTGAGACAGTCTAGCCCGTGACAAACATCGGTCCCCAAACGATTGGCCAGTTCGAGAAACTTTGGGAGCAGGAATGCCAAAGATTGTTAATGAGCCAATCGAAAGTCGAGAGAAAATCGTTTTCCCTCCACTTCATCTTAAACTGGGATTGATGAAGTAGTATGTCAAGGCGTTGAGCTCTGACAATAATTGTTTTCAGTGCATAGTATGGGCGTTTCCTGCTTTTTCATACGAAAAAAAAAGTAGAAGTTTTGATTGTCCCCAAATCTGAAGACTTCTGAGTTATTCTAGATTGGTGAAGACCATGAATGAAAAAGAGAAGGCAGTCTGGCACTCATTTTCTGCCGTTGTTCGTAGCTTCTTGGGAAACAAAATGCGCATAACTACGAGGATCTAGTTACTAATATGATTTTAGCATATCGTGAACTGGGATGCAACATGAGTGTGAAGCTGCATTTACTAAATAGTCACGTCGACCGATTCCCAGAGAATCTGGGAGCCGCGAGTGACGAGCAAGGGGTTCGCTTCCATCAGGATTTGATGACGATGAAAGAGCGCTACTAAGGTCACTGTGATAGACACATGATGGCCGACTACTGCTGGACGATTATAAGAGATCAGCCAGATAAGACTTATAAGAGAAAGAGTTACAAACGCAAATTTTTGCCCGATTGAAATCCAAAAGAGGTCCTCCAGCCTGATGTACGGTCATTAATAAATTATCATCTATTTGATTACAGTATTTGTAATCCTAATGTGTAATTTAAGTTTTTTCTCATATGCAATAAAATTTTTGTGCAAAAATCCTGCTTTACTATAAATAACGCAAAAGGATGATTCAAAATTACTTCAGGGCAGGATGATAGGCGTGATAAAATGAAAATTATTGTATAATATGTTATTGATATTACGAAAAATCTGTAGCATTTAGAGATAATCTGATTTCAGATTTGAATATGCTCGAATTTGGTAGAAAAATGTACTTTTTTTCAATTCACGAAATCCATTGTTCCCCAGTGTAATCATTATAAATGTCATTTTCTTTAAGATCTTCATTTAGTCTTTTGTTAAGGATTTTCTCGAAGACTTTTCCCATGAAGTTAAATAGAGATATTGGCCGGTAACTGCCAAGGTGGTTTTCCTGGCTTTGGGACGAATATCATTTCGGCTAGTTCATAGCTATCAGGGAAGTAACCGGTGTTTATGCACGCGTTAAAAATATTCTTTTTAGTTCTGATAATTATGTTAGGTGCCATCGTAAGATTAATTCTGGTTATTCCTGAGATGCCTGGCGCTTTCTGCTTGAATGATTGTATCACGACTTTGATCGCTTCAGTTGTTATGTAGGCCCCTGTACCCAGAATTTTATCCCTTTCTCGCTCTACACTTGGTGTTTGAGTGATATTGTCTATGTTTTCTCACAAGAATTTGTGGACCATTTCGTCTATCTCTGGATTAAAGTCTTCGTCCTCCTCTGGTGTTATGGAGAACACTGATTTCCAGTGATTACGGCAAAGTTCTTCTGTGGTCCTCTTTTCTTGGATCTGTTTTTTCCGTTCATTCTTAATTGTTATTTTTTTCTCTCGGGAGTCTGCCTTTATGTCTATTTATTAGTCTCCAGTTCAATTTTGCTCTTCTTTCTTCGTATACTTTCTCTATTAGGCTTTCTCATATGTGGCTTTGCTGTTCTTCTATGAGATGACTCAGTTCCGCTCTCTGTCTTATGATTTCTTCTTTATCGATTTCTATTTGATCCATGGAGAATTATTTGGTCTAGTAATCTTCTTAGTTGTCATTCTTTCTCTTTATTTCCTCTGTTCATCGAGGATGTGGAAGAGTACGGTATATTGTCTTTAGTACATATCTTTCGTCCGCCTCAATGATCATTCTTGTTAATCTTGAGTTCTCCTTATCACTATCTTCCAGGTTGGCAACAGTGAGTTCATTTGAGACAGTGTTAATAAGATTTTGTGTGTAACCTGCCCAGTTTGCTCTCTTATAATCCTTCCTCACCGGTACCGGTAACTTTATCGGGTATTGATTCTTGAGCAAATGTGTTCCAACATGGTCGCTACATGCAAAGGTAACTGGTTGCATGTGGATGTTTTATGTCATATTGAAGCTACTTAGCACGACGTCTGACTTTGCAGCTGCATTGCCTGTGACATATGTTGGAAAGTCTGGCCCTATTCTCTTGAAAATATTTCTTTCCACATTTCTAAGTTGAGGTCTCCCATAAAGATGGTTGGAAAACCTGTGCCAAAGCTTTTAAAGTGGTTGTGCAGGGAAAGAAAATTTTTTATTGGTGCTTGGTATCCCGTGGCTACTAATATTGGTGTTAATACCTTTTGAATTTTACGCCCAAGTATGCCTCATCCAAAGTATTGACTTCTTTCAACTACAGCCCTCTTCTTATTGCTATGGCCGCGCCGTCATGACGTTCGCCTAAAGGGTTCGCATTTATGACGGTGTAATCGAACAATTTCATTGTTTTTTCTTCTGGATTCACTCCGTGTTCTAATAATAATATTATCTCTGAATCGATCTCTCTGAAGTTATTTCCTAATGTCGATCTTTTACCGATCCATCCTTCAGTGTTGATTTGCAGAATGCTAAGCTTTCTTCTCATTTCTGGTTCCATTGTTTATTGAGTTTGGCCGTCTAGAGAGCTTTGGACTTCTGGCAGGTCGATCTCTTGTTGATCAACGATCAACGATCGAAAAAGGTAGAAAATGTGTAAATAGAGTAGAGAGAATAGGTAGAATAGGTGTATAATAGAGAGAGAGTAGTTGTGCCAGGTTGTCGGGCAACCTCAGTCATTTGCATTTTTATTTATCCGTAGTTTTTGTTTCTTTGTTTGTGTAGCATTCAAGCCTTTAAATCTTGCAGGCCTCTTGACCGTTGATTGACTTTACTTGTAATTTTACGTGTCAGTTTCGTATCTTTTATTTTATTTATTTATTTTTTGTCTATTTCGGATTTTTCATATTATATATATATATATATATATATATATATATATATATATATATATATATATATATATATATGTATATTAGGTCCACTTCGGATCTTTTATTTGTCTTTTGTTTGGGTTTTTTTTTTTTAATTTTTGGTGTCCCGTTGGGATCATTTATAATAAATTTGATATCTTTATTAACCTGAAATAAATCATTTTTGGTTTTCATTATTCTCAACATTTAATATTGTATTTTTAATTTGAGTTGATATAGGTTTTAATCTTCTGGTAAGTTTCCCAATAGATTGGTTGACTTTCTTGTCGAGATATTATTTGGCTACTTTTAAATGTTTGCCTGAACCTTAGGTTCTGTACATCTACATTAGGTATTCTAACACGAAAGCGGTTTTGACAGTACAGCCTAAATTCTTACTCGATATGATGGTCCTACGTATATTCTACGCCGTTGATCTTGAAGCGTATGCTGTTCTTAGGAGGCACTAGTGCCTCTCAGTCTCTTTATTTGACTCCAAAAATTTTGGGGTCTCCTTCTGCGTCAATTTTAGTAAGGATATCATATCACTGGTCTCTGGAACTCTCAAGTATGAGTTGCCTGATCTTGTTAATTAATTCTCGCAGTTCCTGGTACGGTTGTGCCGTGATCCCATGCATATTAATAAAGAAAACGATTGCTTCTTGCTGATCCATTTTCTGTTGTATCATTTGGTCCCACCTTGGAGATGGGAGGTGAGATGATCGAATTCTCGTCAATCTCTTCTAGGGAATCACAATCGAGTTGTTCAACATGCACTTGGCGAAAGTATTCTCGGTATATTTCCCAGTTAGCTCATGCTAGGCATCTTCGTTTAGGAATTTGGAGAAGTACAGATGTAGGCGATCATACTCATATGATCTAACGGTATGAAAGTGCCCGGGAGAGTGACATGGTTAAGAGAAAAGTTTCGATTTGTTAACACAATGTCCGGTGTGGTCGATGATCTTGCCGTATGGAATATAGATAAATCTTGCACTTCTCTTTGCACAACACCTCTATCGATTAGGAGGCTCAGTGAATTTTCCAGTTCCGTTAAAAGCCTTCGTATAGCCGGCTTCCTTGCACCGAGCATTCAAATCTCCGACTAGTATCGTTGAGGCCTCTCTCCTAAAGAGTCGCATAAAGTTGGGAATCGGGAGATACGGTCACCTGGGTGGTTGATACCCGACTGAAACCACTAGGTCCTCATATGTCATAGGGATCTTCACAACCAATACGATTCCTCTAAGTCCGGTATCTCTTTAAATCTAAGGCCTTTTCTAATGGAAATTGCAACCCCATCGAATCTTATCCTTGAGTGGCTAGCCATTAATATTTTGTAGTTATATATTTTTATACGCTCGATGTTGTCGTTTAATCCATGCTCAGAAATAAGCACGATGTCTTTAAGACAGCAAAGAGCAATCCCAAGCTTTGAGAAGACAGTTTTCAAAACCTTGTCGCACGAAGGCTTTTGGCATCGCTCTTTGACATGGTGCGTGACTCTTTTCTCGCCATTAGGGTCATCCATGACGGCCCCAACAGCAGGAGCTACTTGATTCTACCAGGCTCTTATCGCGGAGGCGAGTACCTAAATAGACTTTGGGTCACCCTTTCTCCCCTACCTGTCTAAAATGTCTACCAGGGTCCTCCTATCTGCCCTGACCATTTCGCCCCAGAATAGGGCCCCCCTTGCTCGTGACCCCTGCGAGGCTTTCTTCCGGGGTTTGGCCACGCCAGAGGTAGACGGTTTCTATAGACCTGAATGGAAAAGTTGTGCTGCTGTTAGGGTAACAGACAAGATGCAGGCGAGAAACTCCAATTCATTCAAAATCACTCGTTATCAGGGTTTCCACCCTCACGGGTGTGCACGCGCGCGCGTATGTTCTTGGTAAAACCAGACAGTTTCCGTTGAAACCAAGCAGGCGTTCCTTCAAAAGCTGTAAAAATCTTCACCTACTGAAGCCGTTGAGGATTGCAAAATTTGTAGAAGTATGACTTTGCTTGTTGGAGGTAAAGTCATCTTGAAGCGCAGTCGATCTCTTGTTGGGTTCTGAGCCTTCCAATTTTATGTTTCTTTTAGCGCCTAGTTTACGCTTAAAAATTTCTTGCGCCATGATTGACCATTTTTGTAATACTTATATTCACGTAGAAAGAAGATATATATATATATATATATATATATATATATATATATATATATATATATATATATATAGTGTAGCAATTTGTGAATAAAGAGAGCAGGAATTAAATCAATCATGTTCACGTACCAACGCACCTAAATATATTTTTCACTTAACGCAAACGGCTGGATGACAAAGAGAATTATTTCCTTAAATATAATTAGACAAGAAGACCCCGATTTAGTCATATTAGCCGAATATGGTATCAACACCGATGTCGAAACAATAAAAATACCAAATTATAGGATCATATGTGCCAACCATACCCAAATCAGATTTGACGGTGTATCGATAGGGATAAAAATGGGGATTCACTACACCGAAATAAAGGATATAGAGAAATCCTAAACTACAGATCCTCCACCACCACAGATATAGTTCTCATAAACCCCAATTTCAACCTTAATCACCATACCGAGCCTGGGCCCGTAACCCCATCTGACAACCTTAAAATGGTCACAACTATATCCACCTCACCCATCCAAATTAAGATACCACAAAGGAAATCACTCGGCAGAACAGTCTGGGCCAAATATAAAGACTACTTAAGCACCATAGATACTAGAACCCTTAAAAACCAAGAAACAAACGTAATAGAGGCCGAAATGCAGAAGATGAGTGAACAAATAATAGAACCCGACGCATTGTATACAACTAAAATAGAATATAAAACCCTCTCTGCACCGAGATGGGACGACGAAATTAAAGGAAAAATGGAAGAACTTAAAACATTCACAATAGAAGTAACGGATCTGGGTAATACGATGGAAAAATATAACAGGCTAAAAACCATCAGAAGACAATTGGGAACAATGATAAAAGCAAAAGCAATTCAAGTATGCAATAATATAATCAGAAAAATGGACATCGAAAGGGATACAAAGAGATTTTGGAGCCAAATTCGAAGACTGCGAGGAACCCAACCAAAAGAAATGATAAAGAAAGGGAACTGCAACAAGACACAGAGCTTCAAGATCACTTCAGAAGGCACTGGAAACAAATTTTCTCGATCTCTCCAAAAGAGATCCTCGATTTCGATAGAGATTACGAAAAGGAAATAACTCAAACAATTGAGGACCAACAAGACAACATCAAACCATACGCACAGTTTGACGAGTGGAGACCCATCGGCTCGGAAGCGGGAATGCCGTCCACAAAGGCAGAGTAATTGACAGCAGTCAAAGCCTTTAAACAAAGGGCTCTTGGATTTAGTGGAATAACGAAGGCATACCTGATTAATGGACCAAACACCGTGCACAAAGCAATCTTAAGGATCTTCAATTCCTGTCTGAATTCTGGATATTACCCCGAGCCTTCAAGACAGCAAAGATGATCTTCCTGCCGAAACTGGGTAAACTAAAACACCAAATCGAAAGCTACCGCCCAATCTCACTACTCGAGTTTCTCGAGAAACTCCTCGAAAAGGTCCTCAACGAAAGGTTTAAAAAACACCTTGAAACAAATAACCTATATAACCCACAACCGCACGAGCTCGGGAGAAAGAGAGGGAGGGAAACCGCGCTGGCAGTAATAACTGAAAAAATTGCCATCGAAAGGGCGCGGGGCAACAGAGTAAACGTCGTACTTCGTGAGGTTGCCAAAGCTTTCAATGAGGTATGGATCCCCTGTTTACAAACAAAAATCAGCGGCCTCAACATAGAAAACAACTTAACCAAAATATTGTGCCACTACCTAATTGGAAGAATAGCCATTCTGCAACTAAATTGCCAAATGGGTGACGCATTCACTCTACGGGCAGGGGTGCCACAAAGATGATGTCTCTCCCCAACCTTATATACCATATATACCGATGATCTACCCCAACCAACGGATGAGTGTGCAATGCACATCCAATTAACGGATAACATCACACAAGTTATCTCAAGGAACAGACAAAACCAAAGAGATATCGCCCAAAGGTAGCGAGGGGATTCAAAAACATAAACGATTTCGAAAAAGGGGTCAAAATTAAAACAAACACAAACAAATTCAGAATTATTTCAATTAATCGAAGAAAAACAGCCACAATTAGAGTCGAAGGGGGAAGGATACCATTACAACACGGAGGGGAGAGTCCTCGGACTCAAACCAACGATGAATGGGTATATCTCCCACCTAGGAAAAAAAGGTAAATGAAGCAAAAGCAACAATGTTAACTTTGCTACAGTTTCCTAACCTTTCAAGGAACAATAAAAGAAAATTATATAGAGCCCTCTTCCGTTCTAAATTATTATATCCGATCATACCTACTCACATGCTGAGTAAAAATCAGATACGAAAGGCCCAAAGGGTACAAAACTGGGCAAGGTGATTCATCGAAAATAAAAAAGACAGGACCGAATAACATCCGAGGAACTGCATAGAAGAACCGACCTTGAACCTATCAATACTGTACTCCACGAACGAGCCAAACAAATGTGGGAAAAGTTAAATGAAACTTTACCCCAGGAAGAAGTAAACAAAATAGTCGTACCAAACAATGCAATCGGTCAGAAAAAAAAAGGATGAGATTTGATGGAAGCAAAAAGAATACAACGTTGAATGTAAACCCAATCTATAAATAACACAAAGTGATCTACCCAACAAAGAACCACCGACATTGACAACCAACGAAGACTGACACACTAAATAGAATACGAACAGAAAAGAGTAATAAGAAATACAAAGAAGGAAATATAAAGAGTATATAAATATAGGACCACAAAACCACTGAAAAGTGCAAAAAACAAATAAAAATAAATATAATAATAATAAAAAAATAATAATAAACAAAATAAAGAGCTCATAGGAGCAATTGATAACAAAGGCTCGAATGCTTATATTACAAACCTTATATATATATATATATATATATATATATATATATATATATATATATATATATATATATATATATATATATATATATATATATATATATATATATATATATATATATATATATATATAAACAAAAATAATAATAAAATAAAACATAATGCAAAACGAAAGCGTTTGCCAGGCAACCTGGCACAATTCACTATATCATTATCATGTTCATCAAATCATCGCCATATATCACCCGACACTCATAACCATCTCATAAACACACACAATATCTCCACCTACCTATCTCTCTCTTACACCTTCACCTCTTATATGATCCTGATCCCGAATAAATCCATTTCTTTTCACTCCCTGAAATGACCTAACAAGGTCAAAAGACGACTAGGAATAAAGAATGTTTTTTCTCGCCTCGATGACCGAGTTAAAAAAACTTGTTAAAAATATTACACTTTGGGAGAATTTACAGGACAAGTTTCGTTATCTATAACCATCTTCACCTGTATAATGAGAAGCCTATACACACAATTGCTTTATATATTGGAGGGGGGATAGTGGAAGCATGATATACAAGGAAAGGAGGAATAAAGAAAAGCATAGATTACAGAATTGGTAAATTTGTGACGATTTTCGAAGCAAGATTTTAGCCGAGGGAATTTTTAATATCTCTGTTAAATTTATGAGCCCTTAGATTTATTGTAACTCTGAAGTTGTTCTATCAGTCATGACGCAATTATAGGTATTTTACAATAATTATAAGTGTTTTAGGCTAGTTTGGCATTATATCATCAATTTGGTAATCACAATTACATTATTATTTAACAAAGTAGAAGGTACACTTGCTCTTCTTATACCCCACTGATTAAAGTTCACAGATTTCCCTGCATAAGATTTATTCCAATTATTACACGGAATAAGATACACTTCAGACTGTTAGTTACATACATGGTTTGCTGTTTGATAAACACTTGTTATATTCCGGAAGAGACAATGAAGTACTCTAATTAGATACAACATGGAGTGAGCACAACCCTCTTGAGCTAATGAGGGCTTAAAAGCACCGTACGGTCACAACGGGCCCGGGGGGAGTAAGGGTTGCTGAGCTAATGAACGATGTCTAGGTCTCGATTCTATCATACAATGGTCATCTAGATTTTCTTATCGCAAATTTTAATGTGTAGAGTAAGTGTATTAGTAAATAAACAAATGAAGGAAATGAAAAAAAATGGGGAAAAGTAGAAAAATACCTCCTCCCCTACCTCCCACCCCATCCAAATCCTTTATACCCGATCGAACAGAAAGCTGCTGCTCTTCTTTTTGTCTGCCCTATTGGCCCTTCATACCCAAGCAACGTAACGACCTTTAACTCATTTTCCAATCATGCTTCATCAGCAGGCAGATAGCTCTCCAATCACGCTCTCACAAAAAATACTTTCATTCATACATTTCTCACACAGTATAGTAAATGTCATACATCGTTTATTTCTTTCATTGACTTTCTCTCAACAAACATTCATATATTCCATTTTTTCTCGGTTTGGCAACTCGGCAACACAATCAGCCTCATTTAAAAAATCTCTTCACAAGTCTTTTCTGATCTTCTCTTCTTACATTTGCGTGACACATTAAAAGATTAAATGACAACCACATTCGCATCTTTCTCTAGACTTTACCTCTCATCTTTATATTTCCCTTATTTCGCTGCTTATAAGCCTAGTTCTAGAAAACGATCTGGAATCTTTAGAACATGCCCCTGGAGAATAATTACTCATGCAAATCGATATTTTAATAAAAAATCAATGAATGAGTAATATGTATTTCATATGATCGTCCTTTAACGGTACATAGCCCCCGTCCCCATCTTTTTATCACGCACACACATACACATACACCACGATTTTTTACTTTGAATGCCATACCCTTTAAAGTTCAAAAGAAGTTTCGAATCTGCATTAATAATCTTCCATCTCCTGGAATAAAGCCTTTTTCTTTAACTGCTACGAGCAAATGAACAAAGAAGAGAGGGTGTAAGAGATTTAAAGTAATGGCTTGTAATGTTCAAGTAGGGAGTGTCAGGGGAAAAGGACGGTATACATGACCAATATATTTCACTGTTAACATTCTATTAGTTCAGCCCAGAATTAATGCAGCTATTTTCATGTTCATCATTGTTTTATAAATCAAAATAATCGAAAGAAGTTTTGTTTTTATATTTTTATAGTCTAATAAACTCGAAGCCTCGGTGCCTTTATCTCTTAGGCTAATTTGCCCTATCGTTGAATGGTGAATATTGTGGAAGTGATAAAAGAGCACAAACGCTAAGTTAAGCTTTGGGAGTTGGAAAAATGAAAAGTTGCTAAGTTAATACTAGAAAATTAGTGTTAAGTTTATGCCTAAGGTTTGGGCCAGTGCCCAAGATGGCTTCATAAATTTTGTTCGAAAAAAGTTAATCTGAAAGATGAATTCCATTTAGCAGGACCATTGGAAGTTGATTAAGGTCTTTTATAGATAACATTTGAAGAACTTCCGATTGTAACTGATGAACAAAATTGGCATAAAAAAAATCATTGAACGCATAACAATGTTTATCCTCATTAAAAGAGATGGACAAGATTTCGAGATTGGGCCAATGGATTCCTCACCACCTGTCAGAGGTAAACTTGAAACAAAGAAATCTGAGTCCTGAGGGCGAAGTCGCTACGTTACTCTTGCTATTGAGAAGAATGCATTAAGCCTCGTCCTGGGCCATCTTTTGGGTCTCTTTATTTAAAAAGGAGATCTGTTTAATATATGCATCGCCCATCATCCGTCGATTCTTCTAGAAATGTGTCCTTCCCACTCAGAACTTCTACAATGTTTATTATATCTCTCTCGTGTGTATGTGTGTTTGTTCTTATTCAAGAAGAATTATTTCCACCATATTTGTGGGTTGAAAATTAACATTTAGGATTGTCGATTAGTTTCCATTTTCCTAACGCGATTATGGCAATTCATTCAGATTTATTGTATTTTTTTAAAGGAACCAATTTAGGTTAATTAAATTTTATTTAATCTCCCCACCCCCTTTCCCTAAAATAGTGGCATAGTTTTTTCTTAGACTCTTATCCAAGCTAAAATTATGTCTTCTAGAAAAGAAGGTGAATTTCAAGTAATTATCTACTACTATACTTTCCTTCTCAGCCTTTTTCATATATTTATTTTCTGTGGACATTTCTCCTTCCTTCGGCCCAGCAAACATGGATAAGAGCTTTGGTAGGAGGGCGACGGGGAAGCAGGAGGGATTATCTTGCAACCCCAGGTCACCATCAGTGGAAGACCCGCAGGCCTCTTCATTCATATTTTCTTAACCGGTTATAAAAAACCGAGCTCGGTACCAAAGAGATAATTCTTGTTTTGAATCCACCACGACCCTTGTATCACCTGCATCTATTTCCGCAAATCTCTTACTTAACTTTGTGCATCCAGCTTTTAGTCCTTGTTTCCATAGCAACCGAGACCATGTTCAAATCCTCACTCTTATCCTTGACAATGAAAATTCATTGATATGAAAGTCATATAGCTTTAACCTCCTCGAGATTATATATAGAAGGCACGCTTATGAGGAAAGATCATATATATATATAGAGAGAGAGAGAAAGAGAAAGAGAGAGCAAGAAAGAGAGAGAAAATTACAAGTACAACTAAGCTGAAGTTTGGAATGAGGTAAACGTAACAACTCCTTTTATGTTAATACAGCAAAGGTATGTCTTGTTCATTAAATCAAAGTATTTGGCCATATACATCATACCAATCCATGTCTGCTTCATCTAAGGTCAGAAAGCGTGTTATTGTATAAATGTTTCAGGAGATATTTAAACTACTACAAAAGCCTTGCTGATTTTGGCTACGTTAACCTTTACAATACTATACGTTGGACCATATAAAGCTAACATATAAAAATCTTGTTCATTGAACCATGTATAATAATTTCTAGCTGGTCATACCCCTAATATTTGCGTAACACGATTAGTTTAAAGTAATTAGTTAAAGAGTAAAACTTTCTTTTCTGAATGATTACATATGGTTTGACAATTCTGAATCCAAGAAATCATTGTAGTCCTGATAAACTTAACCTTTGAAAAAATAACGAATCTCAACTCAGCGCATAAACAAAGTTCCTCTCACAGCGAAAAAGTTTGTTTATAAATTCAAAGAATATAAAAAGTTTTCACTGAATCGCAACATTTTAGACTCTTTTGACGGAACTCTTAACTTATTTATTCCCAGAATAAATAAACGACATTTCTCAAGTACTGAGTGCTACATTCAATAAATCGAGTCATTTCAATGATTGAATTAAATATTAAAATTTAGTCGAAGAAAAGGAAATAAAAAAAGTCATCAGATATTTTTTTGCCTGGGAAAAAATAAAAACCGGCGCTAAGTAAGAAGAAAATGGAAAGAAAGGATGAAATAATCAAACATTAATAGGCCACACATGGGCAGGACTGCTAAGGCAAATAAGTATAAAGACTCGAAAAGCCAAATGGCAGAAAGGAGTTCAAAACATTATTTGGGTGCAATCGAATTTATATCCATTCTTCGATATATGTGATTGCTTACCCAGCCATCGTTGGGTCGGCAGTTCGAATCTCCGTCCGGATTCTTTTTAAGCTGACACTATTTACTATGGAGGTTACCTCCGTTCCTAGGCATCATTGTGGGGATGAGTAGGTGGAGCTCGTACCCATGTCAGGCAGTCCACCTAACAGGAAAAAAATTCTGAATCCAAACCCTGGAGAAAGAGAAATGGGCCCCCCACCCCACTATTTGGCCTAATCAACTATGGATGCTATAATATGAAAGCGCACCATAGTTTGTCAAACACCACATTGGCGAAGAAAAAGAGCTGTCTATTTAGGCAGCTCGTTTATATTATTCGGCATCTCTCTCTGGCGTTTAACAAGCTTATTATATTCTAAAGGTGGGCATCTTTCTCTTCTCCACTTTATACCTCGGTAATGAACAGTTTTAATTTGTAATTTTTTTACTGTCGTGGTATGACATTACATTATATCAATACCATATTATATCTTTGAGAGAGGACCAATAACTTCAAAGCGAACTGACAAAAGGGACGGAAAACCACTCATTCAGACGAGCTGAGTAACGAGAAAGTGCAACGAGGTCAGGCAAATTATGGGCAATGGCAAAGTTCAAGTTTATTTAAAGAGACATGTATAAAAATATAATTTTATTTACACAAAAAAAATTAATATGAGATTTGAAGGGTAAAATTACCTCAGAGAATAAACGGGCAAAAATCACATCAATAAACGAAGGGGGAGAGATTAACTCAATTGGGTTTACCTGAAGAAGGGAGGGGGGTTGGGTTACGGAGGTCTTCTGTACGTGAGGTGAGACCGCTCGGACTTCAGAGCGGGAGGTTGGAGTGATGACGGTTCTCCAAAAGCAAGGGGGGGAGGGTAACTTCCGGTCCAGGGTATAGTATTTCGGCTACCCGAAATGAGTTGGACTTCGACAGGAGTTGACGAAAGAAGTCGGGAAAATCACTCGGGTCGATCTTTCAGTGCAATTACCTCCTGGCTTGGGCTAATTCCAAATACACAAAATAGTCCAGCTGTCACTTTGCTTTGTTGCTAGCACTTGACTTGGAACCATGGGGAAATCTTCTGCGTTCTGGCAAGACTTCTCAACTATGTGTGTCTTCCGGGGAGTCGAGCGTTATTTATATCCGAGGCTCAGCCCGGAGTTGGGGGTTAGCAGGAAACATCTCTACTCTCGAAGGGCCTCGAATCTTCTGGCAGAGCTATTTTAGCCCGCATAAAGGTAAATCGTGGGGGACTCAATTCGAGGCTACCGCTTGTTGAAGGGTAGGGGGGGGGGGTAGTAGCCTGGCCTTTTGTGCTGCACATGGGAGTTCCTTTCTGCTAAAGATCTTCCACGTGGGGATTCCCTCACATTTACTTTTGGGGTTTGGTGCTTGATTTTTATCGGAATTCTAAAGTAGCTTTGTAATAGGCTGAAATTTTAATTATGGCCGATGGGTATTGTTTATAAAAATACTGATCACTTTTACTTTATTTAAACTATTCATTGTTTTTATTATACTTTGTGATTAACACTTCTAACTCTTTCCACTTGTAACACTTTTTATTTCTTAAAAACATAGACTAAAATGGGGTAGAGTTTTTGGTTTAAATGGAATTGTTCGGGTTTCTTTTTTGTAAATGGTTTTGTTAATTAGTCTCTACGGTTGTCTTAATCGTTGTTGTGTTGGTCTTTTTCAAGGTCTTTGTCTTCATCGTTGGTTTGGTTTCTTATCATGTGAGTGCTCTAACAAAGATGTCTATTTTGGGATTGCTTGTAGTGAATTTGTTCATGTATATAATAAAGTTTCCTCAATGTCAGCTCAAAACGGTCTCAGTTCTAATAATGGTATATTATGAAAATGTTGTGAGAAGAGCAGCTTTCTACCTCTATATTTATTCCGTTCAGTTTCTGATGGTTATATTGTGCTGTTACAGTATTTCACCTTTCCGTACATCTTTTTGTCTTATGTCCTCTTTTCTTAAACTTTTGAATAATATAGTTTATTCTGAATTATATGCAACGTCTTATGACGATAGTTAGGATAAGGGATAAGTGAAATTATTCAATATCTCGTAGTTTAATTGGCCGAACTTTCCATCCTCTCGAGCTTCACCATCGAGATTGGTCAGAAAAGAATCGAGACGAGAGAATCGTGTACCAATAAACTAAAGAGTTTTTGAGTGGTTACTCATATTCTTTCTTCTTTTTTATTCTTAAACCTTTGGAGTTCCTGTTTCCTAAGTATATAAATAGTTATTCTAATGCTTAAGCCTCTTCGGTTCTATAATATGTGAGTATTGGAGAATATTTTTTTATTTAGGACTATGTGATTTTTGTCGCATGTGGGAGTTATTTCTAACCCCTAAATTCGATATAATTCAATATCCACTACCTTGTTTTTTGAAAGAGGGACAATAATAAATTTCCGCCTGTTTGGTATTATCTACCAGTACTTTTCGTTCCCATTTATTTTATTAATTTCCATTGTTGTCAGCCTTTCCTCAAAGTGTTCATTTCTGTAGGAGAATTAACACTTAATTCTGGGCCCGGGAATTCATTAGTCATCACGTACGCTCTTCTTTCTGATTTAATCGCAGGGAATTCTATCCAAATTATTTTTCACCTCGAGATTTAAGATCTTCTCTTGAATACCATTAAACCAGAAGACCTTTTCTGATTTTTTCCCTGACTATGCCAATTGACATCGTGTTGTCTCATCTTCTCCAGAAACTTCATTAGTAAATATATATATATATATATATATATATATATTCTAATGAAGTTTCTGGAGAAGATGAGACAACACGATGTCACTTATATATATATATATATATATATATATATATATATATATATATATATATATATATATATATATATATATATACAGAGGTTGGACAAAAAAATGAAAGACGTGTTAAATTCGATGGATATTTATTTTTTACGGAGTTGGTTCTCCATTTACTTTTTGAACAACGTTGATGCGTCTTGGAATTGATGCATACACCTTCCTGACTTCAATTGAAGGAACCTTGAGCCATTATTCTTGCAATACCTGCTACAGCTGTTTCAGACACAAAGGTGAAGGGTAAAGACCTCTAACTTGTCGCTCTTAGCCGCACCACAAGTGTTCAATAAAATTAGGATCTGTGGGGGCCACCCAATGTGTTTTAGCTCACTCCTCTGCTCTACATACCAATTCTTAAAAACATAAGTGGTGGGTATTGGGCCATTGTCATCTTGGAAAAAAGGCCTTCGCCATCAGGGAATAATGTTTGGAGCTTGGTATAGACTTGATCTTTAAAAATATTTAGATATTCGTTGATGAAGATTCTACCATGCAGGGCAACGATTGAACCAAGAGAATTCCAAGATATGGCTACCAAAACCATCAATCAGCCTCCTCCGGGCTTTACTGTAGGATGAAGGAACTTAAGGTTAAAACCTTTCCTGGTCTGCCTCCACACATACAATTGCCCTGCAGTGGAAAATAAGAGAAAAACTGGACTCGTCTGAGAATATTACTTGCTTACATTGGTCTGTCGACCAGCCCTTTTGAACTCTACACCAGTTCAGCCTTTTCTGAATGTTTTGGTTAGAAAGCAAAGGGTTCTTGATGGCATCCTTTTTATTATATCCGGCTTTATTAAGCTCACGGCAAACAGGTTTGGTTGGGACTGGGCTAGTGAAATGTTTATTCAACTCTGTAGTGAATTTAGAGGCAGTTGTTCGGGCATTTTTCATCACAATACATTTTAACACTTGTCGGTCACTTTCAGCAAGCTTCAAAGTCCTGTCGGAAATACTTCTCCCGCTGGAGGTTTTAAACTACTTCTTGAATTCAGTCATGGTCCTTGATATGGTAGCTCTCGAAAAACCAAGGAGTTTAGCAATGCTGGTGAAAAAGGCTCATGCAATTCGAGCAAATCTTAGCATCTATACCACCATCTGAAAAGGAAATACAAATAATCATTAAAGTTGCTAAATGGCTCATTAAAATATTTGTGTTAAATTTCTACTGTTCCAATTATTTTGTCCAACCCCAAGTATATATATATTAGATAAATGAACAATAGCTTCCATTTTAATGCAGTTCGTTAAAGGGAATAGTATGAATTCATTTCTATAAACAGTGAAATTTCAAGAAGCATTCTGCGTGAGATTTTCTTTTGAACTTTCACAGAAAATGAGAATTGTAGATATTTTCCCGGATCTTCGCTCAGCTAAATTTTGGAGAAATGAACAATAACTCCATGTCAATGAGTTTAGGTAAGAACCATAGAATGAATTCCATAATCTGCTACAAAATTATCCTGGATTTCTACAACCCTCTTCAGGAGCGCCTGACTACAGGCAATTCCTTAATATTTTCCCCATACTTATCACGGTTTCTTGAACATCTTAAATAGTAGCTGTTAGACTGTGAAATTTTCATTAACTCTCCCGTTTATTGGCAAGACCATTCAAAAATTTGGCAACCGTATCTATGCATTCCTGGATATCCACCATCTATATAAGTATTAAATACACAGGTGGCGAAGGAAGTTAACCACTGGTAGAAACGTAAAGCTAGGTTAAACTTGAGTAAGAAACAAAATATTCGGACATACACCTGAGAAACGTAAAAGAGATATTTGATAAAGTCTGGATACAAGGGTTGCAATATAAAATACTTAATCATAGATTAAACCCCATCCGTGAGGACATTTTGTTCGTTCATATCTTGGACCAGCATGCATACATTTCTCCTCAGGACTTTGTTGGCTCAACAATCAAGCGAAATGCATGTTTTTCTATGGAGGATGCTTGACTCTACTCTAAATAATTTTTACAATCGACCTGCCAAGACGCATAAGCGAAAATACATTTTAGGTGCAGTTCGCCAATGATATAATTCAGTTAAAAGGCTCGTCTTATGAAAGAGGAGATATAATGGTACATACCATAGCCTTAGATATAAAGACCATAGACCATTTAAGGGAAAGTAAACAAATAGGCTGCAATTTAAAAATAGATGACGAAATCTATCGGAACAAAACAACAGATCGGTTATGGACACCATTTATCACTTAAGGCTATGCCAAACAGGTCAGCCAGTTAACTGCGCCTACTTCTTCATCAATCTTTGAAAGAGTAATAAAAATAAATTTATAGCGCTCCAATTTAGGCCAAACTACTTCACTTTCTCCTACCACTAAGGATAGTAGGCATTAATGGAATACGAAAAATTTAATTGAACCCGAATAAAGCTATACGAATAATGACGACAATCTTAGGAAATATCTTAAACGTAACAGAGATTGTCATGCACGAGAAAATTGTGGGAGAGACTTTTGCTTTGGCTTGAATCTCTCTTCATTTAGAATCACCCAAGCCTGCTAGATGGTGTGGGGTTAATAGAGCAGTCAGTGATTACCTTCACATTACACTCAATATACCAAAATAAAACCCTAAAAAAGAACTGTATCTATTATGTACTTTAACGTTCACTTTTTCCGTCCAGGTACATGTGATCGTTTTCGCCCACCCTTAGGGAGACGCTATCTCTTACACTAGTAAGGGGAACTTTAATGTACGCAATGATTAGCCACCTTTACATTAAATAACATAACTTCGTACACAGAAGTATAATTTATACTAATTTATACAAATTGGAAAACTAAGAACTTCCTTCTCCTTTCAAAGAGCATTCGAAGCCGTCCCAAAATTCGTGTGTGTGCATTAATGTCAGATAGCAGAGTTATGAGTAAATTTGGACGATGCAAATTTTAAAGAAGAGAACTTAGTAGCGATGTTATCTTCCTTTATCTATCTAGGATTTCTTAGTTTCAATGAGAAAAGAAGAGTAGTTAGATAAATGGGTAATGAAAGAGTTAAGAATTTTAAGGATTAGTAAGCAAAGGACCATTCCTCCAGCTAGAAGATTGGGGAAGACAGAATTTAAAGATTTAATAAAGGGTTGGATATAAATAAGGTTCTGATACGAGCCTAAAAATGATTGGTTAAGCCTATGAATCCATTTGGACCCCTCACTTCTACAAAAAAATAAATATCTAAATTAGTTTCACCTCCATTAAAACATTGTCCGTAATCTCTTGTGAACATGAACGTATTTCCACACGTTAGCACAAAATAATGCATTCCAAATTGACTAATAAAAGTTTATGTCATATTCTTATGCCATCACCGTGTTGAAAAGTTTCCTCATACCATTTGGTCGAATTTGTTGGAAAGTCTTATATGAAACCCATAATTTGAGCAAATAACGCGCGAGTGACGATCCAATTTCAACGCCTTGTCAACACATGTGAACGATAAAAGAACGCGGAAATTGGGACATAGGGAAAAATTACCTGAGACTCCGTCAGCGCTGGAAGCTATATAGAGAGTTAAACATTCACCTCCGCAGATTGGCTATTTGAACATACTCCTCGGAAGAAAAATACGCCTCTTCCCCTCCTCTAAAGTTTGCTGTAGGGGATGATGTCGAAGTTAGGTTAACTTTAACATCCACCTATCTAAATTATTCTAGGATCTGAAGCCCAGCAACTACAGCGCAAAGCCGCCAGGAATCGACTCTCAAACTGGCAACTTTTTACACCCAAAGTCACTTAACTTAGATCAAATATGGTTTTTCTATGCGTTTCCCGCTACAATTCGTCGCAAATAAATAACCCTTTGACTCTTCTTAGCATTTAGTTGAGCTCTTCTTTGGTCACGAAATTTTGTACAATATTTTCGAAGCGAATCTGAACCAAATTTCAAAGCGTCAATTCGAGGTTAGGGAGTCAAAAGATGGTTAATGATAATATTCATTCCCTTATAGTGAAAGCTTAAATTAAATTCATCTTAAAGAAGATTGCGGTAATAAAAACTGACATGCTTCCCTCTATCCCCTACATTTTCTCTGCAGGTAGACGGCCCCTGGAAGGTCACCACGCTCTTTGAGTGGGTACACAGGTCCGAAAGAGACGAGATATTGTGTCTAGTCCGTAGTTGTGAGGTTTGTGCAGTTTAGGATTAAGTACTTCTCCCATATCCCAAAATACAGACCTTCCTTTAAATTTAAGAACATCTGATTTATATTTATTAAAATTTTAACCTTTCGTTAAAGTTTCTAAGGCAAACCACCCAATTCGACAGACGTACTTTCCACTCACATACGCAGTCGGATTGATTTCCCGCTTTATTATCCATTTTGTATCTTTCAATTTCCAAATGTAACCGGGACTCTTCTTGGTTTTACGGACCGTTTTACTTTTGTCTTTCAAGAGAGACCCCAATAAAGCATTGACCATGGCCTGGATGCTACGAATGGGCTACCAATTCATTGAGAAAGCTTCGGTCTCTAAAAATATAAAATGACTATTTTTTTTATTTGGAATGGGTTAATTAATAGTAAGGGTGATTTAGTGCGCTATTTGCATGGAAAATGTATTTCCAACAATCAGAGCTTTGGTTGATAAAGACATGAAATAGCACTGGTTTTATCTGATTATAGAGATCGTTGGTTTTGCAATCTTTCAGGACATGAATGGCTCAACCATAAAACCAAACATGGGCGCAAATAATCATTTATAGTTACTTTCAGATAAAATAGGAAAATCCAGATGTCAAGCATGGATAAGGTTTCATAAACGTTAGCGATTGACCCTCATCCACATATCTACTGGTAGTAACTCATTTTTATTACCAAAGAAACTAGAAGATCAACTGCGCATCGCTACATCCTTAAGAACAACCTGCTAGTAGCAGTTAGTACCTTTTAACCGGATAAATTTCAAAGTACCACTGTGACGACTCGTGAATGAATTCGTACAGAGGAGAAATATTTCGTAATAGCAAAATAAATTAATAACTTCAAACTAATAGAAGATTTGTGGCTCAATCTAAAGAAAAATTCATTGATGGAGCACTTTTTAACATTTTGGTTGTTAATGTTTTGTTAAATTTTTCCCTTATATAAAAAAGTATGAATTTACTCGTATGTATTGCAATACTAACTGTCGGGTTTTGAGTGAGTGGGTAATCACAGTCCCACTTCCTGGAAATATATTTTATTACCACACCGAGGTAAAGCGGAGATGAAGCGTATCCAATACACCCACCTTAGCCACTTCTGGTGAATCAGAATAACCCCGGTGCCTACCCTTTTGATCAAAACTAAGATGATGATCCCGTGAGTGTGTTCTTCACTCAGTAAAAGCCAAGCATGGGTGGTTCGGTGGAATAATGAGATTTAAGCCAAGTAGAGTCCTTAATAATTGCCAAAGGATCGTCTAAATTAGGTAAACAAACATATACAAAATAAATCTTTAATGTACATGAATTTTAAATAAGCAACAGCGTATATAAATATAAACAGAATTAATCTTGCACTGAATAAATAAGTCTACAAAATGTTGTAGGGATTACTTTGAGATTACTCACTGGAATGTTTGCGTCTTAATGAAACCAGACAGAACGAAGGAAATATTATTATCGAGTTAAACACGTAAGTAAGTAAGCACTTCTAATATTTGAGGGTATGGGCTCGGGATGAGAATTCTAGTTCACAAATAAACTAGTGAAGTTTGGAGGGGGGATAATTCAATTAACGATACCTTTAAGTTCGTAAGTATTTTTGAAGGGGGGCGGTGAAGATCTTCTTCTGGTGACGATGATCGCACCTAGTCCGGCCGTTCAAGGTTACCGAATGAGAGGGTAATCATATACTGGTGATATGCTGATCCTTTGCCTAATCACGAAGGTGAGCCACACGGTGACTCAAATCGGACTTCCTCCTTGAAGTACCTGCCCGATTATTCGGCTTCTGGAGTGGGTAACCAAAACTGATTACTTAGCTACGTCTATGGTAATCCGCAGAGGGAGATCATGTGTAACCTCAGACTCAGGGGCTGCGAGAAGTTTGGTACCTTCAAGTACCATGAGGGCAACAACCAATTCCCCGAGAAGTTCCTTCCTTGCAGCGGGCGAACGGTTTCTTATGGGGATCGAGTTTCCCCCAAACTTGACGTAGGTCCAAGGGCTTCTGCCTGATTCCAGGGAGAAGTATTCCTTTTATCTCGCTCACGAGCAGAATCGAGAGAGAGAATCGAATTCTCGTAAAATCCGTATCGTCGCGCGCAACACATTTTTTCATCTTTGGGCTGACGATATGTCATTCACGGCTTCGAACCATCTCGGATTTTACGGCGGTGCAAAAAAGGGCGACGGAGAATTTGAGGCGAGAGGTGCGTTTAGGGATACGAGAGGGCACGCAGCTTTGTGTCAGAGTGTTTCTACGTACACCTATGTACGCGGTATTTAGACTTCTACTTTTATCATTGGCTACACGAAAAATATAAAAAAGAAACAACATAGAAAAAAATTCAAAACGGGAGTTCAACGAATACAGGAACATAAAAATAATCATGACGGAAAAAGGAACACACGGGTTTCCGGTCATATACAGGAAACTGCGGAATAATTAAGAGCTGATGCCTAAGTACAAAAGAAATAAATGATTATAGTCGATACATTAATCTGGGTAGCATGATATAAGACCCACATGCAATAAAAGAAAGAAAAGAAACAATCAAAAATTAATCACGGCAGTTATAAAGCGTGTCTTATTATCAACTCTACAAATATAACATATGAATTAATTAGTGGGCGGATACTAAACCTTTATCCTCGAACGCAATCCTCCATGGGAGGATTACACGCTAAAAGACAAAGAGGTTACTATCTACCTACATTAAAAGAGGCTTGCGAGTACATACACTCATCACCCCTCGCAGTAGCCCTCTCTGCAAGGGTTGCGTACATGCCTGGCAGAGCCATGTGCCGCCATTCAGGACCCACCTGGTGGCTTGGCAGTCCCTCAACATGGCAGCTCCAGACACGGCGTAAAAAAAATAGATGGTGGGAGAGGTTGTAGGGGAAGTGAGGAAGTAGAGGAGAAATACAGGCTGTCTGAAAGAAGGAGAAGAAGCTAAACTGGAGTCGGACGGGGTGCTGAGACCCATCAGCACGGTGGCCAGGATGGCAAATCGCCGTGACCCTTTCGGGGGCATTTGCTACTAAACTGAAGCCAATGTTTAAAATAAAAACTATTTAACCCAATTTTGTGACCTGAATCTTGAGGGACCCTTCCCAAAAGTCAGTGATTTATCCTTATTTTAGAAGACAGCGTAAAATACTTCTATATATTATCGTAAATATACTAAACAGCAAAATTAAGACATTATAAAAATTGATATATTTTGCTATAATTTCATGTTGTTCCTGTTGGCATAACATAAATATTTAATAGATAAACATTTTTTTAATATTAATAATAGTAAAAATACTAAAAAAAATCAGTGAACCCATTGTAGTGATATTTGTAGTGACACATCACTCACCTATTCTCTGTATATCTTTTACAATTTTCAATATATTTAAACTCATTTTAACGCATTTGATTCATGTTAAATCTTTAAGTCTTAAGCATTTAGTAATTATTAAAACTACTATTATTTGATAATTTTCATATCATCATTATAATTTTCATATCATCATTATAATATATATTTCATATTAAACATAAAGTAACAAATATATTGAAGTAAAAATGCATAATAATTTTGAATTATATATACTGGAATTTCACCTGAAAAACATTGAAATACTGGAGCCAAGTTTTTGTTGTTTACTAAAGTACAAAACTAAAACCAAATGAAAAGGCAATTTAATAGCTAAAAATATTTAGCTGAGACGATTTATCAGACTTTTAGTATTACTTTTAATTTTTATTCCAATTCCTATGTATGATATTTGTCCTGTAAATCTATAATGTGTTCATGGTGAGAGGATGAGGTCAAGAGTGGGAAATGTATACTGTATAGAATGAAGAAAAGTACGGTTTTCTCCTTCCTGATCTCAGAGTGGTCACCTCGTTCTTCAATTGCTCGTCATTCATAATGCTAAACATCATTGCCAAAAAAGATCAACCGAGGAATAAGATCATAACGAGCGCTTTCCCAAATGCATTTATATTCCAAACAGTCAAAATAACCGCACAAAATAATTATTACTTGAACCTGCATTATATTAGGCAGGTTATAAATACTAGTTACCTCATTTCACTTTTCGGTAAAACATTTGAACAGTTATTTGAATCCTAAATGGGTATCTACGTAAAAAAATTAATTTGGCCAAATTATTTTGTTTACTTTGTTTCTACCACTTAATCTTTAATGAAAAGGAACCATTGAATTATTCATTCACTGAAAATATGTAATTCATACCTTCTTATAAACTTGCCTATATTACTTCATGATATCTGCCTCACTCTTATGTTATGATGTAAATGTGAATTTCCTTTTCCGTCACATTTATATGAACGATAAGGAGCGACGCTATTCCACTTTTTCATATTCTTGTTATATTCATAAATGTTGATGGTCATAATCAGAATATTTCAAAAGGGCCCCGCGTTTTGAAAAATCTATTATATGACTTATTTTGCAGTTTAAATTTAAATACATTTATAACTTTAAAATATAAGAAGAGTTAACGAATAATATATCAAGCAAATTTTAAAATATTAAACGTACAAAAAAAACGTTTTTTTAATTTCCTACCGCCTTTAAATATCAAATTTGCCCCAATGGAGCATGCAAATTTTATCAACAAATCCAGGACTATGGTTCAATCTTTCACTTTATGGTTCTTACTATCTTATCAATACCTTTTTAAATTTTGATATAATATTTATATATGATATATGTTAATTGTTGTAAATATTTTGAAAATAATGACGTATTTTAAAGTGTATTTAGTAAATATATTATTAACAAACAACATACATTAGCAAAATGACTTCAGCAAAGTTCTTATCGAAGTCGTCTGAGATGACAGGCTTCTATGTCATGAAATATTCGGTTTAAACACAAGATCAGGAAGTTGTCATATTCTTCACCGTCTTTCATATTCAATGTACATTGTCTGGTTTCATACTAGATCAGAAAGTTAACGCTCGTAATTCATCGGGATTTCAATCAAATTTCTCTAGGACAAGTTCTAGATTTACTGATCTTCGGTGAATGCCATATAAAATTAGTGATATTTAAACCCTTTAGAGGTTACAAAGTTTCAATATGCATATATAAAATTTTAGAGGAAAACTTTGTACCCGATGGCTTCCGCTTATCCTTGGTAGGGCATTGCATAAAGAAATATATCTTAAAAAAATTGGACTGTATTTTGCGTCCTTAAGGAAATTAATTAGAGAAACGAGAACGATAACCACACTTATGGGGAACTTCCAGATGAAATTTACATAAGTAAGGAATTGCTATATCTCCCAGAATGCTATGAGATTATGTAAAACTACGAGAATTGAACTTATAAGCCAAAAATAGATTGCTCAGAAACGAAGAAGAATTTTGCAATATTCACTTCAAATCCGTGAAATTTAAATATTACAAATAACTATTTTCTATCTGGGACAGTTTTTGGTTTTTGCTTACTTTTGCTTGTAATCCACGTAGGAAATGATGAAATCTAGATCTCCTAATGATATATTTTATGTAACGTTGAAAATAATAGTAACTGTTAAATACGATCTGGAGAATCAGAAACCAGACCTGAGCGAAGATAACTAATTATATTCTTAAATTCAGAATGCTAAACTGATTCTATATCAGTTGAAAGAAAGGATTGAAACACAGGTTATGGTTCCCTTACACTTAACATTATCTTGTCGGTTTCATGGCCTATTTACCTCATTGGATTCGACTCCATAACGAACGAGAAATCGAATACTTCTGAGCGAAAGGGCAACGTCAAGAATTAGCCTTCTCTTTGGAAGATGAAGGAAAGGTCATAAATTTGATACTTTATTATTACTAAACCCTGACTAGTATTGATTGATTATGTTCGAGCTATGGCAAATCTTGAATGAGTAATTTCACCACTGATTACATAAATCTAACGAAAAATAATGATTATATTTAGCAATAGTGCTACTAATATGTTAGTCACTGATTTTTCAATTGTAATGCTCGCAGTAATACATTCACTTATCAACAATGCGGAAGCATTTAGCCTGAAAATAATCATTTAGGTAAATTAGATTTATTGAAGCCAAAATTTAATCACCGCAATTCATTAAATCTTTAATATATCGAAAAAAAGTCAGTAAACGAAGTACGTATATAAAACGAAAGCTTTAGACCGTGGTGAACTTCTAGTCCAGAGAGAGCTGAGCCGTGAAGGGGGTTTTTCTGTTTGAACATTTTGATCGTAGTTGATGCAAATGTTTAGAAACTTGTCTTTTTCCTACGCGACGCAAAACTATTGTTTTCCGGATTATAAGCCGCATATTCCCCGCTTTGGGGAGTTTGTTCCCATGAAAGAAACAGATTGCGTTGATTTCTTTATTCCTCTCCGATGTCTGCCTAGATTATCCACGGACCCGGCATTCAGCTAAATCAAGCCTCAGTCAAAATGACAACAAAAAATCGATAATTCCTTTTTGCTTGACTCGTGGCAAAAAACCCTTAGCTATGAGTAGGAAGACCTTTCTGGTGATGAAAAGAGTTGAAGAAAGAGGATGATGACATTCGCGAATTAATCTGTTGTTTGGGGAATGTATTTGATTGTTTTCGATCTCAAATATTACCTTACCCTCTTTTTTGACCGCAAAATAGGGGGGGGGGGTGAGGTGATGTGGTCAAGTTTCAACTTTTTGATATGTGGGCGTATTATACCCTTGTTCCCTTTTAATATATATTTATTTTGGTATAACAGCTTGTAACGGACAATGTATAAGATGTGAAGAAACTGATATCTACTTCCATGTCTCGAGCTACGACATACGACCATTCCTCAAGGTCCTTAGGAATGAAAGATACTTGGGTGCCAAGTTTAGTGGATGAGAGGATTGACCTAGTTCTTTAAATTAAATTTATGTTTCGTGTTGAATTGGATACACTGTTAAATATGTGCTTAGTGGCTGTTAGCTTTAAGAGTTGGGTTAATAATCCTGATAGAAACTGCGGTACAATTTCTAAGATTATGCAGCCTAGAGTTACAAATCGTGAGGTGTTCTATTAATGTAAACCACTGTAATGGAATCTGGGATGATATCCTTTAGTGAAATGGCTTCCAACCATGTTATACAGTGTCAACTCGCCATCGGAAGGAATCGATGGACATCACAGTTTTGGTTGTGTTTGGGATAACCAACATACAGGGGGCTGAAATCCCTAAGATAAAAAGTCCTGAAAACCGAAATCCCGAAAGCCCAAATTTCGAAACACTAATATGTCGAAAACCAAAAATTAACCCGTTTTTCTATTTATGAGTTGACGGAGGTCGCTACCAAGGATAGCTTATTTGAATGAACTCCAACCAACAAACCAACTGGTAAACTTTAAACCATGAAGACATTAATTACCACGTTACTTATGATGACATTCCATTTAACAACTTTGAAGAATATAAAGGAAATTTGCGAAATCTTTCTTTCTCAAAAAGGACGTGATAAATTGAAGGATATTTAAAAGTAAACCTATCCTGTTTAAAGCTGGTTTACATGTCTGTATCTTCCAGACCGGTGCATTGTTTGTATGTATCACTCTGTTATAATTTGAAATATATAAATGCAATTTCTTTACATTCTTTAATTAGGAACCCATAATTTTTAAGGGATTTAGAAATACTTATCTTGCCTTGATAAACACATTCTCCGGTACGCCACGATGCATATGCTTCAAATCGGGATTTCAGCCTTCTGGATATTTGCTTTTGAGATTTCGGATTTGGGTATTATTGATTTGAGGTTTGAGGATTTTACTTGTCGAGATGCGGGATTTTCAGGACTATAGCTTTCGGAATTTCCCCCTGAACAGGACATCCATCACAAGGGGTAGAAAAGATTTAACACGTCTATTTATATAGTATGATAACGACTGTCTGAAGCTGAGAATTGTGTCAATGTTGATTTTGATGTCATTGCATTTTTTTTTTAATTCTGGGATGTCGTGTAATTTAAATCTTGTAAATATCTGTTGTGTTTGTGATAGAAGATCTTTTGTTTTTGCTTACTTTTATCAAGACATCCACGTACGAAAAGACGAAATCTAGACATCCTAACAATATACTTTATGTAACGTTGGAAAGATCTGTAACTGCTAAATAAGCCAAAGTGAATCAGGACCTATTCATATCATCCAAGGAAAGAACACAAGGCGTTCTTTCCTATTGATCTTTTTCCATTAAAAAATGGAAAAAATACGGCCTTCAAGTCAATTTTAGTAAATATCCGGCGACCTTCTTATTTTGCTGAACGAAAATTGCAATATAACCGAGTTGTGCAAACTGGGTTTTTTAACGAGTTTGGTTGGTTGGACGTATTTTGCTTTCTGATAACATTATTCGAATATTTCATCTGGCAGGTTTTAATAGTTTAATTAAAAAAAGGCGGGGAACAAATAATGATAGATGGACAGTTAGCGAAAGTGGGCGGTAATAGGATTGTGGAAGACCTCGGAACTTCTGACTTTTGTTTGCTCGATTGTTGAATTTACACTAGTCATTGTATTTTTAACAACTGTTTGGTAGGGAAACACTTACAAATAAAACTAAAACATTTGTCTCAAAGAACTTTTACTATCGCATTGAAGGATATTTTTATCTTGCAATCAATTAATTATGTGCGATTTAAGTCTACAAATTGGTTGAAACGAGAGAAAAATTTCGCATCTACATAATATTTTCGATTTCACTTTATAACGAGTAATTTCTTTTAGAAATTCCGTCGCAACTTTAATAAGATGGATAGACTTTTCTCACCTGAGGGTTTGATGAGACAACCCGTGGCCGTCAGAAGTTGGATCCTGGTTTCCTGCTCCTAATTTTGTGAGGCGCAGGTATAATTAATATAAATGAGCTTGTATCCACCAAGAATATCCTACTCGTTAAGGGATCGCTGACGTAAATTAGTAGTGCCATGCGATGAGTGGCATGTTTCCGAATATCATCCCGTCCCGGGCTATAAGAAGGGGTGAGGTTGAGGGAAGTAAATTTTTATCAGGTCATGCAACTTAGTGGCTGGGATACAAATGATCTATTAGCATACAGAGTTAAAGAGATTTGGGGGATGGGCTGGTGGTGAAGGTGAGCGTGGTATTAATGGGGTCCGGCGGCTCTCAAATTTGTTGAATCGTTATAAGAACGGGACAGCTCCTACTTAAGTAAGATGAGGTTAAACCCCAGCCTTTGAAATATCTGAAAAAGGACTTTTGTGGGGCTAGTCTCTCGTTTGTATTGTACCCTCTGAGGGCTCGAGTAGCGTCTGTGAAAAATTGGACCAGTAGATTTCCCGGAGATATGATTTTCATGTTTTTTTCTATGTGGGTTAGAAGCCTATAAAGAAAGGCTTCACCCAAGAATTCTTCCTTGACGCAGCTATCGATTGTATTCCGCAACATACAGACGAGGTTGATATGATGGAGATGGGAGTGTCACAGGAGTTCTATATTTTCGCAAAGGTTAATCTCTGCAGAATGGCTGTTCTCGAGTTATGTTAGTAGTGGGAGCTAGTTAAGCATTGAGGTGTGGTGAAATTACATCTATCACCGAGACTGGGTAGTCTGGAACTAACTAGTTTATTTGTTGTTGATCACTGGTTAACCTTTCCATATAAAAAAAAGAATCGCCTGGGTAAACGACAAATTAGGCGATTATAGTGAAAATTCTGAGAAAGTGATGATGTACACAATAGGACTTACGAGATAAAGGATCGATTTATTCTTTGTGCCTTACTGGTGATTTTTAGAAATCTTTCTGCCTGCGTTCTTAAGTTTATTGCAGTCGCCTAGTTAAAATGATCATATTTGCAGTTTAAACAAAGTCTAGTCTTCTTACGGATCTTTATTGATAACTAACTGATTATTTTCTTCAGGGGTTGATGGTGAGAGATGTATTTTGTCAGGTTTACTACAAGGATCTGCCTTATATGGATAAGTGTAGAAAACATGAGAAGTTAGACAAAACTAAAGTTTATGTTTATGGTCCCAAATTCATTAGATTTAAAGTGTTGACAAACTCTTAGAATATTTAGAACCTATCCAACTTTACACGTTTTAAATGACGAGTAATTCACCTTTTCAGTTTTTACTTCAGGAATACAAACAGTCTTTTCACTCCCGAGCATTAATATTATATTAGACATCTTCGATGTTTCATACGGCATGTACTATTTCTAAATTATATTGCAGTAACTTAGAAGATCAACATTTGAAATTAATACCTTATTGTTTGTTCTGAATCCTTTCTTTTTATATGATTCCGATGAATTTATTCGCAAGTTATCTTTCAAAATCTTTTTAAGTGATAAGAAGCGACTTTTAATGAAGTATTACTCATTCTTTTAGTTATTTTGAGGCATTACTCTACTCGCTCAATAATTTGGAATCTGTTTCATTAAAAATGGGTGCTTAGAAGAAATAAGAGAGAATACAGATCCCAAGGTTTTTTGCGCCAAGAGCCAAAATATTTACAATGGTTACATCAACAACCTTTCTTTTTCAATGAAAAATAGTTTTCTCTCATTAAAATAAACGAATTGTAGAAAAAGAGTGGAAAAGGAAGCTAAATGAGTGGTTGCCTAACCTCTTTTGGCTCTCTCACCACCGCACACCATTTCCTGGCAAACCTCAACAGCTGAATTTGAGTAGTCTTTGTTTTTGTACTATGAAGGTTTGGGGCTCTTAATAAAGGGCAGCGTCCTGGTACTATTTCCCCTTCAAATGGTTTAAGAGAAAGGTTTATGTCAATGCAGATGTGATTGAGGTTAAGAAAAAGAGCAACGTATACGAGACTTTGTGTGAGGATGCGGGAAAATTCAACAGACTGAGTAGGAGTGTGCGACCACTGCCTAAGCCAAGGTTCATAGTTCTAAAGAAACATGAACGGATACGGTGTCACCTTTTTTTATGTCTCCGAAATTCAAGCAATCAACTGGGGAATTATTTCAGACAGACAGAAAGAAGTATTCGTAACGGCAGTATTCGCATAAGGGTCATCCACAATCATCCAAAACCAATCGAGCCCCCAGATAGAAAGGACCGAAAAGAATGGGTCAATTCTTGGGGGAAAATGCGCCCATTCGCAAAGACAACAAATTGAGTGCCATTTTGTATAACTTACGGAACCAGTTGAGATACTCCTAAGAACACATATCATCACCATTTAAACCTCTCCTTGAATAGGATATTTGTTAGAAAGAGATATTGCATAGAACGACACATGCGACCTATGTATTAAAAATCGAATAAGAGATAAAATATATCTATCTGGGTGAGGCTGAAATATGTGAAGTAGCTAGCAAGAGAAATGCCTGATCGAAATTATTCATGATCTGAAAATGGCTTGGTAGAGAAACAGTGCCATTCAATGTAATGAAATGGGTTTTAGTGACCTTTTTTCAATACCATTTCCCCTTCGAATTTCAGCATAACCTGAAAATGCGCTCGGGTAATTTGGGATAGTTCGGTATCAAGCAACGCTTCGACTCTTTCTAAGGTTATAATACTAATGGAAGAGAAAAGCTATGACTATTCTACAGATCCCACTCAAAATAAATGGTAAAACGAGAGGACGGATACATAAAGCAAACAGAAACAAACAGCCAGCATTTTGTCTTGGCCCTAAATTCATTCTTATGCTTTTGAAGATTGAATGGATGTTTTCTTTAACAAGTTTTAAGTTAAGGAAGATAATCCTCAATTCTACAATAAAAAATTGCTTAAAATTGCAAATTAAGTGTGTTTGGATGATGGGTGTGCTTGTCATGAACAGCTGTTTACCCTCTGAGGAATTCCCAGATGGACAGATTTCCTACTATGTTTCTACCATTGCCCCAAACATCAAACATAAAACCATTAACCAAAGCACTTAATTGTTTTATTCAATGGCTCTAAGTTACGCAAACTCATTATAAACCTTTATTCGACCCTTTAATTTATCCTAAAACCCAAAATACGAAATAAAAGTAAAATTCAGTGACGTGTTTTAACAGCTGATTTTTCCCTAGTATACTTTATAAAATTATATATTGGATCCAAATCCACAAATATCACCTTTATCCTAAATTCTTGCAGTCTCAAAAGGTCTTCATCCGCCCTTAAACTAAGCGGTAAACGAATTCCCCTCCATCTACCTACCATAGAATAATTTCCTTAAAACATCCATCGAAAAATGTGGGTTTCTGTAGCGTTGCATCAAAATGTACTTTTCCACAGAGAACTCTATCATACACCATGTAACAGATCATGTCACTGCTTCTCAGTCCATTTCTCTCCCATTCACTCTTCCTCTCTCAATGGCGGACCTAGGGTGGACGGGAGTAGATCGCCCTGGGTAGCAAGTTATTTTTCTTTTAGGGTTGAGGGGCGCGAGATATTTTATAATGAATTAAAGCCAACTGTGGGTTACGTTAGTCAATTATTCTCCAGTATGTATTTTTTTGTCTAGATATATATGATTTCGTTATTATTATATACGAAAAGAAAAGAAACTACGAAACTTTGTGAAAAATAAATATAATTTACATCATAATTTTAAAACAATATTTTATTGAATTTTAGGATGCATCATCCAAAATTAAGAGATTGTGCTGGTTAGATGGGTGGTTAATTTTACGACCACTCCGGGCGGCACAATCGCTAAGTACACCTATGCTCTCTTCTCTGGCTCCCAAAATTGCCTTTGTCTCACCTTAAATTAAATAATTTGATATGTTACTTCATTAGATTGGAGAAGCCTTCCTGAATTGTCTAGCATAAAGACGACTTAGGAATAAAGTAAAGGCAACCATCTCCTCATGGTTATTCGTTTATCCAGGCTACGAAAGCAAAGTGATGTACGATCGAATATCCCAACATTTTCTGCTCTCCCTCTAGGCTGCAATGGTGTCATGTATAGTTAGTTACCTCTCGTCCAGTGTGGTACCATCTGATTACAAATAGTTCGGTTCGCTGGATCATTAATAAACAAGAGCCCTTGTTAGTCCAATGGATAAGGCGTTAGACCTCCAACACCGAGGTACCAGATTCAATCACAGCGATTCCGGAGAGAAAAAATCAGAGTGCGAATGGTAATAGCCGTCTGTTAGTGCCCCCAATGAACATGAAAGCAGGTAGTTCTTTAGACACATCAACACGCACATAACCTATTACAACCCCGCTGTATTTTCTTTCTACCGTCCTAACACGTAGAAAATATCCACAGACCGTCTCGGAATCTGCTGAACTGCTATCAATAACCTCACATGCGTGAGGTGGAGTAAAGAGCCCTGCTCATGTTCAAGTAGAGTTCCTCTTACCGGTTGATGTCAAAACACAATACTTCCTCGCACTTTAACATCCATAGAAGGCCGGCCCCTGTTTCTCTCGTTCTTGCCAGCGATTTTTATTATGATTTTTCTGTGTGTTTCATTGTCCGGTTGGTTTTCCTCGTCTATGATTAAAAGATAACATGTAAGTATCAGTAGCATGTTGGGCTGTAATCTTCGTATTTATAAGGGCAAGAATTTATCTACAACCCTATCCAATATCCTAGATACATCTCTGTCTAGATGAAGGTCATCTGGCACAAATATGTCGTTGTTAGAAATAATTACACTTGTTGAATAAATGTTCTGCTTCTTCCTGGCAAAGATTTTGATCAGTTACCAATTGAAGAAGCTCTGATTAGGATGTTCTTGATCAAATATATCCGCAGCAGTATGTACATCTGAATAAATAATTTTACAAGTCCTGTTAGTAGTGAACTAACATGAGCAAACCGATCTTATAACCTCATTTAAATATATTATTATTATAAACCGGGAATTTTTAATATCTTCGTCTCTAAAATCAGAAATGGCTTTAGTTTAATATTCGATCGAGTCTAGCACATGAATCCCTGTATCGTCTTATTTTAGCCGGATACTTGTCAAAAAACAAGAGTTGGTTTCGAACAATCGAATGGCCGACAAAGCGAACATTATCCTCGTCCTCATCCTGCAGAGAGGCTAAGACTGAATAACCTTCAAGTACGACTGTCATACTTATCTCCTTACTGGGTCAGCATAGAGGTGTCAGCTTCTGAGTCACATACCTACCAGTAACTGCATTAAGCTTACCAGAAAATAGCGTAATCTCCTTCTTCAACCGAAGAACACAACCTAAAGTGTCGTCGATTTGCACCGCGGCGAGACTGCGTTGATTGTCCTGGAAATTGAACAGCGAGAAAGAAGGGTGCCGTTGCAGGAGATAAAGAGATTACATCCACATGAAAAACATAAAAATTAGCAGCGTATATCAGGGGGGAAAATTATTAATAAACTTTTAAATCAGTTAATATTACAAAGGGAAAGGTGAAAACTCTTCAAAACAGAAAGAGTTAGATCACAAAATGAATGAATTCCTCCCAAAGTGGTGAAAAGAAAGCATCAGAGAAAGGTTATTTTCTATTGAACAAGAGTTTAATTATGACAAACGTATCTAATTATTAGCAATCAAGGTGGACACATCGTCGGATTTCACTTCCTAATTGGCTTATATACTCAGACGCGAGAATGCTAGGCCCCCTCTGTAGTTGGCAGGGTTTCTTATCAGATAGTTATCTATGAACTAAAATGTTGCAATAACACGAAAATAAGATAGAAGTTAATAAAAGTACACAATAAAACGCAAGCACGTAAAAAACAGCAACACAAGAACAAAAAACAACTTTTAAACAATTATTCAGCAACGTAAAAAATAGTTTTCACTCAAGAAATCAAAACAAAATATTTTTCACGACTTTATATTCATAAAGAAGGCAACATATGCACAAAAAAGCAATCATATACTTTGCATAAAGAAAGCAATCATACACTTAGCATAAAGAATGCAACATATGCACCAAAGAGCAATCATACACTTAGCATAAAAAGGCAACATATGAACCAAAGAGCAATCATACACTTAGCATAAAGCAGGCAACATATGCACCAAAGAGCAATCATACACTTAGCATAAAAGGAGGAATAAACAGCCAATAATTTTTTCAAACCCCCCATCATAGTGCAACATATTATAAGCTTTTACTAGCAGGTATGGTAAGAGTACATGCAAGACACCTTATACAGAGGACATTTATAGTAAAAGTGAGGTTGAGCTAAAATATCTTGCCCAGTAGAGCCTCTTCGTATCGTAGTAAGGATAAACCAGTCAAGATTGAAGCTAATTATAGCAATTATGCCGAATGATATCCACTTATTCCTCTATCCCTTCCCATTCTATAATGGACTCTTGATCTTTCCTCTCTCTTTATTGTATGTAATACTTGAATTATCTACTATCTCCCCCTTCCAATTTTATAATGATCTACTATTACGCCTTTCTTGTCATTTTCTGGTATTTCCTACTTCATTCCTCTGACTACACAACTAGCTGATATTAGACGGTGGCCTCTTTCATCTAAGAAATCGCCCTCATTATCAACCTATTCAACTGGTTGACATTTTCCAAATCTCTTGCAACGAAAAGGCCTCATGTATACTGAGTAGCTCTAAAGCTTTAACAATACATTTTTTTCATGTACAAAACCTTCTCACATTCACTGCCTATTACACACCCATATTATAGAGCTCATTAAATTTCTCATGTCGTCAACTTTTATCTTCTTCATTTTTCCCAATTATCATCTCATCCTTAGCCATAATTTTGGTTTCGATATTCTTCACTTGGTTTCTTTCCCATAGGTTGTAAATATATTTGTTATAAGGAAGGGATATTTACATCACCTCTCAAAGAGTATTTAGACAGTCGATCTTTGGTTGTATTCATTGGTTTCAGATTTAACTCATTTACCAAAAATATTTTCTTAGTATTTCAACTAAACATCCTACCTCTTGCCCTGCAGTAAGGCAACTTTATTGGTTAGATTTAGATACATATAATTTTGTAGAAATCATGGCCCAATAGTATCAGAAGTACTACTAACGTATCAGAATATATATGAGTCATTGCCGTTTGTTGCTGGTTGTTTTTATCTCTAAATCAATTATTTAATATGAATGATCGTCTCTGTGGAAGACTAGATAATAACAACTATACATTGGATTTTTAGGCAAAACCTGCTCATTGCACGGCTCGATTTCTTATTGCAAATGACAACAGTAGAAGCAATGAAAATATATGCCTATGCGATCTTTCTATCCGAGTTCCATAATGGGCAAGGCAGTAGTTGGAGATTGATACTATACATTTATGCCATAATTTATCTTCATGAACCTGAGAGGTAGCAATTGACATTGTCTCAATGTATCTATAAAACAATAAAAATTTAGAGTGATTGAAAATTTTATACCGTCCAAAGTTTTCTTACAGTGTATAGAAACAATATCAGGTGCCTGTGGTTTGTCTTAGTCCCCAACTAACATGCAAAATTATGCTTTATAAGCTTCATATATTTTCATAGATGCTGTCACAGATATAACAGAATGCATTTGGAGAATTAATGCATTGTCCTAATGCCATTTCTTTTCTGATCTGTTCACTATAGTAGCTAGAGCTGAAATGATAGCACCTCTGTGAATCCCTGCATAAATATTTCTGATGTAATATTAGAGAATATTCTCGAAGGATCTAGAAGTTTCTTGAAACTTCATAAATTCTACTAAATTCTAAAAATTTCTCATTATATCTAGAATGTTTTTGATGCTTTCCTTAAAATAAAATATTATTCAACAACATTTCAATTTTTTTAGAAAATAAGATTTAATTTTTCTACCATGCTCCGAAAAAATTAAAACTTACAGCCTTTGATATATTCTCATTTTATTGTTAAATTAATAATACCTTAGCATTATTTTCCAAATAGATAAATTTAGAAATTCAGTGCCATACCTACAAAAGCAAAATTTGGGGATTAAAATTAACATTTTTCATTTAATTTAGTTACAAACAACTAGAAAAAAACACTTTTAACCTAGTTACAAGAAAAAAGTGAAATTTTATTACATATGTAAGAATGTTTAAGAGAAAGTGGTCTGACAGAGGAAAAAGTAGATGAGATAGTGTTATAGGTGTGAATGGAAGAGGTTTCTAAGAGATATTGCTTGGTGACTTCTCGCTAATGAGAAACTCTTATTGTGCGCGATGAAACGGCACATTACACCTCATCGTTATGAATCATCAATGACCGAAATAAAAGGATGGATGCTCTGGGTCAATATGCCGCACTTAGAGTAAAGATTGCGAGACAATAATAGAAAAGAGTTAAGGAGGAAAATCCTGGGCACTTCTTTCTAGGGCCAATTTGGGCACTATTTACAGGAATTCGCCCAAGACTACTACACAAAGCAAAGAGGGAAGTTTATCACTCTCCAGTGGATGAAAACAAATAGGATACTATGATTCGATTCATTGATACACGATGAAGTAAATGAGTGAATTCAATATTTATAATACAATGGGATGAAAGGATGGTGTTTAAAATTCAACAATAATGGAATATAAAAATTTAACTGCATACTATTATTATATAGATTACCAGCGAAACAATTTGGAGCCTTATCATATACACTGATTATCACCGGGTAGAAAAATATTATTCTCTAAAGAACAAATGAAGTCGTCCTCTTACAGAAGGAAGTCATTTGAGTGAGAAATTTGCCAAGACTGTTGGTTTTCTCTCTCTCCCTAACTCTCCATCTCTCTCTTCCTACCAAGCGATATACCCGTAACACGTTGCTGAATTTTGTTTTGCTTTTTTGCCGAGGCTATCGAGGTAGGTCACATAAATGTTAGAATTCATTTAACTATAACAATAGCCAACCAATTTTAACTTTGTCCCTGCTACTTGAGTAAATGTTGTTGTAACTGACTAATATCGGTGCGCTGACTCCAAATCTGTGCTCAGATTTGACCTAACGCGTGAGGGTCCTGAATTATACAGCTCGGCTATATGGCTCACTTTGTCACCTTGGATAAATTGATGATATATTTTTTACGAGTTTGATAAGAATGAGGCGTTTCTGGGCAAAGGTTTGGAATTGGGGCACCCTATTTAGCATGATGTACGTCCTTTTCAGAACCAGAAAAGATATCTATTACATATAAAAGAGGTAGCACTCACCTAACTATGAATTCATTCAAAAATGTTTGAGACTCTTGCTCTTGTGCTTGTACGTGTATATAGGATCCTCCCGTAGTATGCACCAGCAGTAGTCACCCATCATGTTTTCATTAAAGCAGCCTTGATACCTGTTTTCCATCACTGCGATATCTCGGTGGAACCTTTTCCCATGTTCGTCACTAATGTCACCCATATTAGATGGAAAGAAATCTAAATGTGAATGCAAGAAATGCATCTTAAGAGACATCCAAGACCCCATTCGTTGATAGGCCTTTAGTACGTTGTCCATTAGTTCTTCATAGTTTTTAGCCCTGTGATTAGCAAGAAAGTTCTGTACTACATGGACAAATGAATCCCATGCTGCCAACTCAGGTGGAGTTAGTTTATTTCTGAATTCCCTGTCACGTATCAATTCTCTGATGTCAGGCCTTACAAAAATGCCAGATTTAAGTTTAGCATCAGTTTTCTTTACAACAAATTTATCTTTTAGATATAATGATTCCTTTCGTCACAGCTGTTTCATAGGCATAAGAAGCATATATTCTTTGTATATCCTAGGTGCAGTCCAAGATGTAAAAAAATTACCTTTAGATGACCACAGATATTCCACTTATGATGCGAATAATGAACACCTTCCAAAATAAATTTCATTGAGTCGTATGTCTCTATCATCCCAACAATAATTGCGACAGGAATTGAAGGATTTTTGTTACCATTTTGTAGCAACACAACTTTGTGGCTAGCAGTGTTTGCATCGATAAATTGTCTCCATTCATCAGGTAAATTCTCGTTTCCTTGCCTATTCATGAGGCCATTAACATCAGTACAGACACAAGCACCATTGTCTTCTTTATAAAAGGCAGCTAAAGCCTCATGGCGTTTACGGAAAGTATATATTTTTGCACTGTCCTATAGAAAATTCTATTGCTGTAGTCTCGAGCCCAACGGTTTTGGGTTCTTCTTTCACAATAACAAATCTCTTACCAAATCATTCAATCTTTCTCTATTTATCAACTGGATCTTCCTTTCCTTAGAATCATCCTCATACATTTCATCGTCATTGTTATCCTCCTCTTCAGGCGATGAATCATCATTTTAACTGCACTAGCTGATGGAGGAACTGCGATTGGCATCTCCATAATATGGGTGACTGGTTTTAAAGCTGAATTACAATCTAGATATACAATTTTTGATTTGTTCTTATTTGAGAATCCCGCAATATTTGTCATACAAAAGTAGAAATCAAAAACATGATTTGTTGGCTCACACCACACCATTGATACGGCAAAAGGCATACCGTTACAGTTGCCATTTAACCACTGTGTCAGTTCCGTATAACACATAGTACAATATTTGTGATGTACCCAGGGCTTGACTTGGTCATCAACTTTAAAACCAAAATAATAATTGTATGTAGTTTTTACTCTTTTAGCTAAGTTTTTTCGCTGATTGCTTGTAATATATCTTCCACAGATATAACAAAAGTTGTCTGGCCCATTTATACATCCTCGCCGATTCATGTTTTCGACTTAGTTGTATATATCCTGTTATATACTTTTGTACACCCTTATTTTATTTACAAATTAATTCGGAGATAAATCTAAAAGAAAAATTTAATTAATCACTGTATGTAAATGCCGTTCCAACACCACTAATATAATGGCTACATTTGACAACGTGATAAAGCAAGAGTGTAACGCAGGAACCAAACAGACACAAGAAATCCTCTCACTACAGTAACCGAAGCAACACTCCCCGTATGTATAAATAAAGAGTATGTGTGTAACTCAGGAACCTTATGTGCTAGAACAATTATGATTACAGATTCGAAATCAGCATACTCGATTTAGTATAAATCACAAGCTAATACCTAAGTAACAAAATCATTGTTGACTAGTGTAGTTAATTAGTAACTTCTCACGGAATCTGTGCCTAATATTTTATCTTTTTCATGTTTATGGGATTGGCCTTTTCCTCTAATTGGAAGGGTTTCCGTGACAATGGAAAATTTTGGCAGTATAGAAGGATACCCCCTTTTCCCCCTGCTTCGCAACGATTATCATGTTGCAAGAAGCCACGTGAGTAGACACACTCCACGTGTCTAAGAGTCACATGACGAAGCAACTTCAGATGCGCCCCCCAACCTCCTCCATCCCTTACGCGGTCTCAAATTCCAGCAGTTTCCCCCGCGGAGATAGAGATAGGGGGTAAAAGAACTGTTTGTCGCCGACAGTTAGTGCCTCGAGCTGCCCCCTGGAATTCCTCAAAGTGGGGTTATTCTCCATCTCCCGACTGAGGATACTCTGCATATTTATCCTTTTTCTTAGCTGGAAAGAGCAGTAAAGACAAGGCTCTCTCGCAGAAGACATCACTGGTTCGTAGTCGGTGTGTATCCAGTCGAAGTCTGGATACACTACAGTCAAACGGAAGCCTCTGCCCCCGCCCTCTTCTAAAGCAGCTGCACCAGATTACTCCTTCGAGTCCTCGAAGCACCCAGCCCCGTCGAAGTTACCCATACCTCTCTCAAAAATCACCAAGGATTCCAGCCCCCTCTCGAGCATAAGCTAAGGTTATAACTTACGCCTTCACAGCCACGGAAGTAAGGACCCGACCATACCCTTCCTTTAAAGCCTCCAACAAGATTGTCTCGGCGAGTCCCTACTTTTCCCATAAGTCTCCTGTGAAGTCGCCGTTGCCCGCCGACCCGTAAGCCTCTTTTCCCCTTTTATCTGGTTTGTCCATTTGGATTTTGGCAGGTATCTCTAAACTAATTAATTGAATTTAGATTTTTCCAACGGTAACGCTAAATCATTAGCTAATCATTAATTTTCCTTTATATGATTTGGATTCATTTTAATTTGTAAATAAAATTTATATTTCCTTGGGTTTATCTTTAATTAACCTTAACGTCACTCTCGGACACGTTATTCAAATCTCGCGAACCTCGAACTCGACCTGATTAGGTAAGTGAATTGACTCCACGTCTCAACCTGACCTTTATAATCTGCGTATCAACGTAGCGTTCAGTCTTTGGATAGTTCGCTTTAATAGCCTGAGTTCTCCCCCTTAATACTAATATTAGATATTGTATTGTATAGTCGGCTATACCACCACAGGCAGAAATGGACGAACTAAGAAGGCTGCGCTCATATTAATATAAAAGTCATGCATTTCCGAAGTAAATAAAACTGCATTATTATTATTATTATTATTATTATTATTATTATTATTATTATTATTATTATTATTATTATAATTGTTGTTATTATTATTATAATATCATTATTATTATTATCAATATTATTATCATTATTATTATTATTATTATCATTATTATTATTATTATTATTAGTATCATTATTATTATTAGTATTATTATTATTATTATTATTATTATTATTATTATTATTATTATTATTATTATTATTATTATTATTATTATTATTATTATAAGCTCGTACTCTTATCCAGAAAGCGATTGGCCGATAACACGAGTGTTCTTCTCACTGGGATTAACTCCAATACCAGAAAAAGATGCTTCTCCCAATGATCACTTAGTGTACGCATTATTGGGTGCGAATTAAGATGTGAACGTATCCCTGGTGTATGTATGTGATTATATTCGCTTTTGAAATTACAGTCCTTCCACCTTTCTAGACTACTTAATAGTAACGTATGAGTATTTATCGTTAATGTGTATATATGTATTAACGCATCTATACACTAGTAAAATTTCAAATATTAAAGGTTTATTTTATTAATATTCGCTCATTTAAAAAATATTATTTTATTTTAAACTATTTTTTGATATATAAATGCTATATACGGAGTGTCTTAGAAAGATTAATAAAGTTAGTCATATTTCAGTGTGTAGCACAGTCTAAAAATCGAAGGGTGGGCTGAAATTGTCATGGTAGAGTAAAAATTGGTTCTGTTCAGCAAAATAGTACACCTTATTGGTACTAATTGTTCTAAAATTCGTCACTGGCATTTTTCCCTCTATGGAATGTGCGGGACGGCACCAACCTCATAGTCACAACGCTGACAGGTCAAAAATACCTTTGTGCAGATAAGTTAAGGAAAAAATTCAGTTAACTTCAGTGTCAGACATTGAGATATTGAACACGAGGATAAGAGATTTCATCACGCCAATCAATGAAGAGACGTTGGATCCCTTATGAAGACAAATACACCGTGTGACATACGACGATCAAAATATTTATTATATGTGAACATTCTCCCAACAGTATTTCGAGGCTTAATCTGCTTTAAAGTTTAAAGACTTTTTACACTTGTGATAGAACGAGTTGAAGCTGCGTTAATTTCAACTCCTATCCCATATTATTTAAAACCACGATGCTGCCCACGTGCATCTTCGATTCGAAGCTTGGAGTCTTATCACAGCTACCGGATGTCAATGTTTAAACAAGGAGGTTATCGTCCCCCCGTTCGCCCCCATACGCCCACCTCGCCAGATTGAGTTAGGCTTATGGGCAGATAAGGCATTGTTCTCCGGCCCGGCTGTGCATTCCCTCGAAGCTCCCACTCTATTGTCCCCCCACGCCAAGGAGATGTCCTGGCTATTTATATGGAAACTTTACCACTAAGATCAGATTGGAGATCCAGATTTTCGTCGCGAAACATCACTACGACCCTCTCTCCCTTTGTGCGCCAAAGGACCTCGACCTCGAGATTCACCATCACTTGTCCAGAAGGAGGACAATATCTCTTGAGTGCCAAAGTTCGAGCCTTTGCGACGCCGAGTCCAAAAGGCTTCCCCCTTGTTGTTCAGAGGAGAACAGCATTAGAACAGCCTTTGTTCGCTCGAGTCCCGTTGACAAGAAACGATCTCACCCTTTCCCCTTGTTGTTCAGATGAGAACAGCACTAGAACAGCCATTGTTCTTTTGAGGCCTTCGCCAAGAAACGGTTCTCACCCTCCCCCCCCCTGTTGTTCAGAGGAGAACAGCATTAGAACAGCCATTGTTCGTTTTGAGCCCTTCGCCAAGAAACGGTTCTCACCCACCCTGTTGTTCAGAGGAGAACAGCATTAGAACAGCCATTGTTCGTTTTGAGCCCTTCGCCAAGAAACGGTTCTCACCCTCCCTGTTGTTCAGAGGAGAACAGCATTAGAACAGCCATTGTTCTTCGAGCCCCGTTGACAAGAAACGGTTCTCACCCTTCCTCCTTGTTGTTCAGAGGAGAACAGCATTAGAACAGCCATTGTTCTTGAGCCCGTAGACAAGAGACGGTTTTCATCCCTCCCCCTTGTTGTTCAGAGGAGAACAACATTAGAACAGCCATTGTTCTTGAGCCCGTAGACAAGAGACGGTTCTCATCCCCCCCTTTGTTCAGAAGAGAACAACCTAGAACAGCCATTGTTCTTCAAGCCGTTCGTCGAGAAACGGTTCTCCTTCCCAAGACGCCACGTAAGGATCATCTTATTCCCCCTCCTTCGGCTGGAACTCTCCAGCGGACCGAAACTCCTTCGTGCCACCTTCCACTGCACCACTAGTGTAAAAGTTAGGTAAGCCAAACGTCACCTTTGAGTACTTAACCCTTTTGTCAATTCTATCCTGTGCTTTAAATGGTTTATCGAACCATCCCATCTCTTTAACTCTATATTTGTTTTACCTTTTTAAATCCTTTAAATCCTCGGATTAGCCCGAGTCTCCACGACCCTTTCCATTCTGTTTATGTCAATATTTTCCGTTTTTGTGTATTGTTGATAGTTATTATTAATAAAACTCTATTTTATTAATGATAGCAATATTATTATCCTTGAGCTCAGTTCCACTTCTTAAGCATATCGAAGATACATAATATCGGCCGCCAGACAGTAACGCACTCTAAAGATAATTAAGGAAGTTCCTTCAACGAATAGTGATATATGGTATCGTCGGGAGTCATTCTACGACAACACTCTTCATTTCAATGAATGAAAAGGCATCATAATTTTATATTCATTGTGATTAAATATTGCCTCATTGACGAAAGGCATGGCATCGCTGACTTCTTATCCAACGGCCTCAGTATGACATTTACTTCACCCCGTCGTAAGTGGTTTAAAGCCATTCCAAATTTTAATTTGTTAGTCATTTGGATGGAGTGATTTTGGGGGCACCTGTTTTTTTATAAAGGTGTGACGTGTTTTCCACGAATGACGTCAGAAATTCTACGTCGTTTGTTGTCAGGTGGGAAGCTGGTCTGGCGTCGTTTTGTACGAATGACATCAGGAAAGTTAGTAGTTGCATTGTTCCACGAATGAGGTCAGAAATTGCATCTTGAGTGTCGTGGTTTTCCAGAATGACGTCAGCGTAGGCCATCTTTCAGAAAATTGGTCGCGCTATCAACCGCATAACCGAGAAAGGGAGATTAAATTCATAGAAATAAATTATGGAGTATTGTCACTATTACTTATTTTAAATTTATGAATCAATCGGCTTAGAATAAAGTCCAGTTAAGTGAATAGATTCAAGTAAAGTTCGTTACCTTAATAAATGTTCAGCATAAAGGACATCGATGGGGATTTCAAACGAAAAGTAGAAGAGAATCCGTTGCTTTGTAAAGTAGATGTTTGTGGTAAGATTTAAAAAAAAATTATTTATACAATAATAAATACACTGTCATGGTTCACCACTCTATACCATACACTAGTCCTATATTATGTGGGGGGAGACTTAATCACCTACTGCAACGCGAACCGTTTAAGGACTGTTCGCAGGGATTAACGATCGACTAGGAGGTCAAACTTGGGTTTCAAATCCTTAATAATGAGACAGAGTGCTTAATTGGTTGGCGATATTTACTTGAATAGGCCGAGAGTATCGTTCAAGGTTAGTTAAAGATGAAACAAAAAAATATTATTTTATTTACACAGATCAAAATAAGAGTAAAAATAGGCCAAACGGAATTATTTAAATTGAAATAGTCTCTTTATGATTATTATGAGAAGGAATTTTCAAATAGAATTAATTGATTAATGTTACTAGGCTCAGATTAAAAGAGAAAACTTGACAATACCCAGTGTCACGTACAAGGGTGGTCACACGGCATCCGTTTACGGCTCCATTTTCAAATTTCTAACCACCGGGGAAGCTCTTATTAAAGAGAAAATTTACTTGGTGACCGGAATGGTTGATCGACGAGAGAAACGTAGTGGTATCTTGAAAATACTGAGAGGAGCAGAAGGGGCACTAACTTGGTATACGTGATGGGAGGGCACGCTTCTAAATTGAGAATTTTTAGGGCAGTTCGTGCATTTCGTGATTACTTCTCACTGGACCTGAGGTAATCTCATCCCCCTTCAGAGTCTCTCTGGACGCCTTCGCATCGAGACCCCATCGACGAAGACCTGGCCATTGGTCTTCCACATCCCCAGTTCATCCTCCAGAAGTAACCAGAAGTCCTTTCCTCGTAAGTCGCAACTCTTCGTTCTCAGTCCTAAGAAGACTTCCCCATTTGGTGTTATGCCTATAGACTTGCTAAATCTTTCATTCAATCCAATTTATTGAATCACCTATATATTTTTCCGGACTTAGTTCCCTTAATTTTTGCATGTCTTAATATTCTTTTGCGTACTGATTATTATTTAGATTTCCATATTTATCTGTGACCTTGTTCTTATTAATTGTATTAAATTTTATTTTTGTAGAGGTGTTTATCTTTCGAATAACCCTTGAGACGAACCCGGCCAACGTATTCCCTTTTACAGAACCATCCTATAATATTACACTCTAAGTAGAAGGTCCTTACCTTATTCCCAATTCAATTGTACCCGAGCGCAGCGCCGATAATAGCTGCTTGACGTACAGTAGTGAGTACCTTTAGAGACTTTTGGGTCACACGCCTTCGTCCGTCGACAGTATATAAGGGCTTTTGGGTCGTATTCTTCACTGTAGATAATTTCCTGAGTCTTGTACCTTCTTTCTTTCGAGTCGAAAGGAACTCCATCAGCTATAACAATAGGCTTTGCTGCTATTTTGGAGGCTTATAACCATTTTTCTTTGGATTTGGGAAAGATATCTAATGTCAAGAGTTCGAAATTCTTATTAAACATTCATTTTCTTGGCTGAATGTTATTCTCTACCCTTTTTCTTCACACATTACATCTTTTGAAATTTTCAAATAATAACTTTCTTTACCTGTCTACCTCCCTACTTGCACTCCTGCTTACAGGCTTCCATACAAATATGCCTAACTTCCAGCGCCTTACCTGCCTATGCACAATCTTGTATTCCTGCCTGTTAATCTATTTACCGGTTGCCTATCTACTTGCCTGCCTCTCTGCCGACTAACATGCGTGATTACCTATCTAAATACCTACCTATTTACTTAATTTCCTGCCTACCTATATGCGTGCTGGGCTTCCTGCGTAGTATCCCTTCTTCCTGGCCTGCTGGCCTGCCTAGCATCCATTCCTGCCTGACCTTCATGTTTTATTTAGTATGGAGATAAATGAGAAATCCATTTTGTTAAGGAAGATATAAAAAATCAAAAAGAATCTGGCTTTGCAAGCTGCAGAAATCAATATTTAATTATTTCAAGTTAGATTAATATTTATTTTTTATTAGTGAGCATTTACGTATAATATTATGTTTTATTTTATTAATATTTATTGTTTCAAATGGAGTGTTTCATTCTCAGATGAATGTCACTAATTTTATATTCATTCATAAAATTTCACTTCATCATTAGAACTGTGAAATTGACCAAATATATGTTAGAAAATTTTCAAGGTATTACGGACTTATGAGTGAGACTATTTTCTACACGTTCAGGGGTGTAGCCTCCTGTTCGTCTAAAGACTCGATGGAGGCGTGCGGCCGTTTCGCCTTACGGCAAACAGACACGATGGGGTAGTAGAGGAGAGTCCTAGTTTTAGTCGAGGCTTGGTGTCAACCCTTTGTGGCGCTCGCTTTACCAGGGGAGTACCCAAAGGGTAGAACCTGCAGAAGGGTTCCGAATAGATGCGAAAACGACCGTACTCGTAGGCCTGGAAAGGACAGGAGCTGAAGGTGTCCTTTTTAACATTGAGGCATAAGACGTCCCATGCAGTGCCAGGGGCGCCAGGACTAAGCCCTTAGCCTCGCGAAATGAGAGACGATCCTTAGCCTGAATAGTCAGGATTTCCTTTTCAAGGAGATACGCACTACATTGCTTCGAAGAAGTGAGGAGCGGCTCTCCGCAATCGACACATCTGGCCACACACGATTTGGACTTATCGTGTGCGGCCTTAGAGCAACTTACACAAATTTCGGGTAACCCCAACTTTGTGCGTCTACATGAGCGATTTATATGGCCAAAGCGGTTGCAGTTTTATCACTTTCGCGGCAGTGGCACGAATACATTCACACGGTAGTGATACCAACTGCCACGCACCAACTCAGTGATCCTGTCACAGTCGAACGTAACGAAGAGTGTAGGGGTGGGTCTCGAGGTCGTTCCTTATTTTTTCATCACACGTTCAAACTTGACCGCTCTTTCGTCGGCCAGATCTAAGGTGATGTCATCTAAGGAGTAATCCACGATTCCTTGGCCTAAAACCACTCATTTCACAGAGTATAGTGTAGAGTGCAGCGTCACACTGCGCGGCGTGCCATCAGGTTGTGATGGAGCGAATATGAGAGTGTTTGTAGGGCCATTATCCAACCCTTTTTACAATATCCTCTCCCTACCTCTGTAAGAATGTATGTGAATAGAGAGATGTTTAGATATATATAATATATATCTAGATTTCATGTTTTGTCTAAGATGTTTTTTTCTCTTCCTCTGTCGCCGTAGCACCAGCGGAGTGAGAGGAACCCTTTGTCTTCTTAGTCTTTTCTTATTTTCTTTTTAGGAGAAGAGGGTGTGGAGTTGACCCGCTTCTCTTTACCGCCGGAAGGAGCCTTTAGGCCTGATGAACCGACCTTAACAAGATCCTTCTCTAAATGGAGAAGGTTTTGGCTGTCAAAGGGGCACCAGCCAGGGAACAAGAGCCCTTCTCATATTGTGAGTTCTAAGGTGCCCGAGCCGTATGAGGAGGAGCTTTCAGAAAGACGGTGCTTGGCACCCAGCCCTGTTTCGACCCCATGGAAGATCTTGCCGTCTCGGCTGGGTTACCTTCGGCACCATGCAAATCTCAGGTGGGCCTCCATGAGGCCATCCCCCTACGACATCACATATCAAATTCTAATTACCTTTTGTTTGAAGTCTCCTGCCAGCGAACCGGCATCTATCGGGCAAAGAGGCGGCCAGGTAAGCTGGCCACCTCTAGTTAAAACATACAGGACCGTATGACGTTAGAGGCAGGATCAACGGGTCCTGCTATCCCTTGCCCCCCTATGAAGGTTGGCCCTATCGAGTAGTCAATTTTGGGCTGCCTGCTTTTGTACTCTTGGCAGCCATCTGTGAAATTTAAGGAGGGACTGCGCTGTTAAAGTGATGAGGTCACCCAAGGGCACCTCAAGAGAAGTGGGTGAGGGGAGGTCCACCGCATATGTGGGCCTAGGAGAGTAGTAAGCGTCCTCTCCGGTAGAAGATGGTTGGAGGGGTCCATCAGAAAGCTCAGTGGGATGACCACCTTTACTACTTTGGAACTCCTCGATAGCGGCTCCGACGATGATAAGGAGGGGTTAAAGGGTGACAGGTTTTGGCGTTCTTCGTAGGCAATAAAAAAAGGTTTCACCCTCCTTGCCTGTCACGGCCAACACTGACCTCAACAAGGAAACTAATGAAGGAAGCATAAACAAATTTATGCTATGGAAAAGTTTATTGTGTTGTCATAATCATGTATATACTTTTTAATTCCTGCGATATAATTTAAAATAGCAGAATAACATTTTGTATACAACTTGCCCTATATGCGGGGAAGTTGTTACAGACCATGGGGTATATTGTTACAAAATATGAAAAGAATCATATCTTTTAAAATCCAAAAGAAATCAGTTATCACTTCATTTCACATAGGTCACATACATAATTAGCACTTTCATTTTTGCATTTTTTATTGGCCCAATCTTTGCATTTGATGCATTGCATCCATTGCTCCCCTGAGGTTGAATTTGACCATTTACCACCACATGCAAAACAGCAATAATCTTCAATGTTCTTTCTGTTCTTGTTTCCACCAGAAGTTAGAAACCCTTTATGTTCAGATTACTTTTAAATAAGCCTTTTTCCTTGTAAATCCTCATTTTGTTCTTGTAGTTTCATTTTCACATGTGTATCTGTTAGGATTGCTGTGTTGCGTTTTCTTTTGTTGCATTTTTGAGTCTTTCTTGAACTAGCTTTATTAAATGGTCGCAGCTCTTCTGGGGTATTGAATCATCCTGTAGGTCTTTGTTCTGTCTTTATAGAAAAAGGTGATTAGTATATGTAAGGCCTATCTAAACCATCATTGGTGGACTTAGAACAGGGTTTGGAATCCTATTCTCAAGGCTTGTTATGTGCTTAATAGTTAGATGGTCTTGAGGAGGTTCTTGTAGCCTATGCAAACTTCAGTAGGCTGTATTGGGCTTTCACCATTTAGGGGGCAAGTTATTACTGATTGTAACAACTAGCCACGAAAGAATTATTTTCCTTCTCCTCATAAATTTTGCTATTCACTTAAAATATGTGAAAATGAAGTCTAATCACATATAAAGCATAAAGACAGATTTTTATAAACCACATTATTCTTCCTGAACATGGGTTTTATTAACATCTATAAAAATAATACGAAAGGTCAGAATATTCACTCAGGGTATCCAAAAACAGTTTTTTAGCTTGTAGTTTCGCTGACGGGCGATCGACTTTATTAGCACTCTACGAGGACAAGGCTCGTACGGAAGCCTACACGTCTCAAGAACCTCGGCGCCAACTGTTGCCCAATAATGAAGATATTGTCAGTGTATCAACCTATCCCTGTATGCAACAAGCCCCGGTCTCCCATACATGACCCACCACACACAAGTATTCTGATAAATAAACAAAGAACTATTATTCGGACTGGAAGGTGGTAACAACCATGATAAGAAAAGGTTTTCAAACTTCAAAACACCAAAATGTCTCGCAATTCATATTTGGCGTTCTTTATGAACACCCATTAGATGGGCGGATAATTTTGCCTGGAGGGGTGTGGTTTATATTTCATCAATGCCTGAATTGTAGATGGTTTTTATTCCCGAAATTATAATTCCACCTGTCTTATATTTTTTGCCAGCGGTTCGTTGCACACATTAATTCTTTGTTGTAGTTCGTCTCTTATTCCCGTTTCAAATAGCAGAATAATTTTTGGGTTATTGTGCTCTTTAAGACGTGGATATGAAGTGAATTATAGCAAATAATCTACAGTAAATTTTCATGAGGGTATTCTGTTATTTTCTGGCGCTTTACGCTATAAACCACTAAAGTTAGTCTGGTTCTTTCAACTATGACTAATTATTTGGCCTGGACTTTTATTTTTGGCACTGCTGAAGTAAGTGTTTTCTTGTAGAGGCTTGAAACGTAGTAATTCTAAAAGCAATCGTACAGCTTGACATTTATTTTCGAGTAAGGCTATTTTAGTATCACTTAAAAAGAACTTTTTAGTTACTAATGACATCAATGACTGAATTTGGACTTGAGTGTATTATGTGATTGTTTAAATCTGTCAGTGTATTGAACTTCGCTTCCATAATTTTTCCTTTCGTTGGTTGTCGGTTCCCCAGCGGCGGAAGAATTTACTGCTAATCTAATAGCTTCCGTACAGAGCTTTCTTTTGGTCCTGAGTGGGCTTATGGTCGCTTTCGGTGCTAGGTCGTCTTTTTTGCCGTAGTTCATCTTCACGTTCGGTGTCGAGGAACATGGTCACAGTCATTTTCGTTTCTATGCTTGAAACCAAAAGAATATTTTTCACGACGGCTTTGTGTAGAAAGTTAGAAGGTCGAACACCTTGCTCGCCAGCATCTTGTTCAGCTCGGTTGGGGCGGTAAGTGTCACTGAGTTTAGCGGTGGTTGAAGTGAGGCTTTGGTGGACATGGTGTAGTGCTTTCCACCTCAGCGGCTGAAAATCCGATGAGGGCTGGAATCAGTAAGGTAGATAAATAGAATGGGAAGAAGGAGAGTTAGTTAGATAACTGTGCTGTAAAAGGGAAGGAGGACGCGACACAACACTTGATTAGTAATAAAAATCAAAATTACTCAGCGACTTTCCTTGTTGATTTCTAAATGATCTGTGCATTTGTATAAATAGAAGAAAAAAACAATGAAGGTAGAATGACAGGTCGAAAATAACTAAGGAAACTACAATAATAAGGAATTAATTTGTGCAGAGGTTAGTAGCAAAATGATGTAGTTAGAGTAAGCATCAGGTTCGAAATGGGTAGCCAGCTAAAAACTTAATTACTCTTAATGCTAAACCAAAGAAGAATTGCTTTTACAACAATTGTAAAGCTCCCCCTCCCCCTTCCAGCGAGAGCATTTAAAGCCCTAATCTTCTACGTTTGCATTCTTGGGAAGAAAAACGACGCTTTTTTTGTATATTATTTAGCTAGACATGAAAAACACAGAATAGTCCTTTCTTTATGATATGATCCCATTGATTCACCAAACTACACAAGTAACGCCACTTTCAAATCTCCAAATGGTATAAAGAAAGTTTTAATGAAAAACTGAAATTTGTTAAAATGAGTTGAGGAACATTATTTTAAGGAGAAACCTAATATATTTTTCTAGCCCTAAAAATTATATTTTCCCCTTGAAATGGAATTGGCCTACATGATATTTCTGCCCTCTAATTAGGGTTGTAGCTCAGATCTGAATAGACATAATTTTTACTTCCCTTAATTATGCAGTGTCCTATATTCTTCCAAATTTTAAAAAACACCATATAAATTATTCTTTTAAAGGTAATGAAGACAAATTAACGTGGCACATTTTCTAAATTAAAAGAAATAGACTCATTCCAGGCGCATCTCTTGGTCTTTTCGGCCATTTCTTTCTCATACAGTGCGCTGCATCGGCTCTGCTATCCCACAAACACAAAAAATACATGTGTTTGGTGTAGCCACTCTGAAGGCCTAGTAGTAAACAGATGACTTTGAGATCCCCACATAACTTTCACTGGTATTTCTCGTACTCTATAGCGGCTTACAAAATCTTCATTGTTTTACAGCTCTTAGCAATCTTTGCTGCATGTGCTAGTGGGACAGATGGAAACCTATTGCCACTTTTTAAAAGAACAGCTTTCAGAGAGTCTTTTCCAGAGTCTATAAACAGCCTCTAATCAACTAACTTGAATGGCTCAGACTTGCAGAATTGTTGCATGAGAGAAACTGCATCTTCACAGTAACAAAGGTTGTTTGCCATCTTGAAAAATTGAGAGGGCTCTCTATGTCGGATACAAGCTCTGGTGATACGCATTTCAGCTTCCAGCAGGTTACGTTGCTTTAGTCTGCATCGCATAACTTCGACCTTGACTTTGGACAAGTCGAGGTTCCTGATGAGATCATGAAGCACTTCTTGAGTAAAGAGTTTAGGCCTGGTATTTTCAGAGTCATCTTGTTAGTCATCTTCATTTGAGGTTGAATTAGAATTGGAATCACTCATCAATTCTTGTTCAGTCAGTGTATTTGGGACTGGGAGTTTAGTGCTTTTCGGAACTGGTCGGATTGCAGAAGCAATATTTGGATACTGCACCTTGCCTCGTATTCTAATGGTTATTTTCTTGATGTTTGTGCTCCTTGGGTTCACGTCATATCATTGGCACAGCAAACGGCATTCCTGAGCTTTGCTTATCACACATCCACTCGCTCAGGTGCTTGCTACAAGACTTACAAGCTATATGAGGTGCCCATTTCTTGTCTTGGTCACCCAAATGACATTTGAAGGTACTTTTGTAGTTTAGTAGAACAGCTTTTGTGATTGGATTCTTGAGGCTACCCGGAGTGAAGGCACCACGTATGTAACAAAAACGATCATCATCATTCACGCACTGGCCACGTTCTATGTTTTGTTAAGTTCAGACTAATTGGAAATTAGGCAGTTGTAGATATGCACTATCATGAACCAGCAATGTGAAACTAACAAAAAGGCACAAATTATTAAAAGAATATTGCATAACTGGAACCAATGAACCTATAAATTAGTATATGAATAACATGGTGCACCAAATATATAGATATGCTAGTTCTGGAAAACTGAGCCCGATTCAGCTTTACGAATGTAATTATTGAATTTAGCACATACAATTACCCTGAATCAGACTATTTTGATTTAAAACCACGAGAAAAAATATTTTGTTAACCAGTGTTATCAAGTAAATAAGAGGGGTTCTGCGAAAAATTCCTAGAAAATGGAATAAAGTTAAAACAAAGAGAAGTGTAATTTTTATTTTTAACATAACCTATATTGAGCTCAAAACACTTTCGCCCCGATGAACAATCCATTTAAGTATCTTTATAAAACTGGGGACGAAAAGTTAAACCAATTTTAAACAGATTTTTTTAAATTCATCAACAGATGAAAAGGAAAGAAAAACCGTCTGATGACCTAGATCCAACTGATGACGTTAAAAGAGCCATTTAAACGTAGTTTAATTCTCACAGTTCTCAGATTTATGAAAATGTTTTAAATGGATGGGATTATCGTTTGTAAAAGTGTTTTACATCAACAAAACCTATGGTAAAAAATCAAATTTATACTCTTTTTTTTATTATTCCATTTTTCTCCAAAGTTTCAAAGACACCTCGTATGTTTCATTTATTGTTAAGAAGTAAATTGGGAAAGGAATTACTGAATAAGATTTAGAATGAAGATAATCAAGAACTAGAGATGCATGGAGAGTAAACGTAGATAGCGAATAAAGAATAGAAGTAAAATTATATAAAAATAAATTTAAACTTAAATCAATACTGAATAATAAAATTTGTTGTTTATCTAAAGGAAATAAGCTCGAAGCCGGAGTTCTAAAGGTATAGAAGAGTAATAAAAAATGGATAAAAGTTGGAATAAGGACAAGGTATTACAGGTACTACAATTATTGCAAGAAATTTGGGTAGAAAATTAATATTTTTGTTTGTATCCTTCGAGCTTCAATTTTATATTATTGTGGAACAATAAGAAGAGAGAAAATGAATTATCCTTTTCTCTTCCCAACTTCTCTGGTACCTCGGTACTCTGTCATCCCCCCCATTGACCTCCCCAGTTCGCCGTTGACCTTCTTCCCCAAGCAATTCACGCCAGTGCGAAACGACATTGTCGCAGACGAATTTAGTCTGTTTCAAGTCCCGTTCGCAGCGCTGCATTTATCTACACTATATATGTACTGCAAAAATTAGAACAATGAAAAGACCATTAAGGGGCATCGCCACTTCCCGCTATTGACCCTTATAGCGACCCAATGCAATTAAGGAAGTCTGTTGGCAATTAATATCGCTCCTGGATAGATAATTTCGGAGTATATATTCAATACTTTGGAGTTCACAGACAGATTATGTCTGAAGCCGCCGTACAGTACCTTAGCCGTTAATGTCTTCGTTAATCGAGAGGGAATCGACTACATTCTCGTCCAGAGGAGAATTGAGTGATTTTCTAAGAGCCAAGGAAGAGCTAGTCGTTACTCAGTGTTGTTCGTGGAAATAGTTTTTGGCGCGCTTCAACCTTTCTCACCACGTCTTCGGATTTTCAAGATTAGAAAAGCCATCGCCGAAGCATCCTCCGTTTGCCTCTTAAGGATAACAAGCTGCGCCATATTTAAGTTCAAGGTGGAACTTAACTACCTGGTCCTACTCTCCGCACATCAGGTTAAAGGGATTTAACTCCTGCTTTGTCACGCTCCTTGCACCTTTACCACGTCGACCTCAAGGATCACCTTTGCTCTAGAATTTGCATAATCATAAGATCATTTCTTAATGAATTATCCCTCGGTTCAAATTTAATTGATAGTGTCAATAATCTTGGCCGGGAACCGTCAATATTTAATTGCATTGTCATTTAACTTGCTCTATATGTGTATGGAATCTTTATTCCTATTAAAGTATATTTTTGTAGCCGTGTTTAAATATTCCTTGGCCTAGCAACTGTGTATTTATAGCACTCTTAGAGTCATCCTTAATTTCGGTCGGCCAGTAGGCCAGTGTGCGTATAACAGCGTACACCTGGTCATACAACGACACTTATCATAATTAGATATATATGATAGCCCATTATCTCCTAAAATATGTTCAAGATTTAAAAACATTTTACTCCATAAAAAACAAAAGTAAGTTCCTATTTATTTTATTATTGCTTCTCTCTCGTGTCCTCTGAAATTCTGTAGAATGTCGCTCTTGGAAATCGATTCGTCAATTTAGGGTGAAGTGCGTTATATTAATGTGAACTCAATGAGACTTTGAATCTCTTTTGTAAATATTAATATAATTTTAGAAAATGGGAAGTTTATTAGTAGATCAAATACATTTGTTTATTATTTTACCAGTCTGTCCTTGTTTTTTTTATTTCAATTCATATAAGAAAAAAGATAAAACCAAGGAGATATTTTCAATTATCAGCTAAATAAATCACCATTAACCTAGGGTCGTGTTAGGGGTAAGTAGGCATATTATTGCTGAAAGAATTCAGGTTCCATTCATGTTGAAAATCATATTTAGAATATTAATCATAATATAACTACACTCTTCACCCCGCTTCGTCTTCTCTCTTTTAGGAACATGTTAAAGTATTGCTAAACACTCAATGGCGTTGTATAACATACTTAGTACAACTGGAGTTGAGAAAAGGTTAGCTGACATAAAGGGATGGAAGCCATCTGTATATTGGAAAAGAATGACCTGCCTCATGATGCTCAATGCTCTGTTAACACTTGAAAGGCTGTAAAACGTGATATGAGTTACTGCAACGGAGACAACGAAGTGGTGGTCAACAGAATTGAACATAACAGAAGTTTCGAATGCGTCCACTCGATAGAATTCATCCAATAACTGCCAGATTAGAGGATAGAAGATCCGAGCAAGCAAATCGGGGATTGGCGAGAGAGATGGGTGTTGCAGTCACCACCATGAAGCTGCCCCTGAATGAAGATCTTCGCTACCACTCGTACAAGAAGCAGAAGCGAAAAATTCTGACAGTCAAGACAAGGAAAAAAAATCTCCTGAAGATTTTGAAGCATCTTGTTGAGCCAGGGATGATCCGATTCTTCTTAGAGGAAAGGAAATTCTACCTGGACCAGTTGCAAAACACCCAGGACAAGTGGGTGATTGTCTATAATCAATGAGACGTTCCACTTATCATTGATACTAATTTCTACTAATCCGTGATTGTCTATGGGTTCTCAAGTGAGGGCAACACCATGTCGCCCCATATGTTTGACCAGGATATTAAGCTTAATTCAGACTGTCCTTTGGAGCTGTTTGTCATTGTATTTAAGCCCTAGCTGGAAAAGATTGCTGCTGGTGGATAGTACCTTCAAAAGAAAAGAAGTGATCGTTGGAGAATTCCTACGTTTTCACCAGCGCCATATGCCGGCCTTTTAGATCCCCAATTTTAATTCCCTGGATTACTATATTTGGGGCATGGATTAGAAAGATATCTTCCGCACTGCTTGAAACGCCATGACCGAGCTGCTAGCCAAGATCAAGGAGATGTTTAAATATCTTCCAAGGGACACAGTGAGGAACGTATGCTCAAGGTTGTGTACTGGAATTGAGGTTGTAGTCGAAGTTGAGGACGGCTACTTTGACTATATTATAATCTTCCAGGCCTAATCTAGTTGATTTGTTTAAAATTTATAAAATATATTTGTTTTTGTATGATATATTATGGGTTTATTTCTCTTTTGCAAGCCGTCAAATTCAGACCAAAGACCCATTATTATGAGCTGGAAATGTGTTTTCTAATTTTGAAAGGAGATGACCAACCATATTTCAATTGACCTTTAGTGAGAGGTCTAAGTATCTGACACCCGCCTGCGTGCATCGGCCAGGATCTGCACACTTCGTTTATCTGGAAGTTAGCTCGAATACAAAAGGTGGACTACCCCATGTGGAATTTTCGATCTTTTATTAATTCCCAAATTGGAAATGAATTGAGTCAGATATTTAAAATATTACTCGTAATAATGAAGTACGCAGGGAGATGCCATTGACGGCATGGGGAGACTAAATCTTTATTAGCTTTCGGTGTGTACGGCAATCAATAACTACCCATTGGAGTGTTTAACAAAATTGTCAGTGAGAAATTTGCTAATGGTGATCTTCTAAATTTCTTTATTCTTTCTGTTGTAGCATAAGGTGAAATATCTGTTGCAAGGTGTAACAAGCAAAGACGGAAAACCCAAAAGTACTAGTTTTCATGACATGTTCCGCCTATAGTATTCACCCGATAACTATCGAGTCTGAAATTAATTAGAAAATGATTTTTCAAACATATACTTTCCAACCATACACAAGAGGAGTAAGATAATCGTTAAGAGAAAATAGCTACTGATAATCAAAAGTGTAGTTAGCTACTCTAGTTGTCTTGGCCCCAATGAAAACAAGTTAAAGTATATTGGCATAGCTGCAAGTATTAATTTGTTCGTCGTAATCACTACTTTCTCCAGTCCTGCACAGGTTTTCTGAGCGAAGATGACCACACCTTTGCACAATATTAGAAATGTGTCCTTAAGACAAAAGAACCATAACACAATTTTGAAAGTAAACCTGTCGTCTGATGCAACCAAATAATTTCATCGCTTTTGTTTCGCCATATTTATTATTAAACCAGTCGTATCACCAAGGTAACAGTTTTCTCCTCTTCGGAATAGAGGGCATTTTCCCTTGGATTTTCGTAATTGTTCCAAATAATACAATTGGTTTCTGGCGATGAAATCGCAAACAAATACAGTTTCTCTTTATAGAGTATAGTATTCGAACTCGTCTACAAGAACTGTAAAGCGGGTTCACAACTCTCTCGGGTTTTTGCATAATGCAATTAGAGTCTTGATTTTCAATTTCCAACAACCCTAAATACTTTTTCATCCTTCGCTTTGTAAGGTTTCAATTTTCCAGTTAACTTTTTCATCAGGTCTAATTGATTGATGGCGTGAATCTGCATATAGGTAAATTCGTGTCCAATTACACAAATTTTAAGTTTCTATGATAATTGTTTAAGTTGTTTCTTTTCTTTCCTTTTAATATTGTTTTTATTATTATTGGAGCGGGAAACAACACTCCACTGGGTTAATTTTGTTGCCATCCTTAGGAAGTTAAGTGCACCCATTGTCGATTTCACAGCCAGGACATTTTCCTGCTAATAACAGAAAAGAGCGATATTTGTCTGTGTGCGTTGGAACGTGGCTTCAAATAAACGACAGCAAAGTTTCATAGGCCCAAACTATCTACGTACGATACACATGAAATTAAAGGGAAAACCATTACAATGCAATTAAATTGTGTAAAGTTTGATTAAATATGTAACCCTGAGATCGCGAGGATATAAGTTTGATAGAGGCAAACACTAAATTTAATATGGTATTAAATAGTATAGATATAGATGAAAGAAATGAAAATTGCATAAAATTAAATTAAAAGTAGAATATAAATATAATAATTGATTTCACTTATCTTTTTTGGATGAGTGCAAGCAATTGTTAAATACTCAAAAGCAGAGACAATTACAATTAGATGCAGTAATTAAAAATCAGTGTGTAGTAGTCACACACACTTCAATATTGATATTTATAAAATTGATTGGGAACACTAATATTTGTCACCATTAAATAACAAATTAAACTTCCCAAATTATGAGTTCAATTTCTATTTTCAATTGGTGAACTAGATTAAATGGACAGATTAATAGGAAGGCTGATAAAGAGCATATGCAATTAAATTTACTGGAATCAGGATCTTGGGAAATATGTTGACACCTGTATGTGTGTGTGGCGCCCATTCAGGAAACATTTGAGAGAAAAACAACTCAGTTAGTCTCATCAAGGTGTGTTAATCTGTTAGGTTGTCGAGAAATTAATGTCGTTTTTAGAATAAATAAGCAAAATGATTCTTAGAGTTGTTTAAATTGTTCTAAATTTGCTGCTTACCGAAAACTGTAGTAAAGCCTTTGACTTTTATATACTGCAGTGCCAAACTTAACGGTACAGCAGCATGTAAATGTAATGGCGGGGAGTGCGACGGTACCTCAACTTCAGAGAAATTCGAATCAGTAGTTGTGATCTGACATTTGCCAGATCAGTGGAGCACCACCTTGGCTGCTCATACCAAGAAACCATGAATTATCGGAGTTCGAACGGGGCCTTCTATTTCTGACGTGTGCTGGCATTCAACATCACTCGATCTACGATGAAACCTCTATACCGAGATACTTCATGTAGAGATTTACCGCTAATCGCAGACTGCGTAGTGGCCGACCACGGGTGCTTAAGGATCGCAACAAGCGGGACTGGCTAAAAGTGTCCATGGTAATCGCTAATCAACTCTCGCTCAAATCCCTTCCAATGCATCAGACTCATACTTATCAAATCAGTGCAGCGTTCTTTAACCGACATGGCACATGGGAGCGGAAGAACCCCCAAAGAGACCCTGTTAACATCACTCACAGGACCAGACCCTGGTGGGGGGGACTGAAAAATGTCGCGTAGTTCGAAGAGTGACGGTACCGGCTATTTCAGACTGATGGTATGGTTAGGATTTGGCGCAGCCCATTTGTCGGCAAGAAACTTAAATGGTGGTAGTAGTTCCATACTGGTATAGTGTTTATTTTCCTCGCATAGCAGGGGTCAGATGTTCAACCTAAACACGTCATTGAAAGGTGAACGCCTGGTTGCACCTCTCGGTAACCATTTGCATTCATTCATTTTGGCTTTATTGACCAGAAAGATGGTCAATAGGCCCAAGCTAGCCAAGATTTGTTCGAGAAGCAATCATGTGTTATTCAACGAATGCTGTGGCCTCCATGTCTACCTCTCCTCTTAATAAACTCTCATTTAGTCTAGCACCTACAAATATAAGGGAACTGTGAACTACATGGGTCAACATCTCTCTAGATGTTTTCAGTCCACTTGTAGGCTCAATTCCACAATGACTTGCCTCAATTTGCTGGGCTAGAGGTTGTCCTACACGATAATATTTATCTATCCGATGACTTTAGCACATCAGTGTAAACTAGCAAACTAGTAATGCCTAGTCCTTTTAAAACTATCAAAATGTTGTTTGAGATACTTAGAAATTGTGTGAAGAACAATGTTTGAAACGTGTGAATATTGGTTCATTTTAACATTACCTATCCTCATCTAACATAATTGTTCAACAATTGCAACGAAAAAATCCATCGCTTGAACAAAAATATTCTTCTCTGATCAACCAAATTGTTTTCCTCATTATTTATGACAATGAACACTTACACGTTAACCTAAGAAAACTACGCTACTTAAACATTTTAATTTGGGGGAGTTTATTATGATTTCTCTGATTTTAATTTATCAATCTTCTGCGCTGATTTTAAAATTAGTACATTTTTTTGTATCATGAACCGTTACAGAAATGCATTGATTTTTATATTATTAAAAACAGCAATTTACCATGATCTATATATTCTACAGTGTAATGTATTTTTTCTGTTTCAGATTCTTTCCTAGAATGGAATTTGATCTATGTTTATCTATTTGATCTATTGAGGATGCCAAGGTTTTCCCGATACGTTTTGTTACGTGTGTAGATATTATATTGTAACAAAGCAGATATCGCATCAAAACCTGAAATGTGCCAAATATTGGATAGAGTGCAAACTTTGCTTTGGAATGCCTTCGGGTGACCTAAAAAACGCATGGACCCTTCATATGATATGTGGAAGCTGTTAGGTGGGAATCTGTGTGTTTGAAAAATATGTGAATGGGTTGTTTACTTCTGTTGTATTGAAGAATGATGTAACAGAATGAGGACTGTTCGTAGACGGTTCAACGAAAAGTCCAAAAGCATTGCTACATCACAATGTAAACCAATATCCATCTTTGTCTCCACACTCTGCGTACAGAGGAAAAGCGACTAAGATCATGTTAAAAAGGTTCTTGACAAAATCAACTATGCTATATTTAAGTGGGATTTTCTGGGGAATTCAAGATGCCTTTCTCCTTTCTTGGCTTATGGAGAGAATAACGAATGGTAGGAATAGCGGAAAAGAGAATGGGGAAAATTAAGGAAGGAAAAATAGGTGGAATAAAAATTTAAATTTTGTTTTCAAATTACTTTTAGAACAATGTCTGCTGACCAAAATGTCGCGTGCTCTCACTTATCTGATTTTAAGACCTTACGACCTTCAAAACTTTCAATAATTCCCGGAATAACCAGGGGAAGACTTTGGCAAAGCAATCATTCGAACGATAATGTAAAACAATATTAGGGTTTAGAATCTTCCGAATAGTTACAATGTTATTACATAAAAAAAAGGAAAACGGGGACCGACTGACATAAGGAGATGCATAGTCGCCCGCGACTAATAATACAACCCGCCCCATTTTGCTCAACCCGCATCAAAATATCTCCTTCTCTTAAAATGATGTACATAGAAACGATTTAGATCAAGGGTAGATATGGAAGCCCATTTAATTTGGGTGTATATTAAATATTATTTTCCTATCCCATTAAAAATTAATACAATAATTGACAACTTAACATTTCATCGGAAAGAGTCAGGATGTACGAAATTATGGCCACCATTGGCTCAATTTCTAATAGTTTTCGGCTCTATGAGAGGGAGGCAAGTTTTATTTTGGTTAAATGGACACGAAGAGCGACTTTTGTTACCTCCATGTTTCGAGTTTCGCCAAGAAGAACGATATGTTGCCTCTTCCATGTTGTTAGTTCTGTAAACAATTTGTGCTATCAATATGTTTACAATGATAACACTGTACTCGTGTGAAAATGGAGCTTCCATTTCTTGAAGCTTTCCAAGAGACTACTAACGATGGCTTCATACTCTGGACCTTGTTAATTTGCGAGAAAGTTAATAAAATTGCGTTGAAATCCATCCAAGCTTTCTCCTCTATCTCATCTATCTTTTCACATGTTCACGAAATGTTTCCTCAAAGTTAACTTTCTATATAGCGGTGGAAGTAGAATTTTCTTAGGATTAATCAAAGTGTTGGCAACAAAATGGAACCCATGCGCAAAAGATTTCCTAGCTGACTATTTCATCCTGTTAAAAATATTTGGCTTCCGCCACGCTATCCCGCAAGCAATGAAAGCAGGAAGGCTGGTGTAACATCCTTGCGTTCCTTAATATCAGAAAGATAACCTTAAGATAACAAGAGTGCATCCACTGATAATTATTAATCGCTGTATTCGATAACATCAAGTATAATTTTGATGTTATCATAACTTTAAATCATTTGGATAGATTGACCAAATAGCAGAGAAGCAAGATTGTTACCATTATTTGAGAGCTCAGCATTGAGACTTTAACTTGATTAGTCTATAAATAGGCCCCATTTAAATGGTTTATATATAACTCGTAAAGCTTCGATCAAACCCATAATCTGTGAGCAGTATGCCAAAGATGAATTCTCATGAAGAAAAAGAACCTCCTGAATTCCTCATCCCTACATCTCCACTATAATATTCTGTTTATGGTGCCAATAGATTGCTCTATTTATCACGAGAGCCAAGTTTCTAGGCCGACTCTTTTAATTGTCCTGAATTTCTAGTAGACTTTTGAACTATGCTTGTATTAATGGTTTGGGTTCAATACCAGAGGGCACATCTGATTTTTTAACAATGTATTTGTTTTACTTGTTTAGTCGTCAAAAAAAAAGAGTTAAGTTCATTTTTACTATGTTCAAATATAAAAAGGAAGCAAACACTATTTTTCTGACTTTTGAAAAAAAGGATGCATTCGAGTCTAGCAAAAATCGTAGCTGTACTTTAAGTTATCAACCATTAAAAGTTCCCACATTTTATTTGGTAACCAAATGAAAGAAGTAGCTTTTGATTAAATTTGGAGAACCTTCAAATGCTCACAATTGTGGCTTTCTGAATTGGAAAATTAACAAATATTTGCACGAAAATACCTACCTTGTAAGTTCTTCATGCAGTAGTATCAATCAGATACATGGTCCTTGCCCTCCCTCCACACCATGGGTATACAAAAGGTAATGCCTTTAAGCTTGCCTTGATCCATCGTCTGATGTAGTCGATATATGTCCGGAAGCATATGTGAAGAGCAAAATCCTTATCCTTATCTCCCACCTTCATGCCTAAATAGGCATGATAACAGGTCTTTACAAATGCTGCAATGTTGCATTGTTGTCCAGGTAGGGCAACTTTTCCACATATGTATCAAAAGCTATTGAGGTCATATTTGCATTTTCTCTTAATGCTGAGGAATTTTTTAAAACATAGAATACCTTTTATCTTTTTAATCACAATTTTCTGATAATTTTCTAATAAAAAAATCTAATGTTATGAAAGAAAGCTTTCTGACAAACAAATAGCAATTACATAATTTTCATTAAAATCTGCATTCAAAAATGAAAAATGTATCCACACAAGAGTTTGTATCAAAAACACCAATCAAAGAGATCCAAAACTACCTGTATCATTTGGCCTTTTTATCCTTCGTTTTTGCATTCACAGGACACTTGATCGCTTGCAAACTGTCTTGAGTCCACCATATACATATATGGAAGAGGGGTTGTATTGTTATTGAAATTGCTCCATTTCAAGTGCCAACCTTCACATCAACCTCAAGAAAACTCTCCAACCACGCGAGCTTCAAGATCCTTGATTTAGGGCAGCCAAGAAGTATTCTAGCTGTGGACCTCGTCAATAAATACAAATAGTGAACGTGCTTACTTACTTAACTAACCGCTCCACTTCACTCCCTTCAATGCCTTCCAGTTTGATTATAGAAAGGATTGTTTATCGCGATTGAAGGATATTATAGAAAAAGATATTATCGAATATTATAGAAGCTTATGTCAATATTTGTCCTCATTAGAGTTTCAAATTTGAAGATAAATTTAAACTGGAATGATGCTTGGGAGATGTTTCATGCTTTCTTATGGAGATTTTCGTGAACCATTTCTCTTTCTGTTCCTGGACTGAATTCTGCAATTTCATCTGGTGTTATGAAAAAGGACATCCAGTGGCATCTAAAATTACGGTCGATTGTTCTGTCATCTCTTACTTTTTTTTTTTTTTTATTTCGTTGAGCTAATTTTTTCATTGGCGGTGTCCTTTCATTTTGTTTATTAGCTTCCGGTTTTCTTTAGGTCGTTTTTCGACGTGAATTTTTCTGATGAGATTTTCCCATATTTTTCCTTCTTATACTCCTCTGAGATGATGCATCTCTTTTTTTCTTCTTCTAAGTGCAGTTTATTATTCTCTCGTTAGTCACAAAATGTAATTTGACAATAAACACTGCTAAGTTATTGGTTCGTCTTACTTACCCCATCCCTCCATCTTGGTTGAAGGAGTGCGCCGTTTTTCATTTAATTTTTGGTACGTTCATCTATTCTGCCTGAAAGAGAGCTGATTTAATAAACTCAAATTCTTCATCAAATTCTTCCAGGTTAGCTTCATTATGATCGATTGGGACGTATCTTTTAAGATCCTTTTTGTATTGGAGATTTTTCTTTCCAGTACCGGTACCTGTATCGGATTTTGATTTGCTTCCAGTATTGTTCTCATGAGAACACTCCATGTTGCGTTGACGGGCTGCATAATCACGTGAGGAATGTAGGTAGTAGCTGCTTAATATTAATTCTAGTTTTGAAGCAGGTCTGCCAATGAGGTACGTAAGGAAATCTTGGCAGATTCTTTTGAATATCTTCCTTCCATCAATGTTTCGAACTTCTCAACACTTCAATTTTTGTTTCGGTAGTTATTTGCTCTACAAGTTGCATTTACGTCTCCGAAGAGTATTGTTGGAAGCCCTGTGTTGAAGACGGTGATTATATTGTGCATAGGAATGAAATTGCGTCTCAGCGGTTCGTATTCACCTGCTATTATTATTGGCGATAATGTCCAAGTAGGCTTCATCTAAGCCATCGACTTCTTTGCAATCTATGTCCTTTCTGATTATTATGGCCGCTTCGTCTTTCACTTGATCTGTTGGATTAGCGGTAACGACGGTATAATTGAAAATTTGCATTGCTTTTGAATCTGGATTTAATCTATGTTAGATGTTAAAATTATGTGTTGATCGACTTTCCTAAAGATATTACCAATGGTTGATATTTTCCCGATCCATCTGTTTGTGTTAATTTGCATAATTCTGAGCTTTCTTTTCCTTCCGTAATCCATTTTTTTATTTTTGTTTTTCTTTATCCGTTTCTGTTGGTCCGGCAAGTGTTCCGTTTGGAAGAAGCTGTCTTCCTTCCAAATTTTCGACATCGAAGAGTAGTATGGGTGGTGTGGTTGAGAGTAGCGTAGTCTCTAGATTAAACACTGTATCTGTCATTCATGAGCATATTAGTCTATGGTTTTATTTCTGAAGGCCCATTTGCATAGGCCTTCATTTAATCCTTTTATTAGACCGTTTGTTTCTCTCCTCTTGACCGGAAAAGTCGCCGTTGATATAAACTTTGAGACAGTTCGATGCCCTCACTTCTCTCGGTTGTAGTCTCTCTATTTCTATTCTCATCACTTGTGTTTTATTATGTTCATTGAAGCTTGTTTCTTCTACAGTCTTGTTTCTTTTGGTTGCTGTCTGTTTGGGGATGTTCTGAACTAAGAATTTTTGGCGAAACTAAGGTTCAGTATTCTTTAAGATGGAGGGTCAATACCTTCATTCTTGTGCTATTGGGTATTGTCAGGTACGTTTTGGCCTCCCTAATTTCCCTTGAAGTTGGCTTTCGAAACTCCGCCAGAGGCGGTATTTCTCTTCTTCTCTTGTTGTTCCTTTTTTAGTTTCCTTTTCTTTCAATAAATTTTTTACCTTTGTGGCACCCTATTGCCATAGTCATGTGTGGCCCTCCATAGTTGAAACATTTCTTTTATGTATCCTTGCTGTCTCCCTATTAATGTCCTGTAGTGCCAGAATCAGACCATATTTGGTCCTTGTTTTGGCATTACTGCTCACATTTAATGCATATCTAGATAATAATGTGCTCTTCTCGCTCCCTGTGTTTTAGGAGGCTTCTCGTATTAAACCATCAGCGGTCATTGAATACAATTTTGTTACACGCATTATCTTGAAGACATTTTTGAGACCTAAATTTTATTAGTGTTCTTATTTTGGTTCGTCGATGATTCTTCTCAGTTTCTGATTTAATTTGCTCTTTTGTATGAGCCTACCTCTAGGTCAACCTCCTTGCATCAGATGCCTTTGTTTGCGGCTATTTGCGGAGGATTCTTCAGGTTAGTCCTATCCTACGTAGTGTTTTCACATTTTAGATGCAGAGTAACTGACGTTTAATTCTAGAGTATTGTGATGTCGTAGAATGAAGGTGTGCTGCCCGGTCTCCTTTATCAATCTTTTTTTTCATCAACAAACAGTGATATTGCTTATTTATCGAATAAAAGTGAATACTAGTGATTTTAAACTGCATTGAATACTAAAAATTATAAATCTACGTATGTAAGTTAATTTATTTAGGACATATAAAGTGATATTACCGCATTACGTCAAAAATTCCCATGTTCCCACTAAGTCTGTTTTGAAAGCCATTAGGCATAAACTCAACTGAGTGATTAGAAGTGCAGCGCTGCCACATCCATCTTGTTTAACTAATCTCTTCACTCTTTGAATTAATAAATTAAATCAATCACTCCTCAATCAAAACCTAACAACCTTCAAAGTAAAACTTTAACAATTAAACATTACTGTTCCTCCCAGTAATTAAACAAACTCCCATAGCACATAAACACTGTTGTCACATTTCTCCATTCATCCTTAGAAAGAATGGCTCCTACTACTTTTAGAAAGACAGACAAAGAAAAAATACTCCAATTACATGAGTAAAAACCGAATTAAACGAACCAGTTAATTTTAATGAACTGCAAACCCATATTTCCTCATCTACGCTATCAGGTGATACCAAAGACATTATGAACGTTCTCTTTAAGTTTTTCGAATCATCTTTTGCCAAACAAGAACAGAAAATCATCTCTCTCGAAAAATCTAACGAAGAAATGAGATCAAAAATCGAAAAGTTAGAAGAAAAGGTTGATTCTTCCGACGCTTATGAAAGACAAGATACGATTATATTCTCCGGCAATATACCTGAACCTACCAATAATGAAAACTGCAGCAATATCATCAGCAAACTTATTAAATATAACTGCCACATACAATTGCAAGAAGCTGACATCTCTGTGGCTCATCGTCTAGGTCCCAAGCCCAGAGTACAAGGTCCCGACAAAAGAAACATAATTGTGAAGTTGCGAAGAAGTGATCTGAAGCGTGATATCTTCTCAGCATGTAAAGAATTCAACCCTTCATTCTATGTAAATGAACAACTGACTCCAAATCGCAACAAAATCTTTTTGTCCTCTGCCAAGCTAAAAAGAAATTCTCCACAAAGATCTCCGGCTGCACTACCAGAGATGGATCCATCAACATTTTCCTGCCATCACCCTCCGGTCACCGTGACCTACGTATTTTCGTCAATACTCGAGCTGCCCTCCAAATATTTCTGTCGGAACACCTTTAGGTCTGGACCGATCAGTAATAATACCTTTGGCGATATTACTGCCTTAGATGAGAAAATACAAACAAACAAACCATGTTTTGACCTAGCATTCACTTACTTTAATTTCAATTGTATTTCATACTTTATTCCTTTTTCTCTTATTAAAGTTATCATAAAAATAGTATTTTAACTGTTTATAGATATCTTATACGTAATTTCAATTTGTAACCTTAAATTTTTGAATTCCAATTGAACTACCTTTATGTTTGAACAACTCAATCACTTCAATAATGTCGATCCAGAATCAAACTATTTTGATGAAATATATCAAACTCTACATTTTCATTTGAAAAAGCAGACCTGTCCACTTGAAATCTTAATATTCGATCATTGCACGCAAACATTGATGAATTTTCAATATATTTGTCAACACTTAATTATAAATTTTCCGTTTTGGCATTCACCGAGAGCTGGCTAACAAATAATAATAAACACCTTATCAGTTTCCCAAACTATAGCTGTTTTCATTCACTACGCGACGTAAACAAGATAGGGGAAGGTATAAGCGTGTATATATCTGACAGACTCAATACTAAAAAAGTTGACGAAATCAGTATTTCCTATAACTATATCGAAACTTTGTTTATCGAAGTAAAATCAAATGGTAAAACAATAATCATTGGAACCGTATATAGACCTCCTTCTGGTGACCCTGAGATTTTTATAGATAAGATTGCTGAATTAATCAATTACTTTAATGTTAAAAACTATGACGACATAATAATTACAGGAGATTTTAACTTCGATCTATTAAACTTTGAAAACCACGCATCAACTCACCCCTTCCTCAATACTTTTTATTCTCATTCCTTACTTCCAATTGTAACAAAACCGACAAGAATAACCCAAAACTCAGCAACACTAATTGACAATAATTTTCAGAGTTCACCCCGAAAATTACTCTTACGGTATTCCTCTTTGTGACATATCGGACCATCTTCCTATATTCATGATCCAAATGTCTTTTTCAACTTGAACAATATTCATCATAACCGTACAATAACCTACCGCATAATTAACGAAAATACCTTGACAAACTTCTATAACTATGTTCTAAATCAGAATCTATATGAAATTTCCTATATAAATGACATCGATTCTGCTACCGAAG